>OY755236.1:108315640-108896140 GCA_963576725.1 Azorinus chamasolen
GTTTGACGAAACCACTACCACTTTTGTTCATAAAGTCCAGTTTGACGAACCGGTAGTTTGACGAAACCACCATAATCCGTTTTGCACCAAGCCCTCGACATCTACTCAACTGATTTTGCTATCTAATTGAATAATGTTGAATAAAATTGACTAAAGCATCCGCCAAAAGTTACAGCTGTAACAAAGATGTCAGTTAATAACAGCATTTTCATAAAATACACATTGATAAAGAGTAAATTTATATATCATTATATCTATGCACAAATGAGAAACAACAATATTATTCTCCGTAAAATACTATTCTTCATTAACGTACTCGTCCGTGTCAATCGTTGATTTCAGTTTCTTATGTCTTTTACTTTTCTGTGGTTTTCCTAATTTCCCCATTATTTCCAGTTAATTGGCTTTAAATGTACACTACTGATATCAACAAAGCCCGTGTGTAAATTGTCGCGAAAACTAGTTGATAGTTGCAAACTCTTCTTCCGGTGTGAAAAACGTCGTTCACAGAAATCGATGACGTATTTCACAGCGAGTTTCTAGGATCAGAGCCGAAATGGAAATGTCAAATTATTGAATATTATTTTCGACGAATGATTACTCGGTAAAGATGAATAACAAAATGACCAATGTAGTACCTTGAAAGTAGGAACATATTTTTTATTGAAACCATATGTATACTTTTCTTATTTTTCACGTGAGTCAACCCTTTTCATAATTAGTACCTGATTCGGCCTTGCATTCTTTCGCACTGACACTTTTGACGAATTTATTATAACTACTTATCCGTGTTTTATCCCCGTCTTCTCACTTTGTTTTTGTGTAAAATCCAGTGAGTTTCAGCCAGAATGTCATTGAGATATAAGTTGTTGGTGTAGATTTCGTAATCGTAATGAAAATCCTTAACCTTGACCATAATTTCAACATTTTAGGCTAAAATTGGGAATTTCACAAACACAAAGGAACAAAATCTGAATGACGATTGTCAAATTTTATGAAAATATACAGATCACCAAAAGAGAGAGAGAGGTTAAACATATATTTTGCTGCTCATTATTCAACTTTGGCTATTAACCCTTTACATCTAGTGTGTATATTGTAACGGGCTGGGTGCAGGTACTGGATGAAGAACAGTAACTGAGTAAGTGGTTTAGATAGCTCAGTTGGTAGAGCACTTTATCACCAGTCCTGTTACATTTGGCGCCTAACTTGAAAATCGGACCTTTTGCATGCCCATGGTTTCCAGTGATTTACGGCGAGTTCCTCAGGGGAAAAAGGGGGTTCGAGCTCCGGTCTGGCTGCATGTTTTTTCACCAGTCCTGTTACAATAAGTCTGCTTTACTCCATGAATATTCATATAAGAAACAATTTATCGTAAATAATAATCAGGATAGTTTTTATTATGTTATATGAACACAGAAAACAATGGCCATGGCAATAACTATCTATATAGGGGCTGGTTTGAGTGCTGGAGATTTCACCTACAGACAATTTTGTCTACAAGTAGATATATAGTAAACCAATATACTATTGTATTCCGATTGGAGAAGTTCGCCTTGAAAGCAATTATATAGAGATTGTATTTCACACCTATGGTACAGGTACGGAATATATATAGGTGATGGGGGTTCTGGACCACTCGCTCCGCTCGCGTTCCAGAACACGCTTTCGCTCCCCATCACCTATATATATAGGTAATACGTATATAAAATTTTATAATTTTCCCACTTATTCCAATATTGAAGATTTCCGTTTTATCAGTTTAGTTTAACTAAAATCTAATTTAATCTATTTCGATCTATTTTATTTTTAAAAAAGTTTACATCCATAAAAAGGAGGGACAGCGGGATGGAGTAAAAATTTTAAAAAATGTAAAGGAGGGACAGAGAGAAACTATTCTGGGTAGGAGAGAGAGTAAAAAAAAAATTACCTCCCCTCAAAAAGGAGGGACAGCGGGTGACGTAGAAATTAAAATAAAATGTAAAGGAGGGACAGTGAGAAACTATCGTGGGTAGGAGAAGAGGTAAAATAAAAAATAGGTACATGGGGGTAAAATGAGGGACAGAAACGCTCCTATGTCCTATGTGAACCCCGATTGACTAAAAAAATTACCTTAAAAATGAAGCAACCGACGGCTCCTTCGATATATCCGGAATTAACCCCTAACGAACCTCCAGCCCCTCCGGAATATAATTATAGATTACAGAAAATATCGGAGATTGAGAGAACATTAATTAATGAAAGAGATATAAGAAAATCATTACGAAAAAAATATAAACGAGGAATAAATATTACTGACGGAGTTGACACCGGTCTAATATCAGCTAGTATTATTTTAGCTGGAATCGGAGTAGCTATTCCCGTTCTGTTACCGATACAAATCCCGGCTGTAGTATGCGGAGGATTGGGTATGTTCGTTAAAATAATAAGACGTAAATTAATGGCAAAAACGCAAAAACATTGTAATGTTCTATCAGTAGCGGAAAGTAAACTAAATAGTATTAAGGATATTATATCTAAAGCTCTACAAGATGGAGAAATAAGTTCGGAAGAGTTTAAATTGGTTTTAAATGAAATGGAAAAATATTCTAAACTTAAAGAAGAAATCAGATCAATAAAAAAATTAGACGGCTCAGTAATAACTGATGAAGAAAAAAAAAAAAAAAAATCGTGGAAGGGAAGAAGCGATGAATACTATACAAAACAGTTTAAAAACAGCATAATTTATACAGTTAATAATAATTATAGATATGAAAATCCACCACCAATTTATTCCGAATAAAAATGGCTGAAGGCGGAATGGAATTTGATGAATTTAATAAAGATGCTCATGATGAAGAAGAAGATTATGAAGATGAAGAAGAAGAAACATCTTTTATTGATCATGAAAGACAATTTCAACGTACGTTGAATACTCAATATAATGCATTAGATAATCTATCAGGACCAGACGGGGTAAGAGAAACAGATTCTTTGTTAAATAAATGTTTAAAACAATTTTATGATAGAAATCAAGAACCACCAAGTAATAGGAATATCAAATTGTATATAACACGAGATGAATATGGAAGACCTTTGTTTGGTGTGGATGATAATAATGAAAATTACCCCCTATCATTTTACAATGGTACAAACCCTGATGCTATAATGAAATTTTATTCATTTGACACACTTCAAAAGAAATATGGTGTTGGTTTTATTAGACACGTTTTAGGAGTAGAAGATTATGAACCTTATAGTACTAGAGTTAGAAAGGGTAGAAAGGAATTAAATCAACTAATTGATGCAAATAATAAAATTCGACCCGAAGAAATTCCATTGCAAGATCTTTCTTCCGAACAAGACGTACGAGATTTAACCGATATCGCTGAAACAAATTTTAACAATGCAAAATTAGTAATAAATGAATTAGAAACAGACATGGTATATATGCCGAGAAGAGAATATGATGCTATTACGAAAGCGATGACAACAGTTAAAGAAGAGATAGCACATGAATTAGCAAAACTGAATGAAACAAATAAAAAAATAGCAAAAGAAGAAGAAAAATTAGAACAAGCTAAAGCAAACAATGATGAAGATCAAATAAAAGAGATAAAAAAACGAATAATAGATTTAGAAATTGAGAGAGACGGAAGACTAAAAGTGATTAATGTTAATAAAGAAAGATTAAGAAGTCAATTAAATAGAATAAAAGAAACTATACATAAAATATTAAGAGAAGACACGACATTAGCCGAAAGAATAAAAACTTTATTTAGGGAACAAGGAATTACGATCGCTAGCGTTTTAGCCGCGTTTGGTATGATTATCGGTGTTATTGTTGAAACTATTATTCCGGATAGTAACGGTGGAGGAGCTATAACACCCAAACCCCCGCCAAAAGGCGATGGCGTTAAAGATTGGATAAAAAAACAATTATCTAATATAGGAAAATTACTCGCTAAATTAGCCGGTAAAGCGGCAGCGGCGTTACCCGGTATAATAGGGGCAATAGTATCGTGGTTTTTATCTACAACCGGTAAAGTAGTTAATTGGCTCGCTAATAATCTATGGGCTTTATTAATTTTAGTTATAGGATTATTATTTACAGCGGCAAAAGAGTATCTCAACGATAAATAAATAAAACTGTAAGACCTACTGCTATACTCCCTACTATTATTGCCGTTTTATTATCTTCGTGTTCGGATACTTCCTTCACTTTCTGGTTTACTTCCGGAGGGGGTTTACTTCCTTCAGATTCGGGTAAAGATTTCTTAGTTTTTGTTCCAATTAATAAATTCGAAGGAGATATATTTATCGAATTAACATCATCGTTAAAACCGAGAACTTGTTCTTCAGTTGATACTACAATTTTATTATTATATCCAGCAATTGCACCCATTTGTAAAATCATATCACTCGGAGACATATAAAGACCGAGTCCGTAACTAAAATTAACTTTACTTCTAGCACATTTTAAAACATTTTCGTAATTAGATATTTGACTCAGTATATCTATCGGACTATTAATTGCATCCTGTATATTTACTAAAAATTGTTTTTGAGTATCAAAACCGGTTCCTACCTTTAAAATTTCTACTCTAGTTTGACTTTGAGTTCCTAGTAAACCCCATACGAATATTCTAATGCTTTCATTTATTCTAACAAGTCCAATATGCGTAAATCCATTTGATTTATCTAACAAAAAAGTAGTCCAAGCGTTACTAATATCTATAGAGTGAGTTAAAGAATCATTTGACCTAGAGAACGGTCTATCGGTTAGAGATTTATCTATTTCATTTTTCGCATTTAAAACCGTTCCTATCTCTTGTAATATTTCATTACCGGTAAATTTAAAATCGTGGGAATACTTACCTAGACCGTGAGAACCGCTATCTAATTTCTGTTTCCAATCCGTATCAGGAGAAATATTAAACTCATTACATAATTTTTGATACGCGGCTTTATCGTAATTATTTTTATAATAACAGAATGTTGAATCCGTAGGAATTGGACATTGTAATTCTTTTATTATTCTTAAAATACAGTAATAAACGTGAAAAGTATAAACCGTTTTTGTTAATCCTGTAGTGTCTCGTAAGTGGTCTTCGTAACTTACGCCGCAACCGGATGTCGAACACCAAATGGCGAAGTTTAATTGACATTGCCACCAATCGAAAGGAGAATTTAACCAAGTATCCCACGGATCGTTCGTATGTAGCGTAGGATTTTGATAATTTTGAAATATATCAGGAAAATTTACTGGAAAACTTTCATCTTTATTAACGTACATATCTTGTTTGATAAGGTTTATATTTTTAAGTTTATAAGCGGCTCCCGTTTTATAAGATACGTTCGGATTAAATTTAAATTCTTTTGGGATTGACATTTTTTAAACATAAAAAATGCATCATACAATTTCAAATATTGATAAAACTATTAACTTACAACAATATATCGATAATAAAAATGGGGATAAATGTATCGGATTGAAATGTATTACGTACGGTGTAGGTTGGTATAATATCGTTAACGAATATGTTCAAAAGGTGGGCGAGAGACCTATTCAAATTCCAGATGGTTATTATAGTTTTCAACAATTATCGGATTTTTTAAAAACTTATAATATTACCTTAACTGTTAACGAAACTAATGGAATATCATCGTTAATTACTACTCAAGAATTAAGATTAAGTAAAGATTTGAACTCTATATTAGGATTTGGTAAACGTAAATTTATAGCTAATGATATACACATCGGTGATAAAAGTATAGATTTCGCTATCTATAAATCTTTGTACGTTCATTTAGAACAAGTTAGTACTTCTCATAATTTTCTAGACGGTAATCCTAGTACCTTGTTAGCGGTTATTCCTGTAGAAAATAAAGAATTTGGAGAGATAACGACAATTAGATTTGAAAATCCGGAATACAAACGTTTAATGAATGACTCTATAACTGAATTAGAATTAGAAATCAGAGATGAAAAAAATAATAAAATAGTTAATCGTCTACCAGTTAATTGTGTTTTAGAGTTAAAAGATTCTCTTTAAAAATGAGTATATTTGGAACTAAAAAAAAACGTGTTGGTAATTTAGCGCTGAAAGAAGAAATTAATCGTGTGAGGGACGTTTTAGTTCCGCAGTTGTCCAATAGACAACATGCTGATAATTTAGCGCTGAAAGAAGAAATTAATAAATTTAGGGGCGTAGTTCCACAGTTGCTTAATAGACACCATGCCGATAATTTAGAAAGGAAAGAAGAAATTAATAAATTGAGGGATGATTTAGTTCCACGTATAGATAGTATTAGTACAAAGAAGACAATAAGCATATGCGCCGAAAGTAAGGGTGCATTAAAGGATGGAAAAGTACATTTATTTAGTTTCGGTAATGCCGGTAGAGAAGAAGGGGTCGGTTATGTGACGGGAAGGACCGGTTGGATATTGGGGTTAGGGTTATCGAGTAAAAGAACGGACAATGCTAATGTAGCCGTTGCGGTATCTATTAATGGAATTGAACAACCGAAATATGGCGTGTTTTTTGGTATTTTTCCAAGCGCCGCGGCACATTTTGCTAAACCATTACAGATTCAACCTCTCGATGTAATCAATTTTGTTTCTAAAACCGATAATTCTACGTGCGTTAATACGGTGGCGTCAATGATAATTGAATTATCGTACTAAAAATTATATTAAAAAAATGAGTATTTTTGGAACTAAAAAAATAAAATATGAAGATAATTCAGAACTTAAAGAAGAAATTAAAAAAATTAATAAAAGTAATAACGATAATTTAGAACTAATTAATAAAAATAAAAATGATTTAATTAGATCTAATATTATATGGAACACTTAAGTTTAGGTAGAAAAAAAATTATAACGGTATGGGGGGAACGTAACAGAGCGTTAAAGAAAGGAGAAGTATTAAGTTTCGGTAATGGCGGTAGAGAAAAAAACGAATCCGGTTACGTTATGAATTATAGCGGTTATATTATTTCTATAGGGTTATCTAGTTACAGAACGGATGATTTTGAGGTAAAAGTTGGGTTGAGTAGTATATATACTAATGGATCGGAAAGATACGAAGATAAGTATTCTATAAGTTTAGTAAAAAATGAAAAAGTTAAAGTTAGAGAATTTAATAGAGAAACTAATATTTATCCTTTACACGTTTTTTCAGGATGTATACTAAATTTCGTTATCGAATCCGATAATCCTACTTGCGTTAATACGGTCGCGACTATATTAATCGAATTACGTTGGAGATAATAAAAAAATTACTAAAAAAATATCCTTAAAAATGTCGACCTACGGAGAAAAATTAAACCCCTACAGAAAAATAAGGGAACCGAGAGGTGTAAAAGGAATTAGACAGAGCGTCGTAATAACTAATAATCCTTCAACTATCGATCAGAATCAACAGTTATTAATGAGATTCCCTAATCTAAGTAGTAACGATGTTATTGTCCCCGGAACGGTTAGATTAGCTTTCGAAATTGAAATTAAATCTAAGGATGTAAATTCAACTATATATCAAAACGTAGGAAGATCAATAATTAAAAAAACGACCATTCGTATAAGCGGAAATGAAGTTATGTCAATTGATGATAGCGATATTTATCATTGTTACGTCGATTTATGGAAAACGCCTACCGAACGCGCGAATATGGCTTATCAAGGTCTAGGTACCGTAAACATGTTAAAACACAGAGTTGGAGCGGGAAATGCGGGTGCGGACAAAGAAGACGAAGCTATAGCTGACGCGTATAAAAATAGATTTTGTATTCCGTTAGACTTCGAACTATTAGAAACGCATATGCCATTTTATCAGTCCGGTCTCGGTGATAGACTCGAATACGAACTTACTTTCAACGATTATAATAAAGTTATTAACTCGACGGATAAAGATTCTAGTTATAAAATAAGTAATATTTGTTTAGAATTCGATATGGTTTCCGACACCGAATTAGCTAGACAGATAAGACAACAAGTTTCCGGTAAAATGGTTATTTTGTATGACAGAATATTAAGGCATAGGAAAATAACAAAAAATAAATCCGATACTCTATGGAATATAAATTTAAATGTTCCGGCGAGGAGTATGAAAGGGGTTCTGATGTTATTCGAGGACCCCGAAAGAACGAACACCGAAACTTATTTCAATCCTAAAATAACGAAAGTAGAGATTACGATAGAAGGAGTTCCGAATCAACTATACAGTCAAGGAATGAAAGCTTATCAACAATGGGACGAAATAAATAAAAATTTTGCTATGAATTCTAAACGAAATAAAATAACGAATTCCGTTTTAAAAGATACGGTCTTCACTAATACGACATTAGAAAAATATCTTACCAGTAATTACGCGTTATGGCTCGATTTACGCTCAACGGATGATAACTCGCTACACGGTTCGGGAAGGCGAATTGAGAATGCGTCCGAAGGAATTACGATACAAATAACGAAAGAAGGAGGAGAAGATGAATTAATAAACGTTTATCTATTCGTTATACAAGACGCGCAAATTAATTTTGAAGATGGTAGATTTAAAGAAGTTAATTATTAATTATTAAAAAATGGAGCTACCGAAATTTCCTCATTCGGCGATTATATGCGGTCAAACGGGATGCGGTAAGACGGAGTTCGTACTCGATCTTCTAGAAAATGAATATTATAAAATATTCGAATATATAGTTATATTGTGTCCTACTATTCAATGGAATAAAGCTTATAAATATCGTGAGTGGATCGGAGATGTCAGGAAACCTAAAAACAAAAATATAATAATCGTTAATCCTATCGTTAATGAAGAAGAGAAACTACAAGAATTATTAAGAATGTTCTTTAATAAATACGCCGGTTATTCAACGTTATACGTTATTGACGATTGTAGCGCTACGAAAGAATTAACTAAGAAAAGGGATATGCTTTCGGAATTAGCTTTTTCCGGTAGACACGCGGAACAATCCGTATGGGTTATATCCCAACGATACAATTCGGTCTTAAAAGATCTGAGAGAACAAACTAAATGGGTGTGTATGTTCTACACAAAAGACAGAGATAGTTTCGAAAATTGTCTAAGAGAAAATGACGTTATTCCTACCCTAGAAGAACGACAAAGAATTAAAGAAGAACTAAAAAAAAAGAAGCATCGTAAATTAATATTGATAACGGATCAACCTACGAATTATTGTTTAGTCGATTAAGCACTGATAAAAGCATATGCTAAAAGCATTAAGCATTGATAAAAGCATTTGCTAAAAGCATTAAGCATTTGCTAAAAAGCATTTGCTAAAAAATGCTATTGGAAATACTAACAATTATAACAAATACTACAGTCTTATCATTAGCCGGATATGTGATATTTAATTATTTAAAACTGAAAAATAAATTATATAAAATGAACGCCGAAGAATTATTAACCGAAGTAACGGGAAAAGATGTTGAAGATGTTGAAGAAGAAAAAAAACGTGAAAGATTATCGGCTATTGTAGCTGGTGGCAGTAGTAAACAATATCTCGGAAGAGAGTTACAACTCTCGGATATCGACACAATGACATTAGAACAAATAAACAAACTATACTGTAGATACGAAGCGAGATTAGGAGCTAGTATGACTAAAACATTAGGTAATTCATTTATTAATTTATATGTTATGAGCGTTTCAAAGTATTTTAACGTTGTTAATCCTCCCAAACTAATACAAGACTTAGAAGAAGATCCTTTTATTAATCACGCTTTGACTACTTCATGTTGCGAACTATATTATAAATACGGAATGTATTTAGCGCCTTTTACCGCGATGTTAACGACGGTAAAACATATTCAATTCGACCGTACCGACAAGAGCGATCAAGATTTAGATATAAAAAATGAATAACGAAGAAAAAACGAAAGACCCGAAACGAGTAGCCGCGGGTAAGAAAGGTGTAGAAGCTAAAAAATTAAAAGCCGAATTAAAAAGAAAAGAAATAGAACTTTTGAAGATAACGAAAGATTCGGATGATGATTCTTTAAAAAAATCAAAACACGAGGAGAAACCAAATTACGTACCATTATATATATCAATAGGAGTTGTCGGATTAGGATTATATTTTTAGCTCACCAGAGCACTTTTGTGCTCAGGGTGAGCTTTTGTGATCACTTGATGTCCGTCGTCGTCCGTCGTCCGTCGTCGGGCGTCAACAATTTGAACCTTTAAAAATTTCTCCTCTGAATCAACAGGGTTCTCAGCTTTCATCTTTGGTACATAGCATCATCTTTAGGTCCTCTACAAAAGTTATATAAATTTTGCCCCTGGGGTCAAAATTGGCCCCGCCCCAGGGGTGCCTTGTTTTCTATTGAAATATATAGTAAAACTTTGAAAATCTTCTCCTCTGAATCTACAGGGTTCTCAGCTTTCATATTTGGCATATAGCATCATGTTCAGGTCCTCTACAAAAGTTATATAAATTATGCCCCTTGGGTCAAAATTGGCCCCGCCCCAGGGGTAGCCAGTTTTGAATAGAAACATATAGTGACAACTTTGAAAATCTTCTCCTCTGAATCTACAGGGTTCTCAGCTTTCATATTTGGCACATAGCATCATCTTCAGGTCCTCTACAAAAGTTATATAAATTATGGCCCTGGGGTCAAAATTGGCCTCGCCCCAGGGGTAGCCATTTTTCATTAGAAACATATAGTGACAACTTTGAAAATCTTCTCCTCTGAATCTACAGGGTTCTCAGCTTTCATATTTGGCACAAAGCATCATGTTCAGGTCCTCTGAATCAACAGGGTTCTCAGCTTTCATCTTTGGTACATTCTTTAAAAAAATCAAAACACGAGGAGAAACCAAATTACGTACCATTATATATATCAATAGGAGTTGTCGGATTAGGATTATATTTTTAGCTCACCAGAGCACTTTTGTGCTCAGGGTGAGCTTTTGTGATCACTTGATGTCCGTCGTCGTGCGTCGTCCGTCGTCGGGCGTCAACAATTTGAACCTTTAAAAATCTTCTCCTCTGAATCAACAGGGTTCTCAGCTTTCATCTTTGGTACATAGCATCATCTTTAGGTCCTCTACAAAAGTTATATAAATTTTGCCCCTGGGGTCAAAATTGGCCCCGCCCCAGGGGTGCCTTGTTTTCTATTGAAATATATAGTAAAACTTTGAAAATCTTCTCCTCTGAAACTGGAAGGTTCTCAGCTTTCATATTTGGCACATAGCATCATGTTCAGGTCCTCTACAAAAGTTATATAAATTATGCCCCTTGGGTCAAAATTGGCCCCGCCCCAGGGGTAGCCAGTTTTCAATAGAAATATATGGTAAAACTTTGAATATATTCTTCTCTGAAACTGAACGGTTCTCAGCTTTCATATTTGGCACATAGCATCATGTTCAGGTCCTCTACAAAAGTTATATACATTATGCCCCTGGGGTCAAAATTGACCCCGCCCCAGGGGTGGCCAGTTTTCAATAGAAACATAGTGAAAACTTTGAAAATCTTCTCCTCTAAATCTACAGGGTTCTTAGCTTTCATATTTGGCACATAGGATCATATTCAGGTTCTCTACAAAAGGTATATAAATTTTGCCCCAGTGGTCAAAATTGGCCCCGCCCCAGGGGTAGCCATGTCTCAATAGAAACATATAGTGACAACTTTGAAAACCTTCTCCTCAGAAACTGGAAGGTTCTCAGCTTTCATATTTGACACATAACATCATGTTCAGGTCCTCTACAAGAGTTATATAAATTATGCCCCCGGGGTAAAAATTGGCCCCGCCCCAGTGGTAGCCAGTTCGCAATAGAAACATATAGTGTCAAATTTGAAAATATTTTCCTCAGAAACTGGAAGGTTCTCAGCTTTCATATTTGGCACATAGCATCATGTTCAGGTCCTCTACAAAATTTGTATAAATTATGCCCCTGGGATCAAAATTGGCCCACCCCAGGGGTGGCTAGTTTCTCTAGAAACATATAGTGAAAACTTTGAACATCTTCTCCTCTGACTGCCTGGTGAGCGATGTCAGGGCCATTCTGGCCCTCTTGTTTCGTAAAAAGCGTAACCAAATCGGAACCAAAGCGGAACGCTCCCTTACGGTCGCCCCTCGAAAAGAAAGAAGAATATGACCCGTTTGAATTTAATTAATTTTTTCCTTTAAAAAAATGTCGGCAGATAAAAAAGAAATAGTGAATACGTTATATCACGCTGGAGTAGAAACGGTATTAACGGTAGGATATTCTGAAATAGGTAGAAAACTATTTAAAAGACAACCACCTAAAGTAGATTTTAATATGAGTGATATCGGAATGTTATCTATCGATATATTACTCACAATTGTAACTAAAGATATGTTAGTTAAACAAGGACCTTAGGTATTATACCGGCTGATATTATGAAGTAAAAAATGGCGAGCGCTGCGGGAATGATGATCGGAGGAGCTCTTACAAATGCATTAGCTTTTCCAGGTGGTAATTATTTATTTAAAACATTCGGAGATGATTCGGATGAAGAAAAAGAAAGACACGATAAAGCTATAGAACAATTAGAATCGTCACAAGATGCTTGGAATAAACAAAGAACTCAAATATTAGATTATATTAATGAGGAGATGAAAAAAGAACATCACGCTGAACAAACATTTGACGATGTCGATACGGCTATGAAACAGTATTATTACTCTACCGGAAAAGAACTTCAAGCGTTACCACCGGAACCTAAATTAAGCGATTTTTATACTCCATCGGAAGATCAAAAAAATAGAGAGATCGCTTTCGTTATCGGTGGCATGGCATTAACCGGGTTTGTTGCTTGGAAATTATATAATTGATTTTCTATATTAAATAAATGAGCGAGGTGTTTGCACAAGAGCAAAGTAAAGCACAAATGCAAAAAGAAATCACGGAAGAAGAATTTGAAGAAATGTTAAAAGAACAAAGCGAATATAATACAAAGAAATGGTCTGATTTGGAAAAAAATAAAATCTATACAATCGTTGACTATAGAACAGTTGAAACGAGAAATGGCGAAAGTATGATATTAACTTTCAAAGACAATGTAAAAGTGTGGTGTCCTTCGCACCTCGCTACTAAGATAGAGGATAAATATCCACCTTTTTATGTTAGACCGCTCGGATTGAAACCGTGTAAGAATAACAAGAAGAATAAATATCACGCTTATGATTTAATTTTCCCATGAAAATGGAAAAAATATACTATAGCCCTAAAGGATTTTGGAAAGGTAAGACGGCCGTTAGTAAGTTAGCGAAAGAAGCCAAAGTTAGTAATAAACGAGCATTAGAATTTCTAAATAAACAAGCGGTGTGGCAGATATATTTACCCGCACCTATAAAGATAATAAGACCTAAATTTGATGTGTCTGCGAAGAATGAAGTACATCAAGCCGATTTGCTGTTCTTACCTTTTGATAGAGTTAAAAAAAAACCATATAAGTACGCATTGACATTAGTAGATGCGGGAACGAGATATAAAGAAGCCGAACCATTGACATCGAAAGACAGTAAAGAAGTTGCCGCCGCTTTTGAGAAGATTTACAAAAGACATTTGAAATATCCCAAATTATTACAAGTTGACCCAGGTAGTGAATTTATGGGCGTTGTTTCTCAACTAATGGCTAAACATAATGTTAAAATAAGAAGAGGTAGAAGAGAGATACATAGAGATCAAGGAATCGTAGAGAGATTTAATAGAACTTTGGCTGAAAGATTGTTCGGTTATCAGTACGCTAAGGAGATCGAAACGCGGGAAAGAAATAGAGAATGGGTAAAGAGATTACCGGACGTCGTTAAGGCTTTGAATAATGAGACGAAAAAACCTTCTCCAATTATAACGAGAAAAGTTGATACTGAAATATGTCCACTCGCGAGTGTTAGATATTTATATCAACCCGGAGAATTAGAAGGCGGTGGCAAGAGAAGAGCTACCGACCCAATTTGGTCGGTAGATATTCATAATATAGATTATCATATTATTACGCAAGGGATAAGAGTATATTATTTGAAATCGCCGGCACCAACGAGAGGGTTCGTTAAAGAAGAACTTCTTATTGTTCCCGTACGCGTATGTCGTAATTCCATCGGACGCTATATATCTTTTCGTATCTAAAGGAGAGAGAGTAGTTTTATTAACGGTCAGTCCGTATATATTGTGATTTACGGATCGTAGCATGTTCATCGAATGTTCGTATTTTCGTTTATTAAATAACGCGTTTTTATAATTGTTAAAGTTTATTTGTTTTTCTATTACATATTTTTTAGTTCCTTTCGCTTTTTTAATAACTTGTTCATCCACTCTTAATAGCGAATATAGTTTAGGTCTTAGACCGATATATTCGGCTATAGGAATACCGGCGCATTCGTCTTTGAATTTACCCGGTATTTTTTTATTTTCTTCGTCGTATAAAAAGTGATCTTTAGGATAATTGGATAGATCGTATTCCTCTTTCATTTCGAACATATCTTTATAAACATCTTCGGTTTTTATATCCACTAATAAACTATCGGTGTCGGTATATAACGCGGTACAGTTTTCTCCGTATTTCTCTTTCAGTACGTTGTAATACCAGTCAAACATTAGCTCTTTCGATAACTCTAGAATAGATAATCCGACGTAGATCGGTTTGTTAAGAAATAGTTTAGTTTTATGTACGTGTAACGCCGATAAGTCATCGGAAAACTTTACTCTTCTGTAAAAGTTAGGTTTCGTTATTATTTTTCTAAGTTTTTCGTTTTGTCTACCATCCGTTTTCACTAGTTTTATGTCTACCCTTTTACGAAGGTTTTCCATCGTTTTACCGAAGGCGGCGTTGTTTAATAACTTAAAGAAGTCTTTTTCGAATGCCGATTTGGCCTTTTTTCTTAATTCGGTATTTAGACTGATATAAGGCTCCATCCAAGGTTTTTCGTTAAACTCTAAGATTCTATGATATTTAGTTACTATTAGACCTAGTTCCTGGTATAATTGTAAATTTTTATAATGAACAATATATTTTTCCTTATTCATTAGATTAGGTATAAGTTTTTCTACCTTTAAAATACTATCGTTGTCTAATAAATCTTTTTGGTATTCGGAAAGCCATTCTTCTTTCACGGAAAGTTTTTCCGGAGCGAGCGGATAATCGTTATGGTCTTCGTGTAGATGTTTAGGATATTCTAAATCGACTTCTAATATCCATCCTTTATTTTTAGGGCGCCTCTTAACTTTATTAGGATTAATCCATTTGAAACCGGAGTACGGAAGTGGTCTCGACATCGCATGACCGTATAGATTATTCGCGTCGTAGTACATTATATAATTATTCTCTTTTTCTTTATCGTAATCTTCTACTAAGGGATTAATAGCTTTCGCGTATCGCTTAGAAACCATACTTATTCCACCTCTCATTCCTTTTTCTATAAAAAGATACATATCTATATCCGTTATTAATTCTAATTCTATTTTAGTTTGTTTTAATAGGGCATCCCAGGATAATCCGGGTGCCGTGTAATAATGTAGAGGATCTAATTTATAAGTGTTCATACAAGTTTTTCTAAACGTTTGAAATATATCGGTTAGTAAAAGAACATCCGTTTTTAAATATAGATCGTGGTAATCGCCTATGTTTTTACAACCGTATTCTTTCCATACATTTTGAGCGTGTTCGTAATCTTCTAAATTAATACTTTCTTCGGATAAAGAACTATAAAACTTTTCTATAGGAGGTAATTTAGTTTCATTAAATCTATCCAAGGAATCCATATATTCGTACGGATAAACGCATTTACGTAATATTAAATTAAATTTATCACCGAATTGACTTTTAGTTATATCGAAATCTTTTTTATCCGTTACTTCTACTAATTTCTTTAATGATGATGCCATAAATTGAAAGCTGTCTAAGAATTTTAATTGTCCTACGCTAAACGAAATATACTTTTCGGTATTACTCGCTATACAAGAAATCTTACCGCTTCGAGCGGTATGTATCTTTTGCATTATAAGATGGCAATCGTAACCTTTTAGATTATGAAATACGACTGGTATTTTAGTTGAATACGGTTTTATCTTTAGTTTTAAATTACACGCTTTATGAGCGGCTCCTCTGTATTCACCCGTGAAATGGCAGTGATCTCTAACTTTATCTTCGTTTATTTTTCTTTCGCATATCCAACAATGAGTAGCGCCGTCGTAGTCTTCGATATCTCGTTCTCTCATGATTAACGATTTAGGATTTTTAAATACTTTGTTTATATTTTTTAATTCTTTTTCTAAATGTTTTAGAAAGACTTCCGCCGCATTTTCTCCTCTATATATGATAGCTTCTTTTTCTATTTTACCGTCGTATCTCACTACTTGATATCCAAATCCGCATGCTTCGTGTTCGCTAGTTATTTCAGTTTTATCTCCTTTATCTTCTGACATTGGCTTTATAATACTTTCAAAATCAGCGTATATTACATACGGAACAGGCATTTGATTCTGGTGTTTTTTAAATTTAAGTGTGTCACCTTTTTTAGGCATTATTATACTTAAAAATGATTTGTTTATCCCTTCGCAATCCTCTTTATGTGTTACTAGTAATTCTTCTTTAGAAAATCCGTATAAACATCTATCGCAGAAATAAGTTTGTTCTCTATGTTTGTTTTGATCGTAGAGTAATCTATTGAGATTCTTAATCCAACAGTAATGATACGTTTCATCATCAGAAATTAACATTAGATTTATTCTTTTAATCTCTTTAGGTTGTTCGGATAAATAGTGCGGAAATATCGATATCTTATACCCGTATACGTTTATAGCTAGATTAATTTTTTTTTCTACTTTAGATATCTGCGATAACGGTGTGGGAACTCGAATATCTTTTATATTAAGAACTGTTTCGTAATCGGGATAAGATGAAGGTCTATCGGAATGTTTAGATACGGGATGAAGAGCGGAAACTATCGATCTAAATAAACACGCGTGATCTTTATTTTTTACGTTAACTATCGCTTTCTTAAGTTTTAAATAGGGAGGTAGGTCTATATACGAAGAACCTTTTAACGGTTCGTATTTCGCTATATTTAAATATAATATTTTACAACGATTTATTTCTAACCCTGAAGCCGTGTTCGTAAATTTCCCTATCCACGATCTTAAATAAGAAGTTTATTTATTAAAATATTCTTCTACGTTTTCATCATCGATTACCGCGGATTGTAGTCCGTGATTCGAAGAGTCGATATACTTCTTATTACCGTTAAGTTCATCGTGAAAGAATTGAATAGATAGACCTACCGAAAACTTAATACCGTTATATCTTTTTATATCTTTTTTTATTTTATCTAATATCTCATACTTTTTATCGTTAAATAGAATGCTAGGATCTTTAACTAAGGGCTTTAAATTCGTACGTTCTTAAATAATTACATCTAGGTTTATCCGTTAATTTTAAAGTTTCTCGGGTTTTATTATAGTCCATTTCTTTAGATTTAATTTTAATCATATAGTTTTTTCTTTTAATTTTTTAGAACGGTATTCCTCACGATAATTAGGATTTCTTTCTATGAAGGATTTAAAAAGCTTCTCTATATTTTTCTTTATTTTCTCTATAGTGTTTTTGTTTCATCGGTTTTTCGCATTGTTTACACGCGCATCTAATTCCGAATGGTCTATTATTATCTTTACAATATTCGTTAAATAATTTGTATTCATTACATTTTGTACATACTTTACCTTCTTTCATTTTTAATGAGTTCATTTCAATTACCTCCATTTCTTTTATTTTCGATTCGCCTCCTTCTCGATGATTGCTACTCATTTTTTCTTCGTCCATTTTTAGAGAAAACAATTTAATTATCTTTAAAAGGTATATTTTATTTTTATATTATTATAATATCGTATTAAAATATTAGTTATAATTTATTATTAATTTATTTATATTTTTTAAAAGATGGTGGAAAGGGGGAGGGTATTTTTTTTTTTACTCTCTTCCCTACCCACGATAGTTTCTCACTGTCCCTCCTTTACATTTTTTAAAATTTTTACTCGTTCCGCTGTCCCTCCTTTTTAGACACCCCTTTTTATTTTTAATCTCTCTCCTACCCACGATAGTTTCTCTCTGTCCCTCCTTTACATTTTTTAAAATTTTTACTCGTTCCGCTGTCCCTCCTTTTTGAGGGGGAGGTAATTTTTTTTTTACTCTCTCTCCTACCCACAATAGTTTCTCTCTGTCTCTCCTTTACATTTTTTAAAATTTTTACTCCATCCCGCTGTCCCTCCTTTTTACGGATGTAAACTTTTTTAAAAATAAAATAGATCGAAATAGATTAAATTAGATTTTAGTTAAACTAAACTGATAAAACGGAAATCTTCAATATTGGAATAAGTGGGAAAATTATAAAATTTTATATACGTATTACCTATATATATATAGGTGATGGGGAGCGAAAGCGTGTTCTGGAACGCGAGCGGAGCGAGTGGTCCAGAACCCCCATCACCTATATATATACGGATAACATGACAAAACTATAAAGAATGTTTGTAACAAGATAAACTTAATTGCCCTGTGGTGTTGTTCTCTAGATAGTTTGACCAGGATTGAACAATCAGTGTAACCCCTGATCACCACATAGAATTTATATATTATATTATATATGAAAAAGTATTGGTTAAACCACAACTACTTAGAAAATATAATTGCTTTAATCTGCAAATAGCCCATCCCCGGTCCAGGGCTTAGTAGAAAATGAAATATTCCAAGGCCAAAGTTAATTGTAATATATATACATTGTATATTCCAATGTCAATATTATTAAATGAGCAGATGCGTATGACATACTGATCATTCAGTCTTCACTCTTGGTCATCGCTATCTGGAAAAAAAAATCGTCTTTAGACAGAATCTCTGTAAACTTCTGATATGGGTCTGTTCTGCAAGGTATAGGTATTAAAAGGTGTATCTATAGTCAGTATGGGCATCTATATTAAATCACTTATGTGGAAATTCATTTCAAAAGTCCTGGGAATGTCGCCTTAATCACAGCCAACTGGGGTTATTTGTGTTACATCCATGCTGCATTGATTTTAAAGACTACCAATTTTTATTCACTAAAGAGATTATATTGTACGAACTATGAATATTCCCTGTTCAAAATTTGTCAATGAATTTAAGTGGGAAAGTACAATTTTGCCAGGAAAAGACATTTGCGATATCCTCAAGTTCAAGCAGTGCCAAATGCAAATGGCTGGTCTATGAGAAAATCATAGCTGCAGGTCCTGCAGGAAGCTCCGTTTTCCAGTCCAGTCTCCAATTTAGTTGAAATGAATAGCATGCTCAATATGTCCACAATTGGAATTACACACTGACATTTTGATCATATGTGGATACATTCATTCACTAGTGTTATTATGGTACACAAATAACAAGTGTGTATTGAATATGAAAAATGCTGTATCTTTATTCTTTAGCATGGTTTGCCCCTTGGTGCAGTTTTAAATCATGTTGCATAACAGCTAGTTTGCAAAATAAGTTGGTTGTACATAATCTTAATAATCATAATTTGTTAATAATCTTATTTGTCTACATACACATTGAAAGGATCTTTATTTTTTTCAGAGAATAAGGGCAGGAGACATGGCATTGATGAGAAATCTGTCAAGCAGCCATATGTGTAAAGTACGCAATTTTCATGCACATCATTGGCAGCCTGTTACAAGATATATCAGTTGTCACAGTGGATCATTGGAATGTTCCAAGGATCTTCAACAATGGTATACAGAGGATGAAAAGACAAATTCTATCTATCAAAGAATGGGTATACCAACTCATTTTCAAGTGTTAAATCTCAGGCAAGTTTCTGCAGGGGACCACGCCAGTGTGTTCAGACAACAGAGAAATCATATACTCAATTCCTGTATTAGAAAACAGTTGCTCAAGCATAATTCTACAATACCAGCTTGTTTTTGTAAAAGAAGTTATTCAACTGATTCAGGAGAACATTCAGACAGTGAGGAAGTGAAACTAGTTTTAGAGGTAGTAGCACCTACGAAACCAGCACCTGTCCATGTTGACATAGTTCCTGGCAAGGGTCCTCCTCCAGAACCTCCTGTGGACTGTTGTATGAGTGGATGTGCTAATTGTGTATGGATACAATATGCAGAGGAGCTCAAGAGTTACTTTACTGAAGATCAAGGGTTGCATAAAGCCAAAGAAGCCATTGAACAAATAGAAAATCCTGGGCTGAAAATGTTTTTGAAGTTAGAGTTGGGGCTTTTATGATAACTGCTAGAACTAACATTAATAGTATTTAATACACATAGATTACACGATATTGGCAGACTATGACTATTATGACTACCAGTGCTTGGACTGTTTTTGATCAGTATTTATTTAACCCTTTCCCTGCTCTGTGTTTATTCCAAATTTCAACACATACTGAATATTCATGGACAAAATACTGAAAATAGTTATAATGAAATATGGAAGGTAGAATATTGTAGCCATTTTAGGAAAGTAAAAAAATAGAATTATCAAATTCCATAAGCAAACAGAGCAGACCCTGATCAGACAGCTCCTGTAGGGGTTGTCTGTTCTTGGTCTACTTTGTTTGCAAATGCATGAAAAGGCATTTATATGAGGGAAAGGGTTAAATTGTTTGCAATACTATTTGAGTCACTGTCGGTGGAAAAGAGGTTTTATTGCTTTGCAGATTTGATTCCACATTGGTGAGTGGTTGTAAAGCAATGACTACAACTGCTTGGGCAAAGAGATCACTTACTGGTATGAAAATAGATTGCATTTGTATTGAATCTCTCTGAAATCCTTAATTAGTATAGCAGGGGTTTAACCCTTTACCTAATGAATATTCATGTAAGAAATAATGGCATCATGAATATTAATTAGATGAAGTTTTATTATGTCATATGAACACAGGACATTTTTGCTGTGGCAGAAACAGTAGAATCTGTTTTTTCTATAATAAAACAGAGCGGACTCTGATCAGATGATTGCTCCTACTGTTTGCAAAGGCATTAAAAGGCATCTATCAGGTAATGAGTCCACCCTTTACCTCATAGAGACACCTTTTTATACGGCCGTCTTATGTGAAACCCTTCGGCGGGCGGGCGGGATTCGTTTCTGGACGATAACTTTAGTTCTGTATGTCCAATCTTCATGAAACTTTACATGTGCATTGATATCAATGAGTACAGGAACCCTATTGATTATCGGCTTTACCAGACCAAGGTCAAGGTCACTTTTTCTAAAAATAGATTGTTTTTCAGTAGTATTTTTCCGTTTCCGGATGATAACTTTAGTTTAATATGCTCGATCTTCATGAAACTCCACATGTGCATTGATATCAGTGAGGGCAGGAACCCTATTGAATATAGGCTTTGCCCGACCAAGGTCATTTGTTTTCTAAAAATGTTTTTCTGTAGAATTTTCCCGTTTCCGGACGATAACTTTAGTTCAGTATGTCTGATCTTCATGAAACTTTACATGTGCATTGATATCAATGAGGGCAGGAACCCTATTGATTATGTGCTTTACCAGACCAAGGTCAAGGTCACTTTTTCTAAAAATAGATTGTTTTTCAGTAGTATTTTTCCGTTTCCGGACGATAACTTTAGTTCTGTATGCTCGATCGTCATGAAACTCCACATGTGCATTGATATCAGTAAGGGACCCTATTGAATATGGGCTTTGCCCGACTAAGGTCAAGGTCATTTGTTTTCTAAAAATATTGTTTTTCTGTAGAATTTTCCAGTTTCCAGACGATAACTTTAGTTCTGTATGTCCGATCTCCATGAAACTCCACATGTGCATTGATATCAATGAGGGCAAGAACCCTATTGTATATGGGCTTTGCCCAACCTAGGTCAAGCTCACTTTTTCTAAAAATTGATTGTTTTTTAGTAGTATTTTTCCATTTTAGGAAGATAACTTAAGTTGTGTATGCCCGATCTTCATGAAACTCCACATGTGCATTGATATCAGTGAGGGCAGGAACCTTATTGAATATGGACTTTGCCCGCCTAAGGTCAAGGTCATTTGTTTTCTAAAAATAGATTGTTTTTCTGTATAATTTTCCGTTTTTGGATGATAACTTTAGTTCTGTATGTCTGATCTTCATGAAACTTCACATGTGCATTGATATCAATGAGGGTAGGAACCCTATTGAATATGGACTTAAGCCAACCAAGGTCAAGGTCATTTTTTTTCTAGAAATGTATTGTTCTTCTGTAGAATTTTCCCATTTCCAGACGATAACTTTAGTTTTGTATGTCGGATCTTCATGAAACTTCAAATGTGCATTGATATCAATGAGGGCAGGAACCCTATTGAATATGGTTTTTGCCTGACCAAGGGCAAGCTCACTTTTCCTAAAAATAGATTTTTTTCAGTAGAATTTTTCCGTTTCCAGACGATAACTTTAGTTCTGTATATCCAATCTTCACGAAACTTTACATGTGCATTGATATCGATGAGGGCAGGAACTCTATTGAATATGGGCTTTGCCCAATCAAGGTCAAGGTCACTTTTCCTTAAAATTGATCATTTTTCCGTAACATTTTTTTCGTTTAGGGACTTATATAGATTAAACGTAAAAAAATTATTAATTTCTGTGAACTATTGCCACCTGATATGGAGTTATGGCCTTTCAACTGAAGACATTTGACGGGCGTATTTTGTGATATTTTGGCACTCTTGTTATGTGTTTGCAGACAGTGGATTCAGATCCTGTAGTAAGTGTCTGATCAGGGTCTGCTTTGTTAGCCTATAGAACTATTTGAGCTTTTATCCAAAAGTTCCATTGTCTGGGTACCAATACATAAGTGATGCACATATGAAATAGGGTTGCCATGCGTCAGGGAAAAGTCAGGGAAATTAAACAATTTTCAAGGTCAGGGAATTTTGTAATCTATCAGGGAAAATTGAAAATATAAGCAAATATTTACAAAAATCATGACAGAAAGACCAAACGTCACGATGTTACATGTCAGGGAAATTAAAAATTATGTCAGGGAATTTTGTTTCCTCAGGTTTGTGGCAACCCTGTGAAAACTACAACCAATGCTGTTAAAGTTTGTTGTTTCTTTTGTGTTTGAGGATATATGCATATCGACAACAAATTTGAAAAATCCATCTGGTCTGACCAGACATTGTAGAATCTTTTTGAAGTTGATATTTCAGAAATATGTACGAGTACATGTATGAATAAATAATTGGAATAACATCTTAAAAACACTGGACCATTGATGTAAGAGAACGAGCAAACATAAGAATGATCTTTAACCCTTCCCTCCATAAGTACGCCTTTCTACGCCTCTGTAAAAATCACCTATTGAAACCATTGTGATAAATAGAGCATTTGCTCTTATAGGAGCAATTGCTTTATTTATTACAATGGTTTCAAACTAAAAAATTCTAATTTTTTCCTTTTCTCTAGTTAATGCTCCTTTCCGGTAGATTTATTCAAAGTGGTTGGATCTAAATATAGCCTATGGAGGAATGGGTTAACCTACAACCTGCTGAATAAGTAAAACTGACTCCTCCCTTTCTGAATATTGATTTAACAAAATGTGTCACTGAAGAAAATTATTGTTTTGACAGTGCATACCCTGATCAAAGGGCTGCCACAGGAGCCCTTTGATCTGGGTCTACACTGTTTGTAAAGGTCTAGTATAATCGGTTCCTGCAGGGTTAAATGTGAAAATCGATGAGAAACAAACAAAGAAAGCTAAATAGAGGGATTCTCATGTTTGTATCTTGACTGTTTCCCTCATATAAATGCCTTTTCACATATTTGCAAACAGAGTAGACCTAGATCAGACGGATCCAGTAGGAGCTCAACTCTGTTTGCATATGAAATTATTATACTTTTTCTTCCAATAACAAAATGTCTTGCATACATAAAAAATTGCCTTTATAAAATTCATGATGTCTTTTCTTACATGAATATTCAACAGAGAAAGGGTAAATATTTCCTGATTGGAATGGCCAATTAGTGTTGAGATTATTGTTTTTATGAGTCCATTCAGCATGAAAGGCTTAAAGCAATAATTTAGTTGCCTGAGATTACCAGCTAACAGTTTTAATGATATTACCAGCTAACAGTTTTAATTTAGTTACCTGAGATTACCAGCTAACAGTTTTAATCTAGTTACCTGAGATTACCAGCTAACAGTTTTAATTTAGTTACCTGAGATTACCAGCTAACAGTTTTAATGATATTACCAGCTAACAGTTTTAATTTAGTTACCTGAGATTACCAGCTAACAGTTTTAATTTAGTTACCTGAGATTACCAGCTAACAGTTTTAATGATATTACCAGCTAACAGTTTTAATTAGTTACCTGAGATTACCAGCTAACAGTTTTAATCTAGTTACCTGAGATTACCAGCTAACAGTTTTAATTTAGTTACCTGAGATTACCAGCTAACAGTTTTAATGATATTACCTGCTAACAGCTTTAATTTTATCTTTACCAATTATTTAGTTCAATCAGTAATTCTAATGAAAACAAAAAATGCACTTCAGTCTTTCATTTTTAACCCTTTACTCCATAAATACGCCATTGCAAACACAGTAGACCTAGACCGGAAGGATCCTAGAGGAGCCATCTGTTCAGGGTCTGCTCTGTTTGCTTATGATATAATATAGATATGACTCTACATTTTCGCCATGCCAAAATTTTCTGTGTCCATGTGCTATTATAATTGATATTCATGATGTCATTATTTCCTACATGAATATTCATGGAGTAGAGGTTAAAATCAGATTTATTTTTAGCTTGTCTGTTTCGAAGAAAAGTCAAACTATTGTGATCACTGGGTTGTAGGTGGTGTTGTCATTGTCGTCGGCATGCAAAAACTTTAATGTAGCTCATACTTGAAAAGTATAAGAGGTATCAACATTATATGTCATAGGTTGGTAGATTTCATTGAGGAGAAGGCT
Organism: Azorinus chamasolen; assembly: GCA_963576725.1. Taxonomy (NCBI): domain Eukaryota; kingdom Metazoa; phylum Mollusca; class Bivalvia; order Cardiida; family Solecurtidae; genus Azorinus; species Azorinus chamasolen. The sequence continues at coordinate 108,340,548 of OY755236.1, forward strand.
CCTACATAAGAACAATAACTTGATTTTGATTTTTTATTTAGTTATTGCCCTTTATTTTTTCAAAAAGTTTAAATTTAGCTGACAAACACAAAATCCGATGAGCGTTGGCACCGCACGCAACTCTTGTTTACAGATATTTCAAGATCAACAGGATCCTGTATGAATTTCCACATATACCATTGTATGTATATATACATATATATGACTAAACAGTAGCTTTGGCCTTAGCAGTGTATGCTTTAAATGCACCATAAGACATGTATGTGTATCTGCTATTAAATATGACTAGTTTTACTCATATGATCTGTCAGTCCCTGTTGACATATTTTATTTTGAAAATATGGAAACCACTCAATATTGTTTTCATGTATAGGACATTTTATCATTTGTAACTGTGTTAACCCTTTCCCACATATAAACACATTTTCATGCCTTTGCAAACAGGGTAAACCCAACTCATATGGCTCTTGTATGAGCCCTCTGATCAGGGTCGGCTTGGTGCGTTTATCAACTCATAATAGAACTACCAAAACTTCATGTGTACATATACCATTATGAGAGTTCAGCTAATTTCCATGATTTCCTTATTTCTCACACAAGTATGCAGCAGGGATTGGGTTAACTGATAGGTGGTTTCTCTGACCAAAATACTTCTTGAATATTCATGAAAATGTATGAAATTCAGTATGTGTGAATATTATTTAGCTTATTTTTTATTGGCATGTGAAGGAGAATATTATTGGCATGTTAGATAATTATTGGCATTTTAGAGGGTTTTTACTTTATTCATTTGTACTTTGCTGCTGAAAAAAATATTTATTTACATTAGTTGTAATTTGTAAACTTCATTAAAAGTTACTGTTACTCATTTCATTGTAATTTTCAGTTTTAATGAATACCAACAACTACCACCAAAACATTTATCATTTAACTCCATAAATACGCTTTTCTACTCCTTTGCAAACAGAGTAGACCCAAATCAGACAGCTCCTGGTGGAGTCATCTGATCAGGGTCTGTTCAGTTTGCTTATGAAATAATTATGCCCCTGCCTTTAGGCGATGGGGGCATTAAGTCTTACCCTTGTCCGTCCATCCAAAATTTTGGTAATTTTCTTGGCTTGTGTAAGCTGCAATGATTTGATATTTGGTCTGAAGCATAATCATAGTGAGTTGTACAGTGTCTCCACTTTTCAGGTCTGTCGTTAATCTACTTTCTGTTTGCCGGCACTTTGATTGAATTTTGGTGATTGTTTAATGACAAAAAAATCTGAGAAAGATTTCTTCGGTTGTGTAAGCAGCAATGATTTGATATTTGGTCTGAACTCTGAAGCATAATCATAGTGAGTTGTACCATCTCTCTCCTTTTCAGGTCTGTCGTTCATCTATATCCTGTTAGCCGATACTTTGATTGAATTTGGTGATTGTTGAATGACAAACATATTTAGATATGATTCTACAGTTTCTGCCATGGCCAAACGTTCCTGGTTTCATATGTCATATCAAAGAAATGATTTAATAACATAAATATTCATGGAGTGAAGGGTCATCACACACTCACTCACTCACTATCCTATTTATCATCTTAGTTTCCTAGATTACATAAATATGTCCCTTGTCTAGAGCTATGTTGAACTCTGTACTCGATAGATGCATATTTTTAATTTGCAAACAGTCGACCCAGATCAGACAGCTCTGGTATGTCTGATTAAGGTCTTCTCTGTTCATAGAATGATATACCCTAATTACCCTAAATATTTGGACAAACAACTTGGGTAAATAGAACAGAGCTAGAAGGAACCATTTCATCAGGCTCTACACGATGTCACACTAATTTAAATTTAGCTAAATGGTGACAAATTGATGTATTCAATTTTACAACAAGTGGAAATGGCCGTTTGGGTGTTGTAGTACTGGAACTTCGGATAATTAGCATATGTCTGATTCTTCAGCTACTGTCATGACGAAAAACTTATTTTTACCTAACAAAGATGGTCGTATATTGGTTTGGTCCTGTCCGTCCGTTTGTCCATTTTCTCAGAAACCTATTTGACCGATATTCAAGATCTGAAGCTGAGTCGATTCTGAGGTTCATTTGGTTTGTCGTTACGGAGTTATGGTGGAGTTATGGCCCTAGTACTTAAAAAAATAATGTGCAAATATGAGGATGCCGTAACTCTTTCATTTTAAATGATATTTACTTAATTTTTTATATGATATGTTTTATGCAACAAAATCTGAAGCTGAGTTGATTTTCAGATTCATTCAATTTGTCGTTACAGAGTTAAGGCCCTTGCCCTTTACAAAAATCTGCAAATATGATGATGGCCGTAACTTTTTTATACGCCTTACCTAGGCTCTCCCTAATAAAGGTGGTCGTATATTGTCGTGGTCCTGTTCGTTCATACGTTCGTTCATTTGTTCTTTCGTTTGTCAGTCAACATTTTGTTTGTTCACTGTTGGGGTTTTTTTTTCGGAAAACTATTTGACGGATATTATTGAAACTTCACACAAATGTTTAATGTGTGAAGATCTGTAGCTGAGTCGATTCTGAAGATCATTTGATTTGTCATTTCCGAGTTATGGCCCTTGCACTTAAATAATGCAAATATGAGGATGGCAGTAACTTTTTCATTTTAAATGATATTTACTTCAATGTTTTTATATGATATCACCTTAATATGGATTTTCACATGTATTGCAGTTTTTTTATATGTCATTTTATTTTATTTAAAGTTATGGCCCTTGAACAAAATCTGAAGCTGAGTTGATTTTGAGGTTCATTCAATGTGTCGTTACAGAGTTGTGGCCCATGCACTTTACGAAAATCTGCAAATATGAGAATAGCCATAACTTTTTTATTTAATAAGATATTCACTTCATTTTTAGCTCGCCTGTTCGTAGAACAGTAGAGCTTATGCTATACCCCCGGCGTGAGCGTGAGCGTGGCCAAGGTTAAAGTTTTTTGGACGGGTTGTTTTAAAGCTTAATATTTGTACTAGGATGCTGAAAATTTGTATGGAAGTTCATTTGAGGTTAAATATTGCTTTTATGAAGTTAAACATTAAAAATACTCTCCAATTTTATCAATTTTTCACATGTTTTGGACTTAGTCCTTTTGGCCACAAATCACCAGGTTAAAGTTTTTTGGACGGGTTGTTTTAAAGCTTAATATTTGTACTAGGATGCTGAAATTTTGTATGGAAGTTCATTTGAGGTCAAATATTGCTGTTATGAAGTTAAAAATTAAAAATATTTTTCAATTTTATCAATTTTTGACATGTTTTGGACTTAGTCCTTTTGGCCACAAATCACCAGGTTAAAGTTTTTTTGACGGGTTGTTTTAAAGCTTAATAATTGTACTAGGATGCTGAAATTTTGTATGGAAGTTCATTTGAGGTCAAATATTGCTGCTATGAAGTTAAACATTAAAAAATATTTTTCCGATTTTATCAATATTTGACATGTTTTATACTTAGTTTTTTTGTGGGGCCAAAAATCACCAGGTTAAAGTTTTTGGACGCGTTGGTATAAAGCTTAATATTTGTGCTATGATGCTGAAATTTGGTGAGAAGGTTCATATTGTCGAGACCCTTCCGACCATACCAACATTTTTGCCCTTCTGACATTGACCTTGACCTTTGACCTACTTTTGCAAAAATCTTTAAATACCTATATTATTGGAGCCATTTGGCCTAGGGCTTCCATACTTAGTATGACCATGCCAATATTTTTGCCCTCTTGACCTTGACCTTTGACCTACTTTTTCAAAAATCTTGAAATGCCTATAGTATTTGAACCAATAGACCTAGGGCTTCCATACTTGGTATGCAACTTCCTTGTGTTAAGACTTTTTTGACAATATTATTGTTTGCCCTTCTGACCTTGACCGTGACCTTCGACCTACTTTTGAAAAAGTTTTTAAATGCCTATATTATTGGAACCAATAGGCTTAGGACTTCAATACTTGGTATGATCATGCCGACTTTTTTGCCCTCCTGACTTTTGACCTTGACCTTTGACCTACTCTTGCAAACATGCCTAAATGCCTATAGTATTTTTACCAATAGATATAGGGCTTCCATATTTGGTATGATCATGTCAAACTTTTTTGCCCTCCTGACCTTGACATTTGACCTACTTATGCAAAAATCTTTAAATGCCTATAACATCCAACAATATTATTGTTTGCCCTTCTGACCTTGACCTTCGACCTACTTTTGAAAAAATCTTTAAATGCCTATATTATTGGAACCAATAGGCCTAGGACTTCCATATTTGGTATGATCAACTTTTTTGCCCTCTTGACCTTGACCTTTGACCTACTGTTGCAAAAATCTTTAAATGCCTATAACATTTGAACCAATGGGCCAAAGGCTTCCATACTTGGTATGCAACTTTCTTGTGTTAAGACCTTTCCAACAATATTGTTTTTGCCATGTTACTTTGACCTACTTTTGCAAACTTCTTTAAATGCCTATAAAATTTGAACTGGTAGGCCAAGGGCTTCCATACTTGGTATGCAACTTTTTTGTCTTAAGACTTTTCCAACAATACTATTGTTTTTACCATGTGACCTTGACCTTTGACTTACGTTTTCAAAAGTCTTTAAATGCCTACAGCATTGCAACAAATAGGCCTAGCGCTTCCATACCTGGTATGACCATGCCAACATGTTTGCCTTTCTGACCTTGACCTTTGATCTACTTTTGCAAAAGTTTTTAAATGCATATACTTCCATACTTGATTTGTATCTTTTCTGTCTGAAGACTTTTTCAAACTTACCAATGTTTTTTACCATATGACCTTGACATTTCACCTATTTTGCAAAAATCTGTAAGTACCTATAACTTGGAACCAATATACCTAGGACTTCCATACTTGGTATGACCATGCAAACATATTTGCCCTTCTGACATTGACCTTAACATTTGACCTACTTTTGCAAAAGTCTTTAAATGCATATAACATTGAAACCAATAGACCTAGGGCTTCCATACTTTAGATGTATATTTCCTGTCTTAAGACTTTCCAACCATACCAATGTTTGTTACCATGTGACCTTTACTTTGACCTTTGACCTTCTTTTGCAAAAATCTTTAAATGCCTATGCTATTGGATGCGATGGACATAAGGCTTATATACTTGGTATGACCATGCCAACAATTTTACCCTTCTGACCTTCACCTTTGACCTACTTTTTCAAAAATCTTTAACTGCCTATTACATTGGAACCTGAATAGACCTAGGGCTTCCATTATTGGTATGTATCTTTTTTGTTTAATAATCTTTTTAAATTTATGAAAAATGGTATTTGGTTGCCTTTGGTTGTAATATTATTGCAGTTAAGTTTAAATTGAAAATTGATTTTATTTTTTTTGGTATTCAATATGACACGTTTTAGACTTAACTTTTAAACAGGCGAGCATCAGGTGGCTTTGACACCATTTCTGGTTTTATATAATATTACCTTAATATGGAGATCAAGATCTGAAGCACAAATTAGAAAATGTCCCAAATTATAAGGCATGTTGAATCAGAGAAAGTTTGCAAGTGGGCATATCATGTACTGTATATAATAACCTTATACTGTTTTGATTGACCCTATTTATAATGTTCCATACCTGGCTCCACTAGTTGGTTCAAAAAAAAAATATCAAGAAAGACAAGCTGCATTTGTAGTTGTAGCCTGAGTGCTCTCGCGTTGTCTCCCTTAGGCAATTAAACTATTCGGTTTTGAGTTTAGATTCATATCTGGAAATATTTTATATGACTTTAACCCTTTACCTGATAGAAGCGGCTTTTAGCGTGTTTGATTTATTCCTCCGCTGAAGAAAATAGTTCAAATTCATACAGTCATGAACATATTGCATAATAAATATTTTCTATATCCTAGTAGGTGGTAGCTTAAAGCAGGCTGAAAGTAAAGCAGAATGCGCCTTAAGGCGCATTCTGCTTTACTTTCAACCTGCTTTAAGTGGTCATATGTCTTGAAAACTAGAAACAGGCTATTGGGTAAAGGGTTAAAAGAAACCTGATTTTGTTCGGGATAAGTAATAGATACAGTACGAGTCTTACTACCAAAGTGTCTTCTAACAACCGTTATCAGGACAGTTTGTTCGCATGACCGAAGACGTGTCCGAGGCGTAGCCGAGGACACTTGTCTGAGGTCATGCGAACAAACTGTCCTGATAACGGTTGTAAGAAGACACTTTGGTAGTAAGACGAGTACATGTATCTTACTTGTACGACAGTACGTTGTAGACTTTTAATTTTGAATAAAAATGAATATTTCACAAATGAGTACAAAATGTTTTCCCCTTGGTTCACCCAATTCAAATCCTAGGTAGATAGGTTTGAACCACAGGAATCACGTGCGTACAAAAGTGTCCACTTACAACCGTTATCAGGACACTTTTTCAATAGCTTTGCTGGGGGTCTGTCGTACAAAAAAAGGTAAGATTGCAGTTTCACGTAAAGGTATACTTCTAGAGCAGTTGATAAAGGTGAGTATTCAAACACTTGTGTACAAACGTCATTTCTCCACAAAACCCTTTGATGTGACAACTCTATAGAATCGTCTCAAAGATACAGTTCTAAAGATTGGTCACAAAATGGAGTTTGGTGGAGAAATAAATGAGCTATTATTAAAAATGTGTTAATTTATGGATCTCATGTCTATATAATACAGTATACTCTTAACTTATGAAATGAACTTTCTCTAGATGATCAAATATTCAAGGACATGCTTGATGATTCATCACAGCTCATCAATCTGAGCGACCTATTATTTAAAATAGCATTTTAACTCTTTACCTGGTAGAGACGCCAACAGAGTAGGCTTAACACTTTCGGCGCCAAGTTTCTAATTGTCGTCTGCAAACCACTTTTGTTAAATCATTCGGTAAAATAAGGAAATTAACTAAATAAATGCAAATTTCAAAGGAATACATTTTAGCACATATATATATAGAAATAGAGTTTAAGACAAAAAGTGAAGTCCCTGATCAGACGCCACCTTGAAAAAGCGGCGTCTGATCTGGGACTGCACTATTTGTCGTCGTGTATTTTTGCGACATTGACGGTGAAAGGGTTAAAAAAGTTAAAAAAAATCAGATGGTTCATGTTCTGTTTGCTTATGCAATAATTTATAGATCCGATTCTACAGTTTCTGCCATAGCCAATAATTGCCGTGTTCATATGTTATAGTGAAAATTATTTAATTAATATACATCAGGCAAAGTGTTAACCATAATTTGATTCTAAATTGAACGTTGTTCAAGCGAAATCACATAATGCAAATCCTCTACGATAAAGAGCTAAAATATTAAGGCGTGTGCCACAATTTAGACTGTTATTATAAACAATTTATTTGGGAGGAATGGGAAAATCCTGTTTAACTGCATCCAGCTTCACAAATAAGCTGGCAGGCGTTGATTTGTGAACCAGTAAACAGCGTGCAAACTGCGCGCGAAGGTGAGTAAAGTACTAAACGCTTTTGTCCCCTTAGCATGCTTTTGACAAAATATCTTCACCGCTATAAACATTTTGTACCCTAAGTTGGAACCCAATTCGACAGATACACTGAGCAGACATTGAAAACAAAGGATCCGGGTTTGTTTGTGCTTTTGGGGTTTTAAAAAAACAACTAAAGCAGACGACTATATAGCTTGCTAAAGGCTAATCCCCGCTATTAACATTGTCTATGCTGTTAATACAGAATCGTTTCACTTGTCTCATCAGACATAACTTTGGCCAGTCTTACAGGAACTAGAACTTTAATCAATGACAAACAGAGGAGATCCTAACAGGGGGCTTGTTGATATTCTTCTGATCTGAGTCTACACCGTTTTCGAATAGGCACACCTATCAAAATTTCTCACACCATGTAAAGGATAAAAAACTGCACCGATGATAGACAAAAAAGCAGCCACGCCCGACCTAAACTGTTTTTCTAGGCTAATACCAGGTCTAGGTCAGGAACGAATTCAGGATCAATTTCGTGTGAGCTATGTGAGGATCGACAGGCTCGCACGCAGTCTGCCAGGAATGTATTTAGTTTTGCATGACATGATTTCATTTCCACCTAGGTAGAGGGGTGGTTCTCCTGTAGTTAGAAAATGGAAAGGAATGCCGCTAACCCGTCTTATATTATGGATGAATTCGTTAATACCTTTGCAAACAGTTTTGGACACAGAGTAGACGCCGAGTACACCGGCATCTCATCAGGATCAAAACGGTGTGATACTCGTTACTAAAGACCAGTACTGGTCACAGGTGACTGTGCGGTACCGAACAAATCGCACTGGACCCTGATATAGGACGATTTTGAAGAAAAATCGTCCCGATTTACTATATGTTATATATGTAGGAACACGAAGTAAATACAGGTCCCTCAGCATATCAGGATAGTCTGGTACCCTGTTTGAATGAATGTACATGGCAACGGGCAGATATCCCAGACTACCTGTGAAACTGGTGTCAGAACTAGCTGATCCGGTGTCAGGATAATGTGACCGGTGATATCTAAAATCTCTGTATGTAAAGATGCTTTAGACACGCGCGCAATGAGAGATCATGATCCGATTTCCCTCTCTGGATGTCCATTTCCCCTAGTACCTTCGTCGTAAAACTTTTGAGTTTGAGTCTGAATTCATTATCAAGTATCTGACAGGTCAGATGTTGAGTTTCCTCAAACTTTGACCAGGCAGATGTGTATGAACTCGGACTAAAGCAAACAAGAAATAACCTCGTGCCCTGGACGACAACATACCAACAGAAATCAAACCTGGCACACAGGTTATTCAAACTTTTACTTGAGTTTGTGCACTTTCGCAAACATAAGATTGGTCAGATTCGAGTGAAACTCAAAACCTGATCAGTCAGGTACTGAGAATGGACTTAGAAGTTGTATAACCTCATTGTTTAGAAAATAAAGTTAGAAAAAACTGGCAACAATTACTTCGTATACTAGGAGTTATGATGCTCCGAGGCTACATAATGTGTCTTAACGCATTCTCCCCTAGGCTATTTTAGACCCAACCTCTTTGAATCAATCTGCCTAAAAGGATCATTAACTATAGAAAAGGAGAATTTTAGAATTGTGTAGTTTTGAAACCATTGTGATAAATAGAGCATTTGCTCCCATGGAGCAAATGCTCTATTTATCACAATGGTTTCAGAAAATGACTTTTACACAGGCGCCACTAGGAGGGGCTGTGTTAAGCAATTACAGTAAAACCAAAATAGTTCGAACACTAAAACAGGTAATATTATCAGTCTTTAGGACAGACGAGCTTAATGCAGGATGGAAGCCGCACAGGAGCTCTCTACATGACGTTCACCCTGCATTAAGTAGCTACCTGTCTAAGTTCTTCTAAATTCTTCATTACTAAAACTTCGAACTCTCGGGGTTGTACTGTGTATCTCACTAGAAATGTCTAGTATCATATGATTTGATGGGTCGTGAATTTGGTGGGGTTTTTTGTGGGTTTTTCTTTTTTTGCTCATTATCCTAGGCATCCGATATCTAGCATGGCTCACATTAATAAAGTACACCGTAGAGTCTGTAGTGCATGTCTCGGCCAATATTACAAATCTTCTGAGTTTGACTATATATACGTTCATTCTCGAGAATTGGTAAGAGTTTGAATGTAACTTAAAACCTGACCAATCAGATATTTGAAAATGACAATCTAATAACTCTCCAAAATTGACTTCAATTACATATAAAGGTATGTTACTAGATTGTCATTTAAAGACTGAAACAGTCATCAATTACAATACATGTACATGTATTTAAGCCGTTCGTTACCTGATGAACAATTATGTAAGGAATAATGACATCATGAAGAGTTTTAGATAAAGTTTTATATTGGCAAATAAACACATGGCAATGGGCAGATATGCAGATATCCCAGACTACCTGTGAAATTGGTGTCAGAACTGTTGGCCATGGAAGAAAGGTAAACTAAGAACTTATTCCATAAGCAAGTCAAGCAGACCTAAATCAGACGGTTCCTATACCCCATTTCCAATTTCACAATAAATCATAACCACAGTACAGTGTCAAACAGTTTGGACCTACATGTATGTACATGTATGTAATCACATACTCGCCACTGACAGAGAACGTTTCATATTCCTTAACACTTTCCTTCATATAAACGCTTTTCACGCATTTCTATAGGAGCCGTCTGATCAGGGTCTCCTCTGTTTGCTAATTGAATTTGAATGATCTGTTTCTTTACTTTCTAAAATGGATATAATGTTCCACATTCCATAATTCATTATAGTTATTTTGTCCATGGATATTCACTTTATTCAGTAGGTATTGAGATTGAAATAAATATAGAACAGTGAAATGGTAAAGTGTTAAGTACTGATGTAGTCAAAGTGGGTTTTTTGTTGTTGTTACCTAAAAGAAAGTACCTCGCAAAATAAAGCTATTTGCAAATAATTCAGCTACAACTTGGCCAATGCACTGGGTAACTGATTTCGACCAGAGTCTACACAGTTATTACTCGTAAGAACAATTAATGCTTTAAATGCATATTCGCACGGCAAACTACACAGTCCCAGATCTGAACACACATTCACATTTGCTATGACTGATCTGGATCCGAAATGTACATGCAATGTCAGAGTGACTTGGTACGTGCACTGTAAAGTGTTGCCTTTGCTGGTCGGTCCGTCAAAGTATTATACAGTAAAACACCAGCTTAACGTGACCGTTAAAATGAAGCCTAATTTTGGTTCCTATAAAGGTAGATGGTAGCTTAAAACATTAAGCAACCAGATGTTTTAAGGACGCGGTTTTTTTTAATTCAGTAGTCGCTTAAAACAGGTGCTATCGTATTTATGGGTATTTAAGGCAGGTGCATGGTAGCTTAATATAGGACAAACGTGACGAAGACGGCTGCAAAAGGAGCTTTCTGCGTTACTTTAGCTCAGTATTAAACAGTCACCTGTCTTACCCTTCTCTATGAATATTGTGTACTCAAACGGCTGCTTAACCCATTTTCTCCCACGATCCCATATATGGGACGTAGGCAAACATCATGCGGCGTCTGATCAGAGTCTACACTGTTTGCTGATTTATTTCAATATAAAACAAAACAAAAATGAAAATTTAGACCAGAAATCCCTTAGATAAAAGATAGACTAATCCAATATATAAGCATGGAAGAATTCACTGGGAGCAAATGGTCACTTAATTCTTTTAACCTGTGGCGCACATGCACTGGTATTTGCAAGCAGTGTAGACAAAGATCACATGACTCCTAGAGGAGTCTGCACTGCTTGTCATTCAAAACCTTCTAGAAAGTGTATGCCTTTCATACTGAGTGGACTCTACAGTTACACACTGATGGGATATCCCACTTTGAAAATTTAGGGTTGAAAAGGTTGAGCAAGGTTTGTCTGTATTAGTTTCTGAAGTACTCACTAGCGGAACTATCAGCTTACATTGGGTTCCGCCCTGAATAGTTTGGCATCAGCAACGAGATGAACAACTCTGTGCGTTAAATAATTATCCATGTCTGCAACAATTGTCGTCTGCTGCAGTATTAAAACTACGTCTTATTCTCATTTTTATTTTAAGGGTATCTGAGTGGCAAACAGTTTGAAATCCTGCAGGGACTTTACACTGTCCTAAAACTGATATGGGTCTGCACTGTTTGCAAACGTCAATACACCATTTTCCAGCATTCAAATGGTTAATGAGAAAAAAGCGATGCAGTTGTGCTAATATATACCCAGAAGCAATATTGATACAGTCAAACCTATTTTAAGCGATCAATTATTGTCGCATGGGCTTTAACCCTTTACTCCAGGAATATTGATGCAAGAAACTGTGACATAAGGAATATTAATTTTATGACAGTCATTTTCGTATTGGAAAAATGGGGAAAAAATGGCCATGGCAGAAACTGTATGATGAGATCTAGATTATTTCATTAACACACGCAGCAGACTCTACCCACCAGATCCGGGTCTACTCTGTTTGAAACGATGTAGAAAGACGTGTCCCTGCCATGGAATAAAGGGTTAAAACAGGTCGCTGCTTAACCCATTCCCTCATATTGACGACTTTTGACGACTCTGTAGAAGTCACTTTGTGAAACCATTGTGATAAATAGAGCATTTGCTCCTATAGGAACAAATGCTCTATTTATCACAATGGTTTCAAACTACAAAATTCTAAATTTGTCCTTTTCTCTAGTTAATGCTCCCTTTCGGTAGATTTATTCAAAGAGTGTGTATCTAAAAATAGCCTATGAGGTAATGGGTTAATGCGGGGCAAAAATAACGCAGGGCACTGCTTTTTTAGCTTTCTGTGTTACTTTTGTCTTGCATGGAGCTACCACCTGCCTTAAAGATCCAGACTAATGGAAACTTGGCCCTTTCCCTCATACAAAAACACCTTTACGCGCTTTTACCTAGAACCAGATCAGATAGCCCCAGTAGGAGCCGTCAGATCAGGATCTGCTCCGTTTGCTTATAAAATTATAATAAAATCAGACTACATGTAGGCCTACTTTCTAATAATACCAAAATGGCGTGTACATATGCCATTCTAAAAAACAGCTAATAAATATTCGTGATGTTATTATTTCTTAGAATATTGAACAGGGAAAGGGTTGATATATCATTTATTTTCTGTTATTACTTTACAAGTTGAACGGAATGTTCATTTTAGACTGGGGACGGCTCGAGGTTTTAGACTGCGACGTCATTTTAGATCGATATGCATTACACACGACGGGATAACGCCTCTCTTTCTCTCTTAGAATTCTACGCAGCTTTCGTGGAGATGGTATGGGGATCAATACTGTGTTTTACATGTACTAAAGGGAAGAACTGATATTCGTTTTTTGTCGATATAAGTAGATCTATATGTTCTATTCTATAATAATAATAAACAAACAAACAAACAAACACAAGTGCCACAACTAGCTCGCTGTCACGCATTGTTATCTGCAAATTGTGGCTTTCATCAATTGTTTTCCTTTTACAGCCCGCCCTAATTCGCAGCATCACTGATGAGACGCCGGTTTTCTCTGTCTAAGCAGGATCACAGATTCGCTCATAACATCCAAAGACTACACACAGGCATTTTGCATTTCGGTCTACATCTTATATACATGTATGTACTTCTAAATGATCTTGGACTTTCGTTCTCATTATGCTTACATCTCCGTACCAAGTGCGATATTTGGAACAAGACAAGTGTTACGTGTGCCGCCTATTAACCCATAACCTGCAGAATAATTAAAACTGGCCAGCCCCTATCTGGATACTAATTAAACAAACGTTATAACGAAATTACCAAATGGAAGAAAATTATTATGACAAACAGTGTACACCCTGATCAAACAAGCAACTCATGAGCCCTTTGACATAGGTCTACACTGTTTGCAAATGTCCTATATACCCGGTTTCAACACTTTGAGGGTAAATCGTGTCAATTGTTTTAATTGTGTGCCATGTGCAGTGCTCACTTACGTTGAAATGTCGTGTGTACGTGTAAACTGTCCTCTCTTCAGAAATTGAAAACAAAATCAAGCCCTCGAAATCATCTAAATCAAGAAATATGGTCAACATTTAACACACAAAGAATTTTTTTTTTAAAATCCCTTCAACTCTAAAAAAATCGTCTGAAAAACTTGTCTGCTTCAATTCTAAAAAGTATATTTGCTTCCATTTCTTTAAGAAAACACAGGATAAGAGTTTCAAACAGTTTAAATCCTGATGAGAAGCCGAGTTACTCCAAGCAGTTTATAAAAGTCATCAAAACTGGTCCATGACTTATAGGCGTAACCCTTTACCTGATGAATAGTCATGACTCCACCCATTATGAATATTAATTAACTTATTTTATTATAAAAGTTGAGCTAGGGCCTAATTGTTCATACATTAATTATTTCTAAATGAATATTCATCAAGTAATGGGGTTGCATGGATATTCATATTTTTTACTTGACTATCAGTCAAGTAAATGGTTGAAATAGTTCGGTAATGTGTCGCAACCCCTTCACCGTTATTTCATGAATAATCCAAAATAATCATGTAATAATTAACTGATGGAGACACGAATATTAATTACATTAAGTTCTTTAATGACATGTGAACAAAGGGAGTTTTTGTCATGGCAGAAACTTTAGAATTGGGTCTAAATTACAGATCTGACTCGCTGCTCTGTTTGCAGAACGTTGTTGAACCCATTCCCTCATATTGACGACTTTTGACGACTCTGTAGAAGTCACTTTGTGAAACCATTGTGATAAATAGAGCATTTGTTCCTATAGGAGCAAAGCCTCTATTTATCACAATGGTTTCAAACTATAAATTCTAAAATTGTCCTTTTCCCTAGTTAATGCCCCTTTTCGGTAGATTTATTCAAAGAGGTTGTATCTAAAGATGGCCTATGAAGTAATGGGTTAAGCCTTAGGCGTTTGTATCGAGTATAGGGTTAATCAGGTGTTGAATTGCGAATAATGGTCAATCACATCAGTGATTATTTACACACCAGTTAACGTGTGGCCCACAGTTCGACAAAGATGCTGATGGGCACAGTCGCGCATCTTAAATAATTATTTTACTCGGCAAATCAGCTAGCTGGTATAATCAAGTGAGTGATTGTGATTGTATACGTAAAGCACGTTTACAGTTTAGATTCAGATGGGACGCCCAGTAGTAACGCAGTGTCTCGGACATTAGGTTTCGTAACTGCTTGACACTCCGTTAGCCTACTTATTTTTAGGGAAAACAAAGAGAAAAAATCTCTTGAGAAAATTTGAAGCAGGATACAGATTTAGCAGACGACAATTACGTTCGCGGTCGAAGAGTAGGAGGAAATAGACCTTGAATGTGTAGAGTGGAGGTGGCTGTCGTTTAGAAAGCAGTTTATTTTTGGGCGTGGGGTGTATAAAGTATCGTGTTTTGGGTACAGATTTCAGTTGTGTTTGCTGAACTGTGGGATAAGCGTTCGATGTTAAACGACTTTGTATATTTTAGGAAAATAATGCCCGCTTACACAGTGATTATGTAAACAAACCAGGTTCTAGATGAATCTCTGGTGTAAATGTTTTGACTGTGTTATTGTGCTAAAAGAGAGGATAAATTCATAACTGATGCTGCTTTTGGCATCTGTGATTTAGTGTCATCTAACCAAGTTACAGGTAGGGTTATAGTGTAAAGAGCATTTAAACGTGACATCAATTCAAGCCGATTTGTTGTGGGATTTCAGTATTTCGGGATTAAGTTGCAGACAGACGGATGATCGACCAAATGTTTATAATTGATGGTATGGGTTGAAAGGCAACTCCCATGAACTGACCAGTGGAATGCACGAGTTGTGGTCAATGTGTCACGTGATACGAGTGCTGGTCCTATTCTTGGCTGGATTGTTAACCTTCAAGCATACACAGGTAAGACTCGTTTGAATGCTTGATTTTCAAAGTGAAATGGGCCAATATGGTTAACCCTTTCCCTGTTGAATATTCATATAGATCTAGATCTACAGTATAACTAATGACATCATAGATATTTATTAGGTGAAGTTTTGTAATGGCATGTGTACACAGGAGGTTTGGTTAGTGGTAGTAACTGCAGTCAGATCTATTAAAAGTTCATAAGCAAACAGAGCAGACCGTGATCAGACGGCTCCTACAAGATCTGGATCAGATCTAGGTTAGAGGATCAGATATATATTATTATAATTCCTCAAACACAGAGCAGACCCTGATCAGACCCTATAGGAGCATTCTGATCTGGGGTTTGAGTCCGTTTCTCTGTTTGCAGACTTTAGAATCTCTCCACACCTAGAATTACTGAGTTATTACTTGTTTCAAGTTTAATAAACATGAGGATTTCCATTAAATATTCATTTTACCTATGCAGGGTTAGGTTAGGGTTAGGATATATACTCCAGAATTAGGATTTATTAGGAGATGTTGGGTTAGGATTAGGGTTAGGGTTAGTGGTATAAAATGCTTAAATTTAAATCAGGTGTGGACATGCAGATTCTAAAAGCGCTCCCAAAGGTGTTAAATGCCACAGGTCTGCTCTGTTTGCCAAGGGGTTAAAAGGTAATTACATGGAATAAGGTTAACCCCTTATTCTATATACTGATTAAAACCTTTGAAAACCTTTGCAAACATTCTAACTGTGTAGATCAGGATTGTCTCTTGACCCCTTTAATACATGCAGATTAAAGACTCCTCACGACACGACTCCCTCACTATAAAGTACAGAAATAAACCTCTCAATTTTGAGGGTCATTTGTGAAATAGAAGGGTCATTTCAACAGAAAAAAGGCTGTCATGGAAATCCTGCTAGACCCAGATCCTGAAGGAGATGTCTGTCAG
Organism: Azorinus chamasolen; assembly: GCA_963576725.1. Taxonomy (NCBI): domain Eukaryota; kingdom Metazoa; phylum Mollusca; class Bivalvia; order Cardiida; family Solecurtidae; genus Azorinus; species Azorinus chamasolen. The sequence goes on from OY755236.1 coordinate 108,356,915, forward strand.
ATCAGGATTTCTCTGTGGAATACTATAGAACTGATTTGATAGTTGCTGCCATGTCCAAACTTTCCTTTGTTTACTTTTGTTTATAAAAATTAAACTAATTTGTAAAGTATTCATTATGTCATTATGTCTTACATGAATACTCATGAAGTATGGGATTAAATAATGACCAGTTCTTCTTGAACTGACTGATCTGGATCTGAACCACTATGTTCCGTCTGATATCTAGGCTATATGTCACAGAGTTATGAAAATGATGTTGATAAAGATTTGATTTATGAAATATTAATTTATAGAGCTTTCAGAAATTGTAGATTTGGGTACAGTATAGAGTCTGCATTGATAGTGAGTTAACTGGTCACATGTTAACTGATTGATCTCTGAAGACTCAGCTTTCAGGAAGTATAGATCCTGCTTAGTGCTTGGTAATCTGACTTATCAAAATATAATTAGTTTACAAAAGAGCTAATGGTATCTGTCTTTGACTGCCTGGATGTAAGTAAACAAACATTAGGTCAGTCTGGCCAGTATGTGCAAATAAGAGTTTGTTAAGCAGTGGCTAAACCTCTAAAGGTGACACTAAGAGGCAAACAAAGATTTAGGTTTTGAAGGTCTGGAGACAACAGATTAGTATGAGAGGTAGTAATTAGGGTAATTAAGAGTTTGTACAGAATGAAAGATAGATGATGAAAGATGAATAGAAGAAGATGGTTGGTTGATATGAATTATGTGTGGGTGTGGCTAGAATCTGGAGAATTGAGAGAGAGTTGAAGTTGAAGGAATGAAAAGTAAGATAGGGGAGTTGAGAATGAAATGAGTTACAGGACAGTCATGTAAGAATAAGTAAAGAGAAGAGTTGAGTTAAGGGTCTGGGAGAATGAAGGTTAAGGTTCAGAAGAGTAAGAGTCAAAGAGAAGAGAGTTAAGGTATAAGGAAGAACTTAGGAAATAAAGAAGGAAGGACAGAATAGGAAATTAAGAAGTTAAAGTGAGATTAAGAAGTAGATAGATTAAGTTAGAAGGTGAACTGGATAAACTGATATGATAATAATAATTAAAAGATAAACTCACAAGAAGCGAGTAGCTTATGAAGTAAATTCCCCGTAACGAGAAGTAGGGCTCGGTCATATAATGGTGTGAGAACCGTGGTAATGGACTTGTGAATCAAAGAAATCAAGGAATCAGTCAAATTACTAAAAGTGGATAATTATGCAAAGTGACTTTAATTATGAAATCGAATTGTATGGAGAGTTCTCTATGGGAACAGTTGATGAAGGCTGCCAAGCTTTTGGACAATGAGCCAGGGAAGTAGATGGGCAGTGAACAACGTTCAAATGTTGGCGGTGCCAGAACAAGAGACAATATGTACGACCAGAGGAAGGGAAAGGACGGGAGGTTCGAACTGTATGGATACAGATCCAGACAAATCCAGGAGCCAATTCGACCGACAGACCCAGTGCAAATGTTGTGGTAAGTACAGCCACAGATATTTTGAATGTAAATTTAAATATGCCACCTGTTACAAATTTGGTAGGGTAGATAATATACCGATAGCAAGAACACACAAAATTAATAATAAACAATAGGGACTAATTAATGCATGTCCAACATAAAAATTTGGGGATAGTCAAAAACAGATTAGAACAGAAAGGGAAAAGCACAATTTCAGTAACACAAATCTATTTGGCAATATAGTTGATATTTAATTGAGCAGATTTTCAGTTCCTGTGATATAAGACAGTGAAGCATACATTTCTTGTTTGAGTTTAAGTTAGTATATTTAAAAAAAATAATGGTCAGAATAGACAGTATGAAATTCAAGAGTCTGATCTTAAGTTGTCCGCAATCCATTTTGACTGATAGGGGTGCAAATTTTGTCTCAAAGCTGATGAAAGAATTATGCAGTATTTTCAAGATTAGCAAGATAAACACCAGTAGTTATCATCCTGCTACAAATGCAGCAGCTGAACGCATGAATAGTGTCATTTTGCAAAGGCTTAGAATTTACTGTAACAAGAAACAAACAAATTGGGCACAACTTTTACCAAGTATCATGCTTAGTTACAGGGTTAGTCCAAATATTGACTCCACCGGATATTCACCATACTATATCATGTTTGGTAGACAATGTAGATTACCTTTAGATACTGCTCTGATTCCAACAGAGACTGCAGGTACAACTCATGAACAGCATTTAAGGCATATCATTGAAAATCAAACTGTATGTAGGGAGTTAGTGAAAGAGAACATTGCAAAGGCTCAGGCAAAGTATAAGAAAAACTTTGATAAGCATGCCAAAGAGGTAGAATATCAGGTCCGTGACAATGTATGGTTATATAATCCTAGGACAGAGCCTGGCCTATCTCCTAAGCTAGCAAAAAGATGGACAGGTCCATTTTACATTGCAGAGAAAATAGGCAAGGTGAACTATAGGCTCAGAGATTTGAAAACTCATTTAGCCGTTAAGAATATAGTCCATGCAAATAGGTTGAGACCATATTTTGACCCTAACCTGAGACCCACTAACCCACCAGTAGAACTAGAGGATAGGGATGTTGTACAGTTAGAGCTAGAAGAGCAAGAAAATACAGTAGTGGAAAATCAGGCTGAGGAAAAGCCACAGATAAATGACCAGAATCAGAATCAGGTTGAAAAAGTCTGGGACTTTGAGAGAATTTTGCAGGCGGCAAATTACAAGGGCCGCATAGTGTACAAAATAAGGTACAGGGATGAACAGGGCAAAAGTAGAACAATTTGGCAGTATGCGGATGAACTTCCTGAAGAAATTAGAAAAGACTTTCACATAAAGTACACATTTTCAGGAAAGGTCCGTAAACGCCCTCATATAAATGTGTAAAGTTATTAATATGTTATATGTATCGTCTTACAGAGACGATTATATAGATTAAGCAATGCACATAAAATAATTAGCATAAGAGATAAAAGAGTAAGATAAGGAGATTATAGCAAAAGCAACCCTTCCACGGCACTAACCTGAAGCATTGTGTTAAATGATCAAGTTAAAATTTACACATTGAATTGTAGTTGTACCTATTAAATTTCAAAATCTGGCCAAACATATTAGAGATATTTTGGGGGGGTTGGGGAAAGTGCAATGCATTTCTAATAGTCTAAAGCTTGACTTATCTATTTTCAACAATTGTTATCTGTGTTATATGCATCATGTGGAACTCAATCAATTATAGATAATGCAACTTAGGGTGACTATGATATACATGTTGTATAGTCAGGTGTTAAAGTGTACTTTGCAAAGGAAACTGGTTTCATGAGTATGACGCAGAGATTAAAGGAATCTTGTGTTTTAAGAATAAGATATTATATGTGCCAATATGATAAGGCAGTTTTTTAATTATCTGTTCTTATGCAAATTTGCAGTCAATTATTGAGTTTATAATGTATAATGGGGTTTGCAGGATCAAACTATTGAAAAGCCTTTTAGAAGTTTGAAGCATTGAAAATGATATAAAAATAGTGTGTTCTTACTAGTGGTGCTTGCTAAGAATATTATTTCACTATGTGTAGATATATGTGTTAGTAAAATATCAATGATATTAAATACATGTATATTGCAGTGGCACTTTAAGTTTGCAGTCAGAACAATGGCTGTACTTACATTATCACAGTCAAAGTGATATGTAATATGCAATGTGATTCTTGTGTTGAAATTTGATGACAATTGATTAAATAACTGTGAAGAAGTGAACAATGAAAACTTTTCATGAAATGGAATATGAATATTTTCTGAAACAAAGAAACTGATCCATGAACGATTTAACATCTGATGATGACGAAATATGAACTATTGAATACTTAGAACTGTTGATTACCTTATGAATATGATGTTTTACATTTATGTTGATTTCTTTATTTGATTTGATTGTATCTATGTTCACCTTCATCCATTATTTGTGTATTTCATTATCATGAGTATAAATGAAAAGACTGATGTTATGTAATCTTGATCAATTTGCGGAGCAAATTATTTTGGGAGAGCGAGGATATGTCACAGAGTTATGAAAATGATGTTGATAAAGATTTGATTTATGAAATATTAATTTATAGAGCTTTCAGAAATTGTAGATTTGGGTACAGTATAGAGTCTGCATTGATAGTGAGTTAACTGGTCACATGTTAACTGATTGATCTCTGAAGACTCAGCTTTCAGGAAGTATAGATCCTGCTTAGTGCTTGGTAATCTGACTTATCAAAATATAATTAGTTTACAAAAGAGCTAATGGTATCTGTCTTTGACTGCCTGGATGTAAGTAAACAAACATTAGGTCAGTCTGGCCAGTATGTGCAAATAAGAGTTTGTTAAGCAGTGGCTAAACCTCTAAAGGTGACACTAAGAGGCAAACAAAGATTTAGGTTTTGAAGGTCTGGAGACAACAGATTAGTATGAGAGGTAGTAATTAGGGTAATTAAGAGTTTGTACAGAATGAAAGATAGATGATGAAAGATGAATAGAAGAAGATGGTTGGTTGATATGAATTATGTGTGGGTGTGGCTAGAATCTGGAGAATTGAGAGAGAGTTGAAGTTGAAGGAATGAAAAGTAAGATAGGGGAGTTGAGAATGAAATGAGTTACAGGACAGTCATGTAAGAATAAGTAAAGAGAAGAGTTGAGTTAAGGGTCTGGGAGAATGAAGGTTAAGGTTCAGAAGAGTAAGAGTCAAAGAGAAGAGAGTTAAGGTATAAGGAAGAACTTAGGAAATAAAGAAGGAAGGACAGAATAGGAAATTAAGAAGTTAAAGTGAGATTAAGAAGTAGATAGATTAAGTTAGAAGGTGAACTGGATAAACTGATATGATAATAATAATTAAAAGATAAACTCACAAGAAGCGAGTAGCTTATGAAGTAAATTCCCCGTAACGAGAAGTAGGGCTCGGTCATATATACTTAAATGGGTTGGTGAGTTTTTAAATTGATCTCATGGTCTGAACAACACATGTATGGAAAGACCAGGGCATATTTTTTTTATGTTTAACCCTTTCTCTCTTGAATATTCATGGAAGAAAAATGACATCATGAATATTTATTAGCAAAATGTTTATAATGGCATATGTACACAGGAATGTTTGGTATTTATAGATAAACTAGAACCTGTAGTCAGATCTATTATAATTCATAATATCTGAAGACTTAAACAATCTATTATAATTCATAATATCTGAATATTTAAACAAACAAGTGTATCAAATTTTATCACAGAAGAAAATTATTTTTATGACAAACAATGCAGACCCTGATGACACAGCTCTCTCAGTAATCAGTAGCCATTTAAACATGGTCTACACTGTTTGCTTAGATCCACATTTCAAGAGTTAACCATTTCCTCCATAGGCTGTTTTAGACGCAACCTCTTTGAATGAATCTACCCAAAAGGAGCATTTACTAGAGAAAAGTAAATTTTAGAATTTTGTAGTTTGACACCATTGTGATAAATAGAGCATTAAATTTTGCTGCTATAGGAGCAAATGCTCTAATTATCACAATGGTTTCAAGAAGTGGTTATTTATACACAGGCTTGGAAAGATGTATTTATAGAGGAAAGGGTTAAACATGCTATTGATTTGACGTCTCATCAGATCCAAACTATTATTTGATGTCTCATCTGGATCAAAACATATCACAAAGGTTATTATGAGTGTGGAAGCTGACACAAATATTCTGTAAGGCAGTAAAAGATTCATAATATACACAAAGTGATAAGTTGATAACCCTGGGTAGAAATAAAACAAAGTTCAAAGGCAATAAAATTGCTCCAGCCCATCACCTGCAATTTTTATTACATTGCTGATTGTGATCTCATTCTACAATGTTTAGACCGTTCCAAAGTTTACTTCTTTCAAACACTTCTTCAAACATTTGCAAACATAGAAAACGCAGATCAGATTGATCCTGTTGGAGCCATCTGATCATGATCTGCTGTTTTTGCTTATGAAATTGTAATAGATCTGACTACGTATCAGCACCAAACATTCATGTGTATATACACACAGTAAAACCTCTCTATAACGGCCACTAAATTGTGTTAATTAGTTGGTATTTAGGGCAGGTGGCTGCTTAAAGCAAGGTGAAAGTAAAACAGAACGCTCCTATACATGTAGGAGCGTTCTGTTTTACTTTCAGCTTGCTTTAAGCAGCCACCTGCCTTTAACACAAAATACATGATGTAATTTAGTGGTCATTATAGAGAGGTTTTACTGTAGTCCATTATAAAATCTCATGTGTATACGTAATTATGCAATAATAACAACTATCATTATGATTGACTGAGTTAAGACTAATCTTATGCATAGTCCATTCAGAAAGGTTTTCATTGTTTAATGCTTTAGCTCTTTTTCCCCAAGTGGACAGTTTGTGAAGGTACAACTTTGGATGTTGATTGGTTGATATTATTAACCATGCCTGATGTGGATCTACCCTGTTTTTGTCAAAGTCAAATAATCCTTTTAAAATTTTACAACCGTATACAGTATAAGTTGATGAACCTTCATGAAGTGATGAACTTCATGCATAAATGTTCATCAGGGAAAGGTTTAAATCAAAAGAAAATATTAATTCAAGGAAACATAAAGTGATATTTCATTTGAGTTCAGCTATAAATCTAAAGTTTGCGATTTATCATATTCATTTGTGATAACACTGGTATCAAGACACTGTGATAGGAATCAGCGTGTTACGCGCGTGCATGCCACAACGAGCATGCATACTGCGAGATAAACATCAAATTATGTGTCAGCTGGGTGCTTTACTCTCTTCCTGTCTTCAGAACTCTCACATTTGCATGTTTATTGCTTCAGAGAATTAGCGCTTTGTCGAGACACACCCAACTAACGGATGGTTTATAGCAGGTCTGCTTCACTTACGGAATGCTAATTGAAACTTTTAACTGATATTTGCAACAGTTTGGATCACAATCAAAACCTAGCATTGGATGATTATAAAATGTCTGGACTAGTTTTTCTTGATTTATGTAAACTGTATTTGTTACAAATGTATTTATGTTTCTGCAGTTAACCTTTCCCTCATATTAACAATGTTTTACATCTTTGCAAACAGAGTAGACCCAGGTCAGACAGCTCCTGTAGGATCCATCTGACCAGGGTCTACTCTGTTTGCTTATGAAATCATAAAAGTCCTGATTCCACTACCAATACCAATCATTTACAACAAAACCCCTCTAATACGACCACTTTATAAATAAACATGGATGATTATAAATGCAGGTGGTTGCTGAATGCTGGGTAAAAGTAATACAGATAGCACTAATATGGGAAAAGGTAAACTATTTGAATATGGGAAATAAGTGTTCTGGCATTTGCAAACAGTGTAGACCCAAGTCAGAGGACTCCTAAAGAAGTCCTGATATCAGGCTTTGCACTGTTTTCATTCAAACTAAGCCATTCATACAAAATTGGACTATATCTTTAACCAATTCCCCCATATTGACGACTTTTAGCGACTCTGTAAAAGTCACTTTGTGAAACCATTGTGATAAATAGAGCATTTGCTCCTATAAGAGCAAATGCTCTATTTATCACAATGGTTTCACAAAGTCCTATAAGAGCAAATGTTCTGTTTATCACAATGGTTTCAAGCTAAAAAAAATTCTAAAGTTTTCCTTTTCTCTAGTTAATGCTCCTTTTCGGTAGATTTATTCAAAGAGGTTGTATCTAAAAATAGCCTATGAGGTAATGGGTTAAAGACTGATGGGCTATTATCCACTTTGGATAATTAGCATATAACTACTTGCATGCTGGCTCTGGATCCTCCTGCTTTATATTATCTATGCAAACAATTTGGATCCAGATCAGGTCTCAAAATGTGGGGCCTGATTTGAAATCAAAACTGTTTGTCATTCAGAATCAGAAGTTTTAAAAGTGGTGCAAACGACAATTAATCAGCAGACGACAATTGAGCAGACGACAAATTTACTTGGCATGCTAAGAGTAAGGAGTTAAATAACACACTTTATTGACCATTGTAACGAATTAACTGTAACATAGTGTTTGGTCTGGTCACCTTATTTCTTTAGAACTTCACAAGAACCTACTGATAAGTGTAATTTTACCTCATGAAATAATGACGTCATGAATATTTATTGACTAATTTTTATAATGATATACAAACTCAGGATTTTTTAGCTTTGATTTAGAAACTGTAGAATTAGACCTGTTTAATTTCATATGCAAACAATCTGGGTCTACTCTGTTTGCAAAGGCATCAAAAGACACCTGTATCAAGTAAAGTCAGTATATGTAGTGGTAGTACTCCATATTATCCTCCATATAGTATGTAAATATTCATATAATATATGAATATTTACATATTTCACGAAAATGTTGAAAGTTTGCACACTAATGGTGATTTTGTGATTATCAGTCAGAGGTCCAGATAAGAACATTGTCAAGAAGAACTTTTATTTCTCCACCAAACCCTATACTGTTACCACTCTCGAAGGGACGATTCTAAAGAGTGGTCACAACATAGGAGGGTTTGGTGGAGAAATGACGATTTTAGTATTTGAGTTACATGTATCTTTATCTGTAGCTCCGACCAATACAAATGGTTTAGATCCAGTTTAGACCAAGGGTGTCATTAAGCTTCCAAAGACTTATGCCTCCACAATATATGATTCAATTTGTTTCAAAAATGTAAAAAACAATTGCTCCAAATTCCAAAATAACTGTTGATTATTTTGTTGAAGCCATTTAAATAATGAGACTGATATGTCATATCAGATTTGGCTGAAACTTTTTGCTGTTGAATTCAATTTATATTGGGTGTCATATGATATCAGTCTATTTATCTAATCCACATTTTGAAACAAATTTTTTAGAATCAAATCTATTTTATTTCACAAGCAAAACAGAAAAAATTACCCTATATATTTAGCACAAGCAATCTCCCCTGTCAATCGGGTTGTAAGACTGAACAATTTAGCATCGTTTTAATTATAACTTAAATGTAAGTAATAGCATAGCAGATAGTGAAGACCCTGATCAGTCTTCTTCTTTAGAAGCAGTTTATTCTGAATCTGCATTATTCACCTAAAGTTTGCATGTCTGAATATTTAGCATAATTAGAGTTTCTTCCAGATGAACTATTATATCCGGAGTAATGAGTTATATAGCTGTAAAAGTTGAAGTCACTTTGCAGGAGAATTTTTTTTCCGGATTTACACTGGAGCCTGTAAGGAAGAGACATTTCGGTATAATAAAACTGAACATTTGATGACAATGAGTACAACTACATGATTATGATATGATTTCTGTGAAGAAAATTATACCATAGCAGGGTTCTGGTGAGGATTGAAAATATTTGAGACATGTGTCCCATTGACAGTTAAAAAGTAGGGACATTTTCAAAATCTGTGAGACACCGACAAGTGTGAAAATATTTTTTCAACCATTATTCATTATGAAAATGCTATGTTTATGAATCTGTGGATCTATGACTGATTTCCTTAATATGTAAATATTTTCTCTGGTCATATTCACAGTTTGATTTGATCTAAATCTGATCTGGTTACTTTGGACTATTCTGGTAAGAACAGACATTTTTGAGACATTTGTCCCAGTGACAGTACAAAAATGGGGACATTTCTCATTTTGATGGGGGAAAATGTCCCAATTTCTCGCCCTCGCAAGAACCCTGCATAGTACTACACATTTTTGTTAACCCTTCCCTGTTGAATATTCATGTTAGAAATAATGACATCATAAATATTTATTAGCTGAATTTTTAGAATGGCATAATCATGTACACAGGATGTTTTGGTATTGATGGTAACTGTTAAGTCAGATCTATTATACATTCATAAGCAAACAGAGTAGACCCAGGTTCCATGCTTATAAAACTTTTTAGTTGAGTCTCAGTTCCTTCTTAAGTTTTTGATTGGTCAGATTTGAGCCTTTCGCTCAAATCTGACCAATCAAAAGCTTGAGAACAAACTCAGACTCAACTAAAAAGCTGTATAAGCATGGACCCTGATCTGATGGCTGCTACTGGAGTCATCTGAGTCTCACTCTGTGGCAAATGCATGAAAAGGCATTTTTATGAAGGAAGTGGTTTATTGAAGGATAAGCCTTTTCTGTTATAGAAACACCTTTAAATAATGTTCATTGAAGGTTAAGCCTTTCCCTTATAGAAATGCCTTTAACCTAGGCCTATCCTTCATACAAATGCCTTTTCACGTCTTTGCAAGCAGAGTAGACCAGATCAAAAGGAGCTGTCTGATCAGGGTCTGCTATGTTTGCTTATGGAAATTTTTAGACATGCCTTTAACCCTATCCTTCATACAAATTTATGCCTTTTCACGTCTTTGCAATTCAAGCAGAGTAGACCAGATCAGAAGGAACCGTCTGATCAGGGTCTGCTATGTTTGCTTAAATGGAAATTTATAGATCAGCCATATCAATTGTGCAAACAGAGTAGACCCAGGTCAGGCAGCTCATGTAGGAGCTGTCTGATCAATGCCAGTGCTCTGAATATAGAATTATATACATGTATAGATTTATTCCCTTGAACATTTTACAGTATAAAAATTAAATTCATGAATACATGTATTCATCAAATGATCAATTCATGCATAAATGTTCATTATGGAAAAGGTTAAAAACTCTTTCAGGTTACTATTTTAGTATTGGTACATGGCCAACATTTTGATTCAGACACATTGCTCACACACAGGGTGTGGTATCTTCAGCTAACAGGTCAATATTTCAAATAGGTTGTTGTTTAATGTGAGGTAAACCCTCTGTTCATTTTAACTCTTTACTTCATGAATATTCATGTTAGAAACAACGACATCATGAATATTAATTAAATCAATTTGTATAATGACACATGAATGTTTGACCATGGCAGAAATTAGAATGACATATCTATATTATATCAAAGGTAAATTCTACAGACACTGACCAGATGGCTCCTATAGGAGCCATCTGATCTGGGTCTACTCTTTTTGCAAAGGTGTATAAAGGCATAGGGTTAATGATAGAAATGTGTTGACATTATAATATTAACCAAACAGTTACTGGGTCCAATTGACTGGCTCCTATAGGAGCTTTCTGCATTACTTTTAACCTGCATTAAGCTACCACCTGCCTTATACACCCATAATTAGACCTGTTTTTGATGGTCGCTTAAAACAGTTTCTACTGTATCAGCTCCAGTACTCAGCTGTTTGGCACTTCCTCCCGTATCCAACTGTTTGCCACTTCTTCCATTACACAACTGTTTGGCACTTCCTCCAGTATCCAACTGTTTGGCACTTTATCCCAGTACCCAACTGTTTGGCACTTTGGCACTTCCAATTCCTCCAGTACCCAACCATTTGGCACTTCCTATAGTATCCACCTGTTTGGCACTTCCCCCAGTATCCAACTGTTTGGCACTCCCCCACAGTACCAATCTGTTTGGCACTTTCTCCCAGCTACCCAACTGTTTGGCAGTTCCTCCAGTATCCCACTGTTTGGTACTTCCTCCAGTACCCAGCTGTTTGACACTTCCTCCAGTATCCAACTGTTTGGCACTTCCCCTAGTATCCAACTGTTTGGCACTCCCACACAGTACCAATCTGTTTGGCACTTTCTCCCAGCTACCCAACTGTTTGGCAGTTCCTCCAGCATCCAACTGTTTGACACTTCCCTCAGTATCCAACTGTTTGGCACTTCCCCCAGTTACCAACTGTTTGGCAATTCCAATTCCTCCAGTACCCAACTGTTTGGTACTTCCTCCAGTACCCAGCTGTTTGACACTTCCAATTCCTCTAATACCCAGCTGTTTGGCACTTCCACCAGTTACCAACTTTTTGGCACTTTCCCCAGTTAACCAACTGTTTGGCACTTCCTCCAATACCCAACTGTTTTGTACTTCTTCCAGTGCCCAGCTATTTGGCACTTCTAATTCCTCCAATACCCAGCTGTTTGGCACTTCCTCCTGTTTGGCACTTCCTCCAGTATCAAACTGTTGGGCACTTTCTCCAGTACCCAACTGTTTGGCACTTACTCCAGTACCCAACTTTTTGGCATGTTCCCCAGTTACCCAACTGTTTGACACTTCTTCCAGTACCCAACTGTTCGGCACTTCCCCCAGTATCCAACTGTTTGGCACTTCCTCCAGTACCCAACTGTTTGGCACTTCCAAATCCCCCCTCCCCCAATACCCAACTGTTTGGCACTTCCTCCAGTACCCAACTGTTTGACACTTCCTCTATTACCCAACTGTTTGGCACTTCCAGTATCCAACTGTTTGGTATTTCCTCCAGTACCCAACTGTTTGGCACTTGATTGACACACAGCACAGTCTGTGTGTGAAGATAGGATAATATTAGCTGACAGTTTGGACCCTGATGAGATATTGAGTAACTTGCTGTCACACCAGGATCAAAACTGTTTGATACTGACATGATCAATGCAAGACTAATCAGAAATAGAAAAAGAAGTAGACAACAGTATTGCAATTTGAACAGATGTTTTTTAATTGAAATTTGTGTGCATAACTCTGTCCTTCATATAGACAGCTCCTGCAGGAGCCATCTGATCTGGGTCTGCTCTGTTTACTTATTAAATTATAATGGATCTGACTGTACAGTGAGTTTCTACTTAAATACCAAACCTTATAGATGTTTACATTATATTTATGCCATTATAAAAATTTAGCTCATAAATTTCATTGCATCATTATTTTTACATGAATAATCAACAGGAAAACACTTAAAAGTTGTGCATTGTTTTAAATCAGGTATTCAGCATGTTTTGGGATATATATATATAATATTTATGAATAAGATTCAGTATCATAATTGGCTATTCATTGTTAGTCTGATGCCTTCATCACGAAGAATTGAATACATTGATAACGGTGTTTATCAGAAGTGGTCTAGCTACCTGTGCTTGCATTTAAGCTGAGCCTGGAATAACACTTGAACTGCTGAATACTTACCCTTTCCTTCATATAAACATGTGTTCATGCATTTCCAAACAGAGTAGACCCAGATCAGACGACCCCAGGGCCTAAAGGAGCCATCTACTCTGTTTGCTGGTGCAATTTGAAATATCTGTTTCTTTACTGTCTAAAATGGCTACAATAGTCCACTTTCCATATTTCATTATAACTATTTTGTCCATGAATATTCAGTTGGTATTGAAATTTAGAATAGAAATAGAACAGGGAAAGGGTTAAAACTCAGGCTTCACCCTTTCTAAATATTGAATACACAAAATGTTGTATCAAAATCTAACACTGAAAAAAAATATTTTTTTGATAAAAAGTGCAGGAGCCCTTTCATCTAGGTCTACACGGATTGCAAAGGTCTTACATATATGTATATACTCGCTTCCCACTCTGTAAGAGTTATAAAACACAACCATTGTGTCATTGAAGTGTTTTTGTCTGCATATTTTTCTTTTGCTTTAACATTTTAGAAATGTCTTGTTCACTCACTACTGTTACCCTTTGTGAACAGAGAAGACTAAGATTAGGGGGCTTGTGTAGGAGCCATCTGATCAGGGTCTGCTGTGATTACTTATTGAAATATATAGATATGATTCTACAGTTTCTGCCATGATAAAATATTCTTTTATTCATAATGCTGTTGTAAAAATCAAGTTCAACTACATGTATATAATATTTGTAAGGTCATTTTTAGGGTTTCGGATTTTGCCGAAATCCTTATAAAATGGATTGCGACTCAAACTATGGCGGAAAACCCTATTGCACGAGCTCTACCTAGCGGGAATCCCCCTAAGAGAATACGCGCATGTGCAGTGCTTGGCTTACAATCCGGTTCCGGAATCTTACAAAATATTTATAATGAAATATGGAAGGTGGATCCATTAGCAAACAGAGCAGTCCCTGATCCTATGGGAGCGAGCTGTCTTATCTGGGTCGAATATGTTTGCAGAGGCATGAAAACAAGTTTATATGAGGGAAATTAAGGGTTAAATAGACTTCTTCTGTTCTTCACATCAGAAGCTACAGTATAAAGGTTAGATCTACAGCACTGGTGGTCAGTAGTGCAGGGCAACTGTTACATCATGCTAAAATCTCTCGAGGTCATACGCTTAACTTAACTCTTTGCACGCTAGCGGCGAAACTGTGATTACCTATGCAAACAGTTTGGATCCAGATGAGAGGCCACATAATTCTGCGTCTCATCAGGATCCAAACTGTTTGTGATCTTGACCATATTTTTGCATAAAATGAAAGAAAGTTTATTGAAGAATTGAAGCAGACGGCAATTGTTGCAAACGAAAAATCACCCAGCACTGTAAGGATTAAGCAAGCTGTAGAGATCTGTTATATCGTCTGCTTCAGGTTTGTCATCATTTGAATTTCTAAAAGATCAGTTTTAGGCATTTTGACCTAAGGCAAAATTGTCACAAGTTGTAAACAGTTTAGATTTTGGTCAAACAGTTTCTTGGTATTAGATCTGAATCCAAACATGGTGTCCCACTTTAAAAAGGAGAAAGGCAAACAAAATGAGACAAAGCACTTTCTTATCTTTTAATTTATATACATTTCATCATTTATTGATTTACGTGTCAGGCTTATAGTACATTTGTATCTTATAGTGTCTTATAGTATCTTATAGTAATGTATGTAATTTATTTCTTATTCATATCATTTATTTCTATGACGCCGGTTACTGATCAGGGTCTGTAGTGTTTACTACAACACTAACTGTAATTTGCATGTAAGACTATAATTTATTTTTAATTATATCATTTATTGATATACTTGTTACATGTATGATGCTGCAAATAGCGAAGACCCTGACCAGTTGTGGTAACTGATCGGGGTATGTATTGTTTGCAGCACAGACTCACAAACTGGCCCTGAACAGACTCACACTCGCAGTCTCCTCAGGAAAAAGTAAGAAAATACAATGCAATCACACGCAAAGACAAAGTATAGGCATGGATAAACTATTCTATGAACTTCAGGGTCTTTTCTGTTTGCAAAAGCATAGAAAGGCTTATTTTTGCTCAGACTAATTGTACCCGATATGGAACCCTGAAATCGTCTTTACTATATAATATAAAGTGAAACAATATTATGTGTCTAACAACCCATATACCAATGGGAGGTTTTACTTCAAAATTTCACCCATGATAAGCTGTCAACCTTGATGTGAAGATTTTCTTAAAGAATGTAATTATTGCTCTGACCATTTTACCAGAGTTATGGGACTCTGAAATTTTCTTCACTGTATAACACATAGTCAAAAGTGCTTGATATATAGAGGCACTATTGTTAGGGGGAGGGGTGCATCAGTGTCTTGGAAACATGCCATGCTAAGTTGAAATATATTTGTTACTTTATAATTTGTCATATTGTTAATATCACCCCACAGTATATTTGGCAATTATTTGTAGGGTATTTAGAATC
The DNA here is from genome assembly GCA_963576725.1 of Azorinus chamasolen. Taxonomy (NCBI): domain Eukaryota; kingdom Metazoa; phylum Mollusca; class Bivalvia; order Cardiida; family Solecurtidae; genus Azorinus; species Azorinus chamasolen. The sequence continues at coordinate 108,372,334 of OY755236.1, forward strand.
ACAAGGAAATATATGTCTAAAATTGGTTGAAGTGTATATATGGATTAGTGAATGATGCATGCTAATTACTGTTATGGTCCACCAGATAGTAGCAGAAGTATGACCCTTACTTTCAAATAATGGAGTGATGGCTCTATACTACATTCAACATCAATTTTGGCTCTATTGGCACAAAGTGGAATCGCCCTGTGTGTGACATGTTCATAAAACAATTCTTTAAATGTCTTCCAAACTACTGACATGATTTTCAGAAAAATCCTCAGTAAACAATCATAATATATATTATGTCCGAAACCTTCAGTACTGTCAGTACTTTGATTTCTTATTTCATATTGATGAAGTAAATTAAGGTGTAACCCCCCTTTCCATCATATAACTTATAATAGATGCCTTTGAAGTTTCATATTTTTTCACAACCGAGTAGACACAGAGCAGACAGTTCCTGTAGGAGCTGCTGTTTGTTCAGGTCTGCTCTGTTTGCTTATAAAATTATAATATGATTTTACCATTTTTGACTAAGCCAATTCATGTTTGCTTATGAAATAATATGCAGTAAAACCCCTTTAATGCGAAACCAAAAAGGGGCATAATTCTGGGTTGCAGAGGCAGGTGGTAGCTTAATACAGGATGAAAGTTATGCAGAAAGCTCCTACTTTCATTCTGCATTAAGCAACCACCTGCTTTAAATGACGCCAGTTGCTGTTTATTAAGTGGTCGCATTAGCGGGTTTTACTGTAGATATGATTCTACTGTTTCTGCCCTAGTTGAAAATTCCCTTGTTTATTAAGTGCTAAAACTTCATTATTTTGTAATAAATATTCATAGAGTAAAGAGTTAAGGATGACTATCAGTAGAGGAAAAGTTAACATCGACACATGAGAATTTTAGCAGATAGGAATTTTTGAAGACAACAAGGATTTATTATACGTATGTACTTATCTTGCAAAATAAATGTACTATAGGTCTTTTCTAGGAATTGAAGCTGATGATGACTATTATTTAGAAGATAGTGAATGGCCGAGTGTGCTTAAACCATTCCCTCATAGGCTATTTTTAGATCACACCTCTTTGAATGAATCTACCAAAAAAAAGCATTTACTAGAGAAAAGGAAGATTTTAGGACTTTGTAGTTCTGAAACCATTGTAATAAATAGAGCGTTTGCTCCTCAGGAGCAAATGCTCTATTTATCACAATGGTTGATTATGGTTTCAAAGTGTGACTTTTACAGGGATGTAGAACTTAGGCAAACTTATTGGGGAAAAGGTTAAGTGAGTGGTATTTAGCTTTGAGCCTGCTGTGTGAAATTTCATAACTGTCATTCTACATCAGTTTTAGCTAGTCTGTTTCGAAGAAATCACGAGCTATTGTCGCAACTCCGGCGTCGTCGTCATTGTTGTCCGAAATTTTAACATTGACCATAACTTCTTCAATTTTTCATTTACAACCTTCATTTTTTGGTATGCATGTTCATCTTGACAAGGCCTATCTACACATACAAAAATGATAACAATCCACTTGCGGTGCTCTTGTTAACCCTTTACTCCATGCATATTCATGTAAGGAATAATGACATCATGATTACTTCAGATGTACTCTGTTCATAGTTTCACCAATTTTGCATAAACATTATATCTTCAGAATTGAGATCTGTGTGACTCTAAACTAACTTGGTGCTAAAGCACATGGTTTAGGAAAAAAAGGTGTTTGTATTGAAAATCAAGAATATTTTATTACCACGGAGGCCAACAGAAATGTGCCTGCCATACACAGGATTTGTCAGTAGTCATTTTAGTTAATCATGAATAAAACAACTATAACGGTATTGTAGTATAACCCTATATAGTAAACATTAAATAAAGAAATATAGGTTTTCCAAAATACTGGTGGTAGCTTAATGCAGATTGAAAACATTGCTGAAAGCTTCCCCAGGAGCTTTCTGCATGTCATTTATTCTGCATTAAGCAACCATCTGTGTACTAAATGCAAGCAGCTCAAAAATGAAATACCCTCAGAGATAATATGGTAAGTCAATTTAGTGCCATTTTGACTTTACATCAGACTAAGGGGTTGTAACGTATTAACAAACAGTGTTGACCCTGATCCAGCTGCTTCATCAGGATTAGATTGATCTAGTTGCCTAAGTTTGTCTTGCTAAATATTTAGAGCATTTACAGTATATGGAACTGACCGATAATAATACAGGTATATTGGATTTTTAGATAAAGGTGCTGGCTCAAGAATCTTTCAAAAATAAAATAAATCTGTTTTGGAAATGAATACTATCCATCTTGCAACGTTTTGCATTTGAAAATGACATACATTGTACAGTAAAACCCCTCTAGAAAATTTAGTATAAATATCGATCTTATAGACAGGTGAATGCAGGATGATAGTCATGCAAAAAAGCTCCTCTAGGAGCTTTCTGCATGACTTTCACCCTGCATTAAGCAGCCACCTGTCAAAAAGTATCTAAATTCTTCTCTACTAGAATTCCAGTTTAGAGGGGTTTTACTGTATAAACAGACTTAAGTAATGTTGAAGGATAAGTACTTCTCACTCAAATTGAATTAAAGGCAAAAGAAACCTCAAGAATATCCAATTTCAAATTTGCATCTGTAGAAGATAAAAGCATAGCAGATTTATCACTAGTGTTATCTAAAGGAGCTTGACTTCTCCCTATACTCCATAAACACACCTTTTAACGCCTTTGCAAACAGAATAGACCATGATTAGTTGGCTGCTGTAGGTCAAGCCATCTGATCAATGTCTGCTCTGTTTGCTTATATGAAATAATGTAAATAATTTTATGATTCTACAGTTTCATCCATGGTAAAAAATGCCATAAAATAAAATTAACTAATTGATATCCATTATGGAATTATTTCTTTATGAATATTCATGGGATAATGGCATTAATGGGTGAAACACTTAAACTTTCAGCACATAATGGGAGAATAATTGTAATCACCATAGAGAACGTTATAAATCCCAATGAGACAGCACAAAAGTCAACTTCTCATGATACATGTATATGCCTTTCAACCTTTACCCTCATAAAAATGCATTTTCATGCCTTTGCAAATAGGAGCCGTCTGATCTGGGTCTACTCTGTTTGTAAAGGTGTATAATTGGCATATTTATGGAGCAATTATGGTTAAAAGTGAAAATAGTCATTATACATTTAGTTAACCCTGTAATCTATAGATATGCCTTTCTATGTCTTTACAAACAGACTATACCCAGATCAGACGGCTCCTGTTAGAGCCATCTGATCAAGATCTGCTCTGTTTGCTTATGAAATTATAACTGATTTCCTAGTTTCTACCAATACTAAAACATCTTGTGTACAATTAATCATGCCATTATAAAGAGTAATCTGATTAAATTAACCCTTTCCTCCATAGGCTAATTTTAGACCCTGGACCTCTTTGAATGAATCTACTGAAAAGGAGCATTTACTAATTGTGAAGTATAGAAACCATTGTGATAAATAGAGCATTTGCTCCTATGGAGCAAATGCTCTATTTATCACAATGGTTTCAAGAGGTGACTATTACAGAGGCGTAGAAAGGCGTATTTATGAAGGAAAGGGTTAAATAGGCATGATGTCATAATTTCTTACATGAATATTGAACAGAGAAAGGGTTAACACCTTTGCACACAGAGAAGATCCAGATCAAACAGTTTATGTTTGTCTTGATCAGGGTCTGCTCTGTTTGCTTATAGAATAATATACATCTGATTTTACAGTTTCTGCAAGTTTTAACCCTTTACAGTTTACTCATATATATTATGCCTTTCTACACCTTTGCAAACAGAGTGGACCCGGATCAGACGGCTCCTATAGTTGCCATCTGATCAGGGTCTGCCCTGTTTGCTTAAGATATAATATAGATATATATAGTTTTTGCCATGGGCAAACATCTGTGTCCATGCCATGGCCAATTACATCTGTGTCCATGTGCTATCATAACGATTAATTTTATTATAATTTATATTCATAAGGTCATTGTTTCTTACATGAATATTTATGGAGTAAAGAGTTAACTCATTCTCTGTTCTAGGTTTATTTCAAATATCAAGTACTACTGATTATTCATAGAAAATGTATTTACAACGAAATATGAAGGGTAGAACAGTGTAGCCATTTTAGTTCCTTTAGCAAACAGAGCAGACCCTGATCAGATGGCTCCTACAGGAGCCATCTGATCTGGGTCTACTCTGTTTGCAAATGTGTGAAAACATATTTATGTAAGGAAAGGGTTAAATAAACTTCAAGAAAAATAATGCAGAAGTCAGTTTCTTCCTTGGATAATTTCTTAAGTGTTAAATTGTCTGAACTCTTACAGGTTAATGCTTTAACCACAAATGATTAGATTGTTTCTATGCAAAGCTAACAGTTCCATGTAAGATTTAGATGAAACTCAAAGTGGTTCTCTTGTAAGGATCCAAGCTGTTTGACAATCAGATACACTTTCTTTTAAAAAAGAAATGGGAGAAATATGTATTGTTATAATTGAAGCAGACAACAATTATTGCAAATTAATCAAAGCTACGTTATTGTTGTTTAAGTTTAACGTGTTATGAGCTGTGTAAGTGGGCAACATGTCGCGTGGAAAGTGATGCCACTTGAGAAAGCTACTGTTACGTAGACACACCCAGAGAAGCACTTACAATTTAGTCCAAAACTTAAACATGTCCTTTTGCATGAAAAATCCCTACATTACAATAATAGCTCTCTTGTACGACTATAATTACAAAAAGTCTAAATCTTGAAGGCAGGCAGTCATTCCTTATTTAACCCTTTCAACACTAAGTTTTCAAATGGACTAATTTTCTGAAAATGGGTGATCACTCGAAAGCAAAAGTAGAAATGCAAATAGAGAAAATTGCAGACTCGGTTTTATTGAGTCTGTTCATGAGTAGTAATTAAAAGTGCAACACTAAGCACCGGCTTAAGCAGTATTCAATTTTCAAAACAAATAACATCAAAACTATATTGATGAATTCTTTGCAAAGGGTTTAGATCCATACAGCACAACAAGACTATTTATGCATTCGTCAGCCATTGTCCTGGACCCATCCCGTGCTGAAAACATTAACTATGAATATTAATAAGCTGAATCATTGATCAACTGTAGCCACAGAATTATAATGGCAAATAGTGCAGACCCATATGAGAAGAATTCTCTAGGAGCTGTCTCATATGGGTCCACACTACTTGCAAGTGCAGATATGTATGCTGTTTCATATGGGTCTTCACTATTTGCAAGTGCAGATTTGTACCATAATACAGGCCTGGAAAACTCCACTCGTTGGCACGCCATGACGAGCAACTTTCTTGCAGGACAAGTAGAATTTCAGAAATTTTAACAATGAATTTAGTGAAATAAGACAAAAGCAGCTGGCAGGACGAGTAAAAGTTTTAGGATTTTTCCAGCCCTGCCATAATAGCATGAGAAGGGTTAAGATTACTAACTAACCACATAACTCTTTGCATGCTATTCTCCCACCATTTATGACCTATCTGAGATCAAAACTGTCTGTCCCTCAGGTTAAACTTCTGCAAAAAACAATCAGAAAAAAAGGTTGGAAAATGTTGCAGACAACAATTGAGCAGGCAACACAATTACTTAGCATGCAAAGAGTTAATGCTTTCCCTCTTATAAACGTGTTTTTACACGTTTGCAAACAGAGTAGACCCAGATCATATGGCTCCTTAGTCCTATAGGAACCATCTTATTAGGGTCTGCTCTGTTTGCTAATGGAATTGGATAGATCTGTTTCTTTACTTTCAAAAATGGCTTCAATATTCCACCATCGGTATTTTCATTTTGTCCATGAATATTCAATGGGTATTGAAATTTGGAATAAGCATAAAACAGTGAAAAGGTTGACTTGATTAATATTCCGGTTAGCAATACAGTAACTGTAATGACTATGAATAGTGAAAAACTGAATTTTCATTGGGGTACTTTAACCCTTTCCCTCATATAGACGTGTTTTCACACATTTGCAAACAGAGTAGACCCAGATCAGACGGCTCCTAGAGGAGCCGTCTGATCAGGGTCTACTCTGTTTGCTAATAGAATTTGAAACATATGTGTCTTTACTTTCTAAAATGTCTACAATGTTCCACCTTCCATGTTTCATTATAACTATTTTGTCCATGGATATTTAGTAGGTATTCAAATTTGGAATAATATAGAACAGGGAAAGGGTTAAACAAGGGAATATTTCAATCACGGCAGAATCTGTAGAATCAGATCTATATTATTCTATGAGCATTACTAGAGCAGACCCTGGTCAGAAGAGCCATCTGATCTGGGTCTACTCTGTTTACAAAGGCACAGAAAGGCGTATTTATGGAGTAAAGGTTTAATTAGCTATATAAGAGTCCAAGCTATTGTATCATAGTGCAGGGCATAAGCACAAGGGGTGCACTATCTGTACCTATTAGCTATTGTATCAAGATGCAGGGCATCAGCACAAGAGGTACATTATCTATACCTATTTTCTTATATCTACATTATCTGCCGTTTTATTTCATTTACAAATTCGCACTTAAAGAACACTTAGAGAGGCAGGTGTTGGAGTTCTGGGATGATTTATGATGTTTGCATTGCCAGAGAATCAGCATACCCCTTTGAATATTGGAATTTTCAAAATTAAATGATCTATCATTGTTGAAGCCTTTCCTTCATGAATATTCATGTAAGAAATAATCATATTGTGAATAATAGTAAGATTACTTTTTAGTTCACCAGAGCACTTTTGTGCTCAGGGTGAGCTTTTGTGATCACCTGATGTCCGTCGGCGTGCGTCGTCCGTCTTGCGGTGTGCGTCGTCCGTCATCAGTCGTCAACAATTTAAACCTTTAAAAATCTTCTCCTCTGAATCTACAGGGTTCTCAGCTTTCATATTTGGCACATAGCATCATCTATAGGTCCTCTACAAAAGTTATATAAATTATGCCCCTGGGGTCAAAATTGGCCCCGCCCCAGGGGTGGCCAGTTTTCAATAGAATCATATAGAAAAAATTTGAAAATCTTCTCCTCTGAAACTGGAAGGTTTTCAGCTTTCATATTTGGCACATAGCATCATGTTCAGGTCCTCTACAAAAGTTACATAAATTATGGCCCTAGGTTCAAAATTGGCCCCGCCCCAGGGATGGCATATAGAAACATATAGTGAAAACTTTGAAAATCTTCTCCTCTGAAACTGGAAGGATCTAAGCTTTCATATTTGACACATAGCATCATGTGCAGGTCTTGTACAAGAGTTATATAAATTATGTCCCTGGGGTCAAAATTGGCCCCGCCCCAGGGGTGGCCAGTTTTCAATAGAAATGTATAGTGAAAACTTTGAAAATCTTTTTCTCTGAATCTACAGGGTTCTCAGCTTTCATATTTGACACATAGCATCATGTTCAGGTCCTCTACAAAAGTTATATAAATTATCAGGGTTCCCACAAAACAGAAAAAATAAAATTCCCTGACTTTTCACTGACTTTTCCCTGACCGAATTTCAATTTTCCCTGACCCCATGTTAACAGTAGTTTAATTAGTCATCTATGAGTATGATCAATAAATGTTTGCCTCCGTCCTCCCCATCAGCCAATCCTTACCGCCCGTCCTCCCCATCAGCCAATCCTTACCATCTCTCTCTTTATTATAACTATATATACAACAGTAGTGTTTTGATCATTTTAAAAAAAATGTTTTTGACTTTTTCATTTTTAATTGCTCAATATTGAATGTAACATGCAGGATGCCAAACAGGTCCTAATATGCACCCAAAGTATAAAGTCTCTTGAATCTTTTCTACCTCTCTTAACCCTTTCCTCCATGAATTTTCATTAGAGACTCAATCTACTATGAATATATAATTAAAGTAAAATTTTATTTTTAAGCAAAGTTATGAAATATTTTGGCAGTAGACTACAGTAAAAACTCAGATTTATTATATTTTTCTAAGCAAACAGAGTAGACCCTGATCAGACAGCCCCTACAGGAGCTGCCTGATATGGGTCTATTCTGTTTGCAAACGTGATAAAATGTGTATCTATGGTGGAAATGGTTAATCTTTCAGTTTTTCTGTGTAAGCTGAATTTTAAAATAGTACAATGTCATAGTTACAGTGTGTAAGACACTGATATAGCATGCTATTAAAACGGGGTCAAAATTGGCCCACCCCAGGGCCAGTTAGTTTTCTATAGAAACACATTGAAAATCTTCTCCTCTGATTTTCTGGTGAGCGATATCAGGGCCTTTCAGGCCCTCTTGTTTTGCAATTTAATCAAAATTTTGCATCACTTTTTTTTTAAAAAATAGGTCCTTTTAATGGGTCTCTGTAGATGCCAGAAAAGGGTCTGCATTTTCACTGTTTTCATAATAGCAGACCAAATATTGCTGCACCAACAATTGAAGACAGTACAGTAGAATGTCCAACATCTAGCACCGCTGCCCTGCAGCCTGTCCTAACAAGTGAAGACACTACAGTAGAATGTCTAATATCTAGCATTGCTTCCCTATTCTAGCACTGCTGTCAAAATGGATGCTGGAGCCTTGCAGAGGTGCCAGAATTCTCCAATGATTTTGTTTTAACAGACTTCATGACAGATATACTATAAAATTTGGATGTGAAATATACAAAGCTAATCAAAGATGTATAAAGATGTTTGGTTTAGTCAAAATTGAAGAAACTGCCTTGGCCTTTTATTTTCATTCTTTCTCCTTTTTGACATATTTCCTAAGCCCTCATCCTTTCGTTCCAAATTTCCCTGACTTTTCCCTGACTTTTGCCAATTTTCAAATTTCCCTGACCGATTTAAAAATTCCCTGACTTTTCCCTGACCTTGAATTTTTTTTTTTTTTTTTTTTTTCCCTGACTTTTCCCTGTCCGTGGGAACCCTGATTATGCCCCTGGGGTCAAAATTGGTCCCGTCCTAGGGGTGCCTTGTTTTCTATAGAAACATATAGTAAAACTTTGAAAATCTTCTCCTCTGAAACTAGAAGGTTCTCAACTTTCATATTTGGCACATAGCATCATGTTGAGGTCCTCTACAAAAGTTATATAAATTATGCCCCTGGGGTCAAAATTGGCCCCGCCCCAGGGGTAGCCAGTTTTCGATAGAAATGTTTAGTGAAAACTTTGAAAATCTTGTCCTCTGAATTTACAGGGTTCTCAGCTTTCATATTTGACACATAGCATCATGTTCAGATCCTCTACAAAAGTTATATAAATTATGCCCCTGGGGTCAAAATTGGCCCCGCCCCAGGGGTAGTCCATTTTCAATAGAAACATATAGTGAAAACTTCAAAAATCTTCTCCTCTGAAACTGGAAGGTTCTCAACTTTCGCATTTGGTACATAGCATCATGTTATATATATTATGCCCCAGGGGTCAAAATTTGTCCTGCCCCAGGGCCAGCTAGTTTTCTATAGAAACATATAGTGAAAACTTTCAAAATCTTCTTCTCTGATTGTCTGGTGAGTGATATCAGGGCAATTCTGGCCCTCTTGTTATAATGGCATGTGAACACAGAAAAGTTTCGCTGTGGCCGTGAGTAACTGTAAAATCAGATCAGTAATATTGCAAACAGAGCAGATCCTGTTCTGACTGCTCCTGCAGGAACCATCTGATTTGAGTCTACTCTGTTTTCAAAGGTGCCAAAGGTTGTCTTAGCATTATGGAAGGGGTTAAGAATAGTGTCCATTTACATGTAGTATGAAATGGTATAATTAGTGAGAGGATTTTGAAAGATAAACAATGCTGACCTTGAACCTCATGAGATGCCAAGTTACTCGGCATCTCATCGGTCATCAGGATCCAAATTGTTTGGCACCTCCTTATGTTTTCATTTAACCCATTACCTCATAGGCTATTTTTAGATCCAACAGCTTTGAATAAATTTACCGAAAAGGAGCATTAACTAGAGAAAAGGAAAATTTTAGAATTTAGTAGTTTGAAACCATTGTAATAAATAGAGCATAATAGGAGCAAATGCTCCATTTATCACAATGGTTTCACAAAGTGACTTTTACAGAGTCGTCAAAAGTCGTCAATATGAGAGAATGGGTTAAAAATGGAAATAACTTCAGTTTAAAGCAGATGATATTATTAGCTGCTGAGGCTCCAAAATAGCTTTAGCATTGTTAAATAAAGTTCAAGAGACACTGGCATTATTATTATTATTATTGTTGTTGTTGTTGTTGATTACAGTAAAACCTGTCTTATTAATGAAGTCAATTATGGGTCTGTAAGGCAGATGATATCTTAATGCAGGTTAAAAGTAATGCAGAAAGCTTCTTTTACCCTGATTTAAGCGACTACCGCTTTTTAACATTTTTTGTACTATCAATATATAGTCACTTAACCCTTCACTCCATAAATATGCCTTTCTATGTCTTTGCAAACATAGAAGACCTAGATCAGACGGCCCCAGTAGGAGCTGTCAGATCAGTGTCTCACTGTCTGCTTTGTTTGCTTATGAAATTTTACAATTTCTGCCATAGCCAAATATTTATAATGTTCATTTGTCATTATGAAAAATAATCTTATAATATCAAATATTCATGATGTCATTACTTCTTACATGAATACTTAACAGGGAAAGGGTTAATGAAAGTTCAAGAGACACTGGCATAATATAATCATTAATAATTATTTATTACTATTGATTAATTTGCAAGTGGTTTGGATCCAGATGAGACACTATATAACTGTGAGAAAATCAAGTAATCAGATCAGATCCTGATCAGGCTCCTTCAGGAGCCATCTGGTCTGGATCTACTCTGTTTGCAGAGGACTGTGAAAAAGTGTTGATATGAAGGAACTGGTTAACCCTTTACCTGATAAATATTCATAGCAAACTCCACCCGTTATGAACATAGTTAACTTATAATTTTGCTTATTTAGTTATTTTTTCCCATAAAACAAGTGAATACATTAATATGACAAACACCATAGAATCAGATCTAAGATATTCTTTCAGCAAATAGAGTAGACCCTGATCAGACAGGAGCCTAGCTGAATCCAAATTGTAATGTACGCATGGACTATGGGAGTCCAATTTTGGCATGCTTCCCTGAGAAAATTTAGAATTGTGTAGCTTTGAAACCATTGTGATAAATAGAGCATTAAAATTTTGCTCCTATAGGAGCCGATGCTCTATTTATTGAAATGGTTTCAAAAGCTGACTTTTACAGAGGCGTCAAAAGGTGTCAATATGAGGGAATGGGTTGAAGCACAGAACAAGAAAAAGACAGAGACAAACAAGACAGGCAAAGACACAGACAGAGACAAAACAGAACGTTTTGGTTTATCAAAGAGTATATCCCCTTAGACTTCGTTATTTGTTCCATTTTGGTCATAATAATGTCTTCACCTTTCAGATTGATGTTAAGCAAGTGCGTATCTCAAGCTACGCTCCTTTCAGATTGTTCCTATTGGAGCTGTCTAATTTGAGTACTCTGTTTGCAAAGGTGTCAAAAGGCATTTCTGTAACGAGTTTAATATGACATTTTAAAAGGCTTGAATGCTTCTGCATTGTTTCAAAGTGCTTACCGGTATTGAAGTACCGGTACCCTAAGTATTTGGACAGACAAGATTTAGGCCAGTAGTGAAGGAGACATTTGACCAAGGTCTGCACTGTTTGCTACAGTGTCAGTCTGATTTAAAGTTATCAAAATTGAATGATTTAGCATTACAAACTGGTGGGTAGGGGAGATTTGGTATCCAAATACTTAGGGTAATGAGAGTACGTATCTTGCAGAAATAACCATCAAAAATAATTACATTCCTTCATTATGTATTGGGCAACTTCACTTAGCAACACAACAGAACCTCTTTAAAACTACCAGTAAGTGAATAACCATATTAAGTATTTCCTTTCATTTCCTCTCAGAAACATAAGCTGAGTGTCAAACAGTTTGGATCCTGATTAGACACCAAGTGGTGACTAGATCCTGATGAGACGCCAAGTGGTGACTAGATCCCGATTAGACCCCAAGTTACTTGACATCTCACTTTGATCCAAACTGTTTGTAAAGTTAAATATGGATTCATCCATTCCAACAAAGCCTAAGAATGGCTCTCCAGCAACCATGCATGGTGATTAAAGAGCTGAGATTTTTAACCATTTCCTTCATATAAATTTGTAAACAGAGTAGACCCAGATCAGACAGTTCCTATAGGAACCATCTGATCATGGCCTGCTCTGTTTGCTTTTGACATGATATAGATCTGATTCTAGTTTTAAGAAAGTAAAATATTTCCTTGAAATGTTTGCATTATGCAGTTTCAGCTAATAAACGTTCATGAATGTCATCATTTCTTATATAATGAACAGGGAAACGGTTATAGCTGTAAGCTGCTGCTTAATGCTAAATGAATCTCTTATTGGATCTCTTTGTACATGTATTACTTTCTTCTGGTATTAATGCTTTTCCTTGTTTAAAATGTAAGAAATAATAACATCATGAATATTTTCAGCTGAATTTTTATTACGTACACTTTTCAAGGGAATTATTTGCCTCAGCAAAAAATGAACAATCATATAAATACATATAATGTCGAAAATCAACAGAACAGACCTTGACCAGATGGTCTGGTCTGGGTCTACTCTGTTTGCAGATGTGTGAAAAGGTATCTATATGAGGGAAAAGGTTAACCATTTCCTTATTATGACTTTACAAACAAAGTAGACCCAGATCAGATGGCTGCTGTAGGAGCTGTCTGATCAGGGTCTGCTCTGTTTGCTTATATGTAATTGTAAAGATTTGTGCCATAGTCAAAACATTCTGCATTCATACACCATTATAAATTTTCAGTTAATAAATATTCATGATGCCATTATTTCTTTTTATGAATATTCATGGAGCAAAGGGTTAACTACCACAGTGTATCTAAACCCTTTCCCTGCTGAATATTCCCATAATAAATAATGACATCATGAATATTAACCCATTCCCGCATATTGACGCCTTTTGACGCTTCTGTAAAAGTCACTTTGTGAAACCATTGTGATAAATAGAGCATTTGCTCCATTTATCACAATGATTTCAAAACTACACAATTTTGAAAAATTCCTTTTCTCTGGTTAATGCTCCTTTTTGGTAGATTTAATCAAAGAGGTTAGGTCTAAAAATAGCCTCAGTGGGAATGGGTTAATTAGATTACTTTTTATATAATGACAAATGGATACAGATATATGTTTGGCCATGGCAGAAAATGTAGAATTATATCTATATTATTTTACAAGCAAACAGAGCTGACCCTGAACAGATGGCTCCTGTAGGAACCAATAATCTGATCTGGGTTTACTCTGTTTGTAAAGGTTTTAAAGGGTGTAAATTGTTAAAAAGTTGATATTCAGACTTCTCGCTTTAGAGAGGTTTTACTGTATAGCCATAATAACATCATGAATATTTATTAGCTGAATTTCTACAATGTGTATGTACATAGCATTTTTGGTATTGGTAGAAATGACAGATTCATTATGATTACATAAACGAACAGAGCAGATCCTGATCAAATGGCTCCTTTTAGAACCATCTGATCTGGGTCCACTCTGTTTGCAAAGGCGTGAAAAGTGTTTAAATGAAGGAAAGGATTAAATGGTTTGTCTGAATGACTGTACATGATAAATTGTGTATCTGTAATAAATGTGCAAGGTAAATAGATGAGCAATCTGATACATTAAAATAGCAGGGTATCCGGGTAGATGGAATGTAAGTAGTGCAAGCCTAATTGTTTTCCACTCATGAAATTTTCAAGTTCTTGGATATATCATACTTGACTCTCCTAACCTTTTACCTGCTGAATATTCATGAAGAAATAATGAAATCATTAATATTTTATAAAGACATAATGAAAAAAGAACATTTGTACTCGGGCAAAAACTGTAGAATCAGATCTACACTGTATATTATGTAATAAGACTGATCAAGGTCTTCCCTGTTTGCAAGAAGGAAAGGGAGGGTTTAACCTTTGAATATTGAATATTAAAAGTGGAATGACACGTCAGTGTCCATTCAGTAATAATATTAATAATAATAATAATTCAGTAAGAAATGCTTAAATTTGTTAGAGGAATTTGAATGACAAACAGCTAGTGCAGAGACCCTGTTGAGAGGGCTCCTCTGGGAGCTACAGGTAGTGCAGAGACCCTGTTGAGAGGGCTCCTCTGGGAGCTACAGGTAGTGCAGAGACCCTGTTGAGAGGGCTCCTCTGGGAGCTACAGCTAGTGCAGAGACCCTGATGAGAGGGCTCCTCTGGGAGCTACAGCTAGTGCAGAGACCCTGTTGAGAGGGCTCCTCTGGGAGCTACAGCTAGTGCAGAGACCCTGTTGAGAGGGCTCCTCTGGGAGCTACAGGTAGTGCAGAGACCCTGTTGAGAGGGCTCCTCTGGGAGCTACAGGTAGTGCAGAGACCCTGTTGAGAGGGCCCCTCTGGGAGCTACAGCTAGTGCAGAGACCCTGTTGAGAGGGCTCCTCTGGTAGCTACAGCTTGTGCAGAGACCCTGTTGAGAGGGCTCCTCTGGGAGCTACAGCTAGTGCAGAGACCCTGTTGAGAGGGCTCCTCTGGGAGCTACAGCTAGTGCAGAGACCCTGATGAGAGGGCTCCTCTGGGAGCTACAGCTAGTGCAGAGACCCTGTTGAGAGGGCCCCTCTGGGAGCTACAGCTAGTGCAGAGACCCTGATGAGAGGGCTCCTCTGGGAGCTACAGCTAGTGCAGAGACCCTGATGAGAGGGCCCCTCTGGGAGCTACAGCTAGTGCAGAGACCCTGATTAGAGGGCCCCTCTGGGAGCTACAGCTAGTGCAGAGACCCTGATTAGAGGGCCCCTCTGGGAGCTACAGCTAGTGCAGAGACCCTGATGAGAGGGCCCCTCTGGGAGCTACAGCTAGTGCAGAGACCCTGATTAGAGGGCCCCTCTGGGAGCTACAGCTAGTGCAGAGACCCTGATGAGAGGGCCCCTCTGGGAGCTACAGCTAGTGCAGAGACCCTGATGAGAGGGCCCCTCTGGGAGCTACAGCTAGTGCAGAGACCCTGATGAGAGGGCTCCTCTGGGAGCTACAGCTAGTGCAGAGACCCTGATGAGAGGGCCCCTCTGGGAGCTACAGCTAGTGCAGAGACCCTGATGAGAGGGCTCCTCTGGGAGCTACAGCTAGTGCAGAGACCCTGATGAGAGGGCCCCTCTGGGAGCTACAGCTAGTGCAGAGACCCTGATTAGAGGGCCCCTCTGGGAGCTACAGCTAGTGCAGAGACCCTGATGAGAGGGCCCCTCTGGGAGCTACAGCTAGTGCAGAGACCCTGATGAGAGGGCCCCTCTGGGAGCTACAGCTAGTGCAGAGACCCTGATGAGAGGGCTCCTCTGGGAGCTACAGCTAGTTCAGAGACCCTGTTGAGAGGGCCCCTCTGGGAGCTACAGCTAGTGCAGAGACCCTGATGAGAGGGCCCCTCTGGGAGCTACAGCTAGTGCAGAGACCCTGATTAGAGGGCCCCTCTGGGAGCTACAGCTAGTGCAGAGACCCTGATGAGAGGGCCCCTCTGGGAGCTACAGCTAGTGCAGAGACCCTGATGAGAGGGCCCCTCTGGGAGCTACAGCTAGTGCAGAGACCCTGATGAGAGGGCCCCTCTGGGAGCTACAGCTAGTGCAGAGACCCTGATGAGAGGGCTTCTCTGGGACCTACAGCTAGTGCAGAGACCCTGTTGAGAGGGCTTCTCTGGGAGCTACAGCTAGTGCAGAGACCCTGATGAGAGGGCTTCTCTGGGAGCTACAGGTAGTGCGGAGACCCTGTTGAGAGGGCTCCTCTGGGAGCTACAGGTAGTGCGGAGACCCTGATTAGAGGGCTTCTCTGGGAGCTACAGGTAGTGCAGAGATCCTGATTAGAGGGCTCCTCTGGGAGCTACAGCTAGTGCAGAGACCCTGTTGAGAGGGCTCCTCTGGGAGCTACAGGTAGTGCGGAGACCCTGATTAGAGGGCTCCTCTGGGAGCTACAGGTAGTGCGGAGACCCTGATTAGAGGGCTCCTCTGGGAGCTACAGGTAGTGCAGAGACCCTGATTAGAGGGCTCCTCTGGGAGCTACAGCTAGTGCAGAGACCCTGTTGAGAGGGCTCCTCTGGGAGCTACAGGTAGTGCGGAGACCCTGATTAGAGGGCTCCTCTGGGAGCTACAGGTAGTGCGGAGACCCTGATTAGAGGGCTCCTCTGGGAGCTACAGGTAGTGCAGAGACCCTGATTAGAGGGCTCCTCTGGGAGCTACAGGTAGTGCAGAGGCCCTGATTATAGGGCTCCTCTGGGAGCTACAGGTAGTGCATAGACCCTGTTGAGAGGGCCCCTCTGGGAGCTACAGGTAGTGCAGAGACACTGTTGAGAGGGCTCCTCTGGGAGCTACAGGTAGTGCAGAGACCCTGACTAGAGGGCTCTTCTGGGAGCTACAGCTAGTGCAGAGACCCTGTTGAGAGCGCTCCTACAGCTAGTGCAGAGACCCTGTTGAGAGGGCCCCTCTGGGAGCTACAGGTAGTGCAGAGATCCTGACTAGAGGGCTCTTCTGGGAGCTACAGCTAATGCAGAGACCCTGTTGAGAGCGCTCCTACAGCTAGTGCAGAGACCCTGTTGAGAGGGTTCCTCTGGGAGCACTCTGGTCTGGGACCAAAAAACTGTTTGTGAATGCCAGTACATTTATTTCCTGCATTTATCTGGAAAGAAAAGGAAATGGGAGAAAATTGCAGCAGAAGACAAAAATTGCAGGCGACAATATGTGGCAGCGAAAGTGTTATCCACAAACTGTATTTGGCAACAGATGCTGCTTACTGAGGAATGTTATACATTTACATGGCACGAGGGTAGATATTTGTGATATAAATTGTGTGGTCCCTTTCAAATGGGTCTCTCAAAATGACATGCTTTTGACTGAATGAAAGTTACTAGAATCTGCAAACATTTCTTGATTGACTCGATTAACTCTTTACATACTAGCGGCCTAATGCAAGTCGATCGGATCCAGGGGATATGTTGAGCATCTCAGCTGGATCCAATAGGTTTGGCACTCTTGGGAGAAATGAAGGTAGCCAACTGATTTGTGCAGACTTTCCAACAACAGTTGCATTGCATGCAAAGAGAAAATAAACTCAGAAGTCCAGATAAGATGCATAAATATCAGCAATAACTCCTTTATTTCTCCACCAAACCCAATACTGTGACCACTCTTTAGAATTGTTCTAAAGAGAGGTCACAGTATAGGGTTTGATGGAGAAATGAAGATTTTAGTATGTGAGTATGCACCTTTAACTGTAGCTCTGTAAACTACTGTGTTATATTCTCCCTAATAAATGCCCCCTCAATATGGGGGGGGGGGGGGGGGGGGGGGGCTAATTATTGATAAAACAACTAAAGCAGCTGCTTTTAAAAGACATAACTTTCCTGAGAGCATTTATTAGAGATAATGTAGTACTGTAATAATTTTCTAATATATACATAATGCAATTGTAAAATATGATTTTTTCCCCAGAACCTCTTTTCTGGAAATAGACTATATCCTAGATTACAGACACATTTATGCTTTTTGTCTCCATTCCAAATTCCTGGTACAGTAAAACCTCTCTATAACGACCATTAAATTGTGTTAATTAATTGGTATTTTGGGCAGGTGGTTGCTTAAAGCAAGGTGAAAGTAAAACAGAACGCTCCTATAGGAGCGTTGAGTTTTACTTTCACCTTGCTTTAAGCATCCACCTGCCTTTAACACAAAATACTTGATGTAATTTAGTGGTCGTTATAGAGAGGTTTTACTGTACACGCTTCAAACCTCTGAATGCTGAACATTCAAAATCAAATAAACCATGGTTACTGTTCTCCAGTTCAATATTTATGTAAGATTATGACATCATGAATATCTGTTAGCTGAAGTTTTATAATATAAACTTTTCAAGGAAATGTTTTGCTTGGACAAACACTGTAAAATCAGATCTATATCATATCAAAAGCAAACAGAGCAGACCTTGATCAGAGGGCTCCTATAGGAGCTTCTGATCTGCATCTATTCTGTTTGCAAATGTGTGAAAATGCATTTATATAAGGAAATGGTTAAACCTTTTCTTCTTAGATACACATTTCATGTCATGATCAGATCTAGATCATACAGCTCAAACAGATAAGGGTCTGCTCTGTTTGCTTATGGAATTATAGTATTGATCTGATCATATAATTTGTGCCAGTGACATGCAATTATAAAGATTCGTCCTATTAATATTCATAATGTCATTATCTTTTACATGAATATTTATGAAGTAAAGAATGAGCAGCAGAGGGACCATTCAGTGAAAGGATGAGATTGGCAAGAGACTTAAATGACAAACAGTGCAGGCCCTGATCAATGGGCTCCTAGAAGTCCCCTGATCTGAGTGCACACAGCTTGCAAATGAGAATGCACTTGTTAACCCTTAATTTGGTGAATAATTAAAACTTGCTCTTCACTTTCTGAATATTAATTAAACAAAAAAAGTTTATTATGGAAGAAAATGATTTGTATGACAAACTGTGCAGATCCTGAGGGGTGTTTAATCAGGGTGTGCACTGTTTGCAAAGATCTTATATATATATATATATAGTTCCCTGACACACTAAGAGTTAGATAATAGAAGATTTTGGCTTTTTGACAAATATTAAAATATTGGTTCATTGCAAGAGAAAATATAAATAGAGGTCATGTAAAATCAGTTTCAAGATTTCAGCTGAAACATGAAATATTTTACAATAGTGTAATATTCATGCCCATTCTTATGCAAAATGCAATGCCCTCCACTTTGGAAATACCTGTTTCATGATTATGTTCTTTTCGTAGAAGAAAACAAAACGAGGAAATATGTTTTATATCAACACATAATGTCATAACTTTTCAAAAAACTATAAAAGTCAAGATGAAGCTCATAAAATAGGGTGTCATGCAGAATTTTACGCTGCACAGATAAACGTAACATGCCCCTGATTTTGAACATGTACTGAAGTCAAGTACTTCCAGACCCTCATGTCATATGCACAATGTCATTCACATTACCCATTGAGATTTGTTTGTTATATGCATAGTACTGGTAGTTTTGATCCAGATCAGATTTTTATGATTGAGCAATATGTTGAGAATTCTTCTGTGTACGTACTTGTACAGTAAAACCTCTTTATACTGGCCACATAAAAGATAACTCTTAACTTCACAAATGTTTATGCAATACCTTGCCAATTATGAAAATTATTTTATTTATAGTAGTCTACTCTGTTTGCAAGGCATGAAAAAGTGTTTATATGAAGGGAAGGGGGTTAATGCAGTTGGTAGCTATGTAACATGCAGAAGGCTTCCTTAACCCTTTCCCTCATATAAACATGTTTTCACACATTTGCAAACAGAGAAGACCCAGATCAGATGGCTCCTACAGGAGCCGTCTGATCAGGGTCTGCTCTGTTTGCTTATGGTATTTGGTAGTCTGGTTCTTTACTTTCTAAAATGGCTACAATGTTCATCTTCCATATTTCATTATAACTATTTTGTCCATGAATATTCAGTAGGTAATGAAATTTGGAATAAACACAGAACAGGGAAAGGGTTAAGAGTTGTCTGTATTACTGTATGTAGTCACCCTTCCAATGCTGAATTTTCAAATGGACTATTCCAAAATTCAAACTAGTCAAGCTTACAGTGAATACTTAGGGATTTTTCCAAAGAAACGTGTTACATGGCAAACAGTGCAGACCCTGATGAGAGGGCTCCTCTTGGAGCCCTCTCATCTGGATCTACACTGTTTGCAAAGGAAATTAGTGACTCGTTTCCCACATTGTAAGGGTTAAGCATTTCATTCTATACTAAGCAATGTCCTGCTTTTAAAGGCAACTATGATGATTCATTATACAGTACAATCCCTCTAAACCAGAATTCTAGTAGAGAAAACTTTAGATACTTTTAGGCAGGTGGTTGCTTAATCCAGGATGAAAGTCATGCATTAAGCTGCTACCTGTCTCCAAGACCAAACTTTATACTAAACTGGGCATCTGGTTTAGAGGGGTTTTACTGTATAGCAAATTCAGAGAGGTCTTACTATATTTAGCAGTACATACAATAAATCCTGTCTACAATGACCACTCAAAATAAAAAAAAGTATGATTCTGGGTTTATAAGACATGTGGTAGCTTAATGCAGGACAAAGATATGGCAGAAATCTCATACAGGAGCTTTCTGCATTACTTTCATCTTGCAAACTAAGCAACCACCTGATCTTATAGAGAGAGCCTCTACAGACCGGTTCTACTGTATGTATTGGTTCTTAATAGACAAGACTCAAGGAATCCAGGTTCTTAATAGACAAGACTCAAGGAATCCAGGTTCTTAATAGACAAGACTCAAGGAATTCACCAATACTTTCCTAGGCTTGAGTCTCATAAATATAACCAAGCATGTTAGAAGCTGGGACTCAAGAACAATTTTTAATTTTAGATTCAAGTGGAAGTAGTTTACTCAAAGTTTTGTCCTTTTCTGTTGTTATGGACAAAATTGCAAGCAGCTAATGGCATTTAGCATTGGATAAATATGAACAAGATAAGAAAGAAAAACAAACAAACATCGCACATGTTGGCATGTGTCACTGGTGCATTTTCTGCAACCAGATTATTTCTTTGCAGGCTTAGTTTATTGTTGTCTGCAAAATTTGTCATCAGAGACAATTCTCCAAGTAATATTCCTTACATTGTTTCTTTAAAAGATAATTATCACTGACAAATAGTTAGGATCTTGATGTGTTACCCAGTATCCTATCTAGATACAAACTGTTGCATTGGTTATTACATACCTGTTATTATCATGCAAAGAGTTATAGTCTGGGCAATGTTATTGCATGTGCATTCTCATAGCTGACAGAACTAAAACAATATACTGGTAGAGTAAAGCCACTCTAAATTGGAAAATTCAAAAACAGATACATGTATTTGGATGAAGTGAAAGTTAGTTATTTTTAACCCTTTGACACATATGCACTGGTATTTGCAAACAGTGTAGACTATGATCAGAGGGCCCCTGTAGCAAGTTTAAGCCTTTCATACTAAGTGGACTCTGTAGTTACATGTAAACACAGATGGGCTATTCCACTTCACTGATGGTCTATTCCACTACACTGATGGGCTATTCCAACTATACTGATTGGCTATTCCACTTCACTGATGGGCTATTCCAACTATACTGATTGGCTATTCCACTTCACTGATGGGCTATTCTAACTACACTGATTGGCTATTCCACTTCACTGATGGGCTATTCCAACTACATGTATACTGATTGGCTATTCCACTACACTGATGAGCTATTTTAACTACACTGATTGGCTATTCCACTACACTGATGGGCTATTTCACTATACACTGATAGGCTATTCTAACTACATTGATGGGCTATTTCACTACACTGATGGGCTATTCTAACTACACTGATGGGCTATTTCACTATACACTGATAGGCTATTCCACTACACTGATGGGCTATTCCACTACACTGATAGGCTATTCTAACTACACTGATGGGCTATTCCATCTACACTGATGGGCTATTCCACTACACTGATGGGCTATTCTAACTACACTGATGGGCTATTTCACTACACTGATGGTCTATTCAACTACAATGATGGGCTATTTCACTACACTGATGGGCTATTTCACTACACTGATGGGCTATTCTAACTACACTGATGGGCTATTTCACTACACTGATGGGCTATTCTAACTACACTGATGGGCTATTTCACTACACTGATGGTCTATTCCACTACAATGATG
The DNA here is from genome assembly GCA_963576725.1 of Azorinus chamasolen. Lineage (NCBI taxonomy): Eukaryota > Metazoa > Mollusca > Bivalvia > Cardiida > Solecurtidae > Azorinus > Azorinus chamasolen. Next base: position 108,394,151 of record OY755236.1, read on the forward strand.
GGCTATTCCACCACACTGATGGTCTATTCCACTACACTGATGGGCTATTCTAACTACACTGATGGGCTATTTCACTACACTGATGGTCTATTCCACTACAATGATGGGCTATTCCACCACACTGATGGTCTATTCCACTACAATGATGGGCTATTTCACTACACTGATGGGCTATTCCACTACAATGATGGGCTATTCCACCACACTGATGGGCTATTTCACTACAATGATGGGCTATTCCCACTACATTGATGGGCTATTCCACTACAATGATGGGCTATTCCACCACACTGATGGGCTATTTCACTACACTGATGGGCTATTCCACCACACTGATGGGCTATTCCACTACACTGATGGGCTATTCCACTACAATGATGGGCTATTCCACCACACTAATGGGCTACTCCACTACACTGATGGGCTATTCCACTACAATGATGGGCTATTCCACCACACTGATGGGCTATTCCACTACAATGATGGGCTATTCCACTACACTGATGGGCTATTCCACCACACTGATGGGCTATTTCACTACACTGATGGGCTATTCTAACTACACTGATAGGATATTCTAATGATAATTCTAGTGCTCAGGCCACACATTTTGCTGCTGACAACCTTTTTAGCATGCAAAAATTTAAAACTGGTGGCATATGGCTTAATATTTGAGTTTTGTAATCAGTGTACCCGGTAAACTCGGACCATCTTACATCTTTGATTGGGTAGCTTGCCTGGGTCATACTGTTGAAATACAAACATGCATCTTGTAACATGGCTTATACGAGATATGATCACTCAAAGCTTATGATGCTTCCTATCTTTTTGCACACAAAGTAAATAAAGTCTCCTAAAAGTGTCACCAGCTACAATTTGGAAGGAGCATTTTTCTTCAATTTATTCTTAATAAATACATTCAGATTAGTCAAACGGTTTGGATCCTGATGAGACATGGATTCAAATTATTTGCAAAGGTCATCAAGGATTCATTTATAGCATGCAACATTTCTTAACTCTTCTCATGCTGGCTTTAGTAAATACAGTAGCACCCCTCTAATGTGACCACTTAATGAATAAACATGGGTGTCTTTATGAGCAGGTGGTTGTAATTATAGGAGCTTTCTGCATTACTTTTGTCCTGCATTAAGCTACCACCTGTGTATAACACCTAGAGTTATACCTCTTTTAGGTGGTCGCATTAGCAGGGTTTTATTTTAGTTTGATGAGATGCAGAGTAACTTTTTGACACTCGGTCAAGAGTTTCTTAAAAGTCTAAGATTCAGTGAGATGTTCAGCAGATCAGAGATTAAGCAGATGTTATTTTTTCAGCACGAGTAGGGTTAGAAGACATTAATTTCTATAGACAACTTCCAGGCATCTGTACTTGCTCTCAGTGTTGACATGTTATTAATTTAGTCTCTCATGCAAGATCCTCACATGTTACAGTTCAGCTCTAAGGAAGTGAAGTAATTGTTTGCAAAAAATTGGTAATTTGTAATTTTTCTTCAGTTTCATTTAACCATTTCCCAGTTCAATATTCATGTAAGAAATAACGACAGCATCAATATTCATGAGGGGCACTTTTATAATGTAAACTATAAATCAGATCTATGGCAATGGTTTATGCAAGCAGTGAAGACCCAGATCAGTGGGTTCTCATATCAGAGTCTGCACTGTAATTCCTTCAAAATTAACTCACACCTTATACTGATTGGATTCTGTTGTTAAGCCTTTACTCTATCAATATTCATGTAAGAAATAATGACAGCATTCATAGGGTTATAGAATAGAGGAGCCCTCTGATCAGGGTCTGCACTGTTTGTCATTCAGAATTATCTAACAGATTGAAGCCTTTCTGAATTCCCTCTAATACTAATGAGCCATTTCACATTGAATATTCATTATTCAGCATTTAACCCTTTCCTCCATAGGCTATTTTTAGACCCAACCTCTTTGAATGAATCTACCCAAAAGGAGCATTTACTAGAGAAAAGTAAAATTTTAGAATTTTGTACTTTGAAACCATTGTGATAAATAGAGAATTTGCTCCTGTAGGAGCAAATGCTCTATTTATCAGAATGGTTTCAAGAAGTGGTTATAACAGAGGTGCAAAAAGGTGTATTTATGGAGGAAAGGGTTAAAGGGTTTAATTGTCTCCTTGTTGAATGCTCATGTAAGAAATAATGACATCATGAATATTTATGAGCTGAATTTTTATAATGGAGTTTGTACACAGGATTGTTTGGTATTGAAAGAAACTGGAATTAGATATATTAAAAGTCCATGAACAAACAGAGCAGACCAAGAAGCGGTCTGATCTGGATCTACTCTATTTACAAATGCACGAAAAAGTGTTAGTATGAGGGAACAAATTTAACTTAATTCTGCCTCATTTGATTGCATTGTTTTTTAAGGAACTCCCATGCTAAATGTAACAAGAAATATCTTTTAAAAAGATATTCAGCGGCATTCAAATATTGACACAATGTACAAAACAATCTCTGCAATATTTATTTCAATGTTTGGAGATTCTACTAGTACAGAGAACTAGATCTATGAAGGGTGGCATGTTATTATACTAGCAGAGAAGCATGCAATGAAAATGAATTGGAGTAGAAGAAGCATTTATTGAAATATTTCAAGTTGCTTTTATAGGAAATCACTTTTAAAATGTACGATGTCAAGGTAATGTTTTAAAACTATCTCAAATTAGTTCTTTAGTTTACCTTTTATAAAATGTACATGAAAGCGGTTACATTTGTATTGATATGAAGATAAGAAATTTAATACACTTTAAAGCATAAAGTTTTTGTTTGTGCAGAGTCTGAAATTCCATAAAGAACTGTATTTATTTAGCCTAGATCAACGCTTTAATCGACTTGTGTGCATCATCATTAATGACATCATTAACTGAATCTACATGTATTTTTAAAACAATATAACCTACTCTATGAGCCCAAGCCCTATGTGATAGAGCCATAGTAATAGCCTTCAGTAAGTAGCTTTATATCAAAGAGAGCCAACAACTAGAGTTTCGGTGCTTTGGTCGGGGATAGTAATTAATACTATTAATACCACTACTCTAATATACTAAACAACCCTTCTTCTTTATTTCCTATAGCACAGCCTGTGAATTATGGTGGTTTCGGCAAACTACCTGTTCGTAAAAGTGGATTTATGATCAAATGTTGTATTAATTGATAGCAAAATGATAGTAAAGGTTTGAAAGTTTAATAGAGGTTTCGACAAACTGGTAATATTGCTCAGCAACCATTACCATGAGGTGATAAATATCAGTACATCAGTACTTTGATTTTATGGGAATTTCCAGGTCTTAAAATCTATTTTAAGAACAGAACTTTCGACAGTCGACAGTCTTCGGTCCCATGCTAAATATCTGCGTAAATAATTACTTTCTGTACTATATGGCGTTTTGACTGAACTCTAAGAAGTTTATAGAACATGTCTGTGTAACATGGTGCCTTACATGTGTTGTGATTATGTTAATTATTGCATTGAATTCAATTTGCGAGGCCGAAGCAGCTAATTATCATAAAACATGGTGTTTGAAATAACTGCAATATCGTAATAATTACCCCAGGAAATTCGACACGTTAGTAGACTGTATATCAGAATTTTACATAGTTTCGCAATGTGTATAGGCATATAAAAAGGTTGTATGCCAGTCAAGGTATTCACTAATGAAACTACAGTTTACTACTAGGTCATATGCAAATTACAATGTAACAGTTTATCATTGGTGGAAAACTAGAACAAAAGTGAAAATAGACAGCTAGCCGCTGAAAAAGCCCTCTATGCCATGCAGTAACAAGGAAGAAAACCCCCAAAATGCATTTTCTACATGCTAATCAGATCAGCTGTTTCTTTGCAAATGGCTGCTGCATGACATAATGTGCATGTATGGAAATGATAAATGGAGTGTATGAATTTCATACTAATATAAAAATGAATGACGTAATTTCATACATGATGTTAACTTCTAGGACAGCTATACTAATCTTCAGAAATCTCTTGACGTCATTCCGTGACACAAGTGATTAAAATTTGATCTTAATCAAGTTAGAGACAAAAAAATCTTGATTCAAAACGAGTGAAAAACACAGTAAGTAATTAGTTTTCGTCTGCAATAATTGTCATCTGCTTCAATTCTTAAAATAAAATTATCAACTAGGTTGGATCCTGATGAAATGCTGCATGATGTTGTGTCTCATCTGGATCCAAACTGTTTGCAGAGGTAATCACCAGTGTCCGCTAGCATGCAAAGAATTAAGATGCTGTAGACAAACACTAAAAGAATCTGTCATTCATCAGTTTCCAAACTGTTAGACACTCTCACGGTGAGTTTCGAAAATTAAGGGAAGAAAGTGTTGTTCTTTTTTTTTTTAATTGAAGCTGGCAACAAAGTACTTAACCCTTTCGCTGTTCTATATTTATTCCAAATTTCAATACCTACTGAATATTCATGGCTAAAATAGTTACATGTATAATTAAATATGGAAGGTAGAACATTGTAAATCAGTCAAATTCCATAGCAAACAGAGCAGACTCCTATAGGAGCCATCTGATCTGAGTCTGATCTGTTTACAAATGCATGAATATGGGTTTATATGAAGGAAAGGGTTAGCTGAATGACACAAGTCTAAGTTGGTAGATTTCCACTGGTGTGTCTGCCTTCTATCAGTCAGTTATCTGTTAACATGCTTGAAGCTTTGCATGCTCAGAGACTCTCATTTAGGAGCTTTCTGCAATGTTTTCTGTCTACATTTAGCCACCATCTGATTCTTGATACACAATTATTGCTTTTTGTAAATGTTATTATGTAAGGATTTACAGTAAAACTTCTCTATAACGACCACTAAAGTGTGTTAATTAGTTGGTATTTTGGGCAGATGGTTGCTTAAAGCAAGGTGAAAGTAAAACAGAACGCTCCTAAAGGAGCATTGTTTTATTTTCACCTTGCTTTAAGCATCCACCTGCCTTCAACACAAAATATTTTGTAATTTAGTGGTCATTATAGAGAGGTTTTACTGTATGGTTTTATTCATTATTAGTTTTCCCTAGAAGTCAGGGGGCATTTAAGCCCCAGTGGCATTTATTAGAGACTCTATGGTTTGTTTTATTGAAAATTCTGTGATCAAGATATTAGTGGAGTGTTTTAGATGGGGAGTTACAGAACAGATTTAGATATAGAATTCCATATTCTACTCCTGCGTTATGACTACTCTTTATAGAGATGTTTCTAATGAGTAGTCACAGCTGTAGGTTGGTGCTACAAAATGTTTTGCTTACTCTGCTAACCCTTTTACATTGAAGCCCAGGTCTTCCAGAGCTGCATAATCTTTGATTTTCTCAAGCTTGTTCTGTTCGATCCTAATTATGTTCAGCCTTGGTATTGATCTGACAGTAAAACCTGTCCTAACCCTTTACTCCATAAATACACATACGCCTTTCTACGTCTGTTCAAACAGAGATGACCCAGATCAGATTGCTCCTGTAGGAGTCGTATGATCAGGTTCTTTTCTATTTTCTATAAATTATATAATATAGAATGTTTAATTGAATTTGTCTATTCTGTATGAAAGGCTTATATTTGGCAGTGGATTTTGAATGACAAACAGTGTAGACAAAAGCAAAAGACCTCAGATCTTGGTCTACACTGTTTGCAAATGCCAGTATACTTGTTTCCTGCATTCAAAGGGTAAACATCAAAATACCATGATCTTATATATAATAGGCAGGCGTGCCACTCAGGTGAGCAATCCATTGTTTTCTTATCTCAATGTATTTAGAATAATCATAAGGTAAGGTATAATGAAAGCATGAATATTATATTGAGGATCTTACATGAGTGTTCTTGATTATTGAATTTATTAAATGAGTCTTTTTAAAACGATAAAAAACAAGCTTTAGCGAGTTTTTTATCGTTTTAAAAAGACGAATTTAATAAATCCAATAATCATGAACACGAATGCAAGATCCTATCTATAACATAACACACACAAATGTTATTTGCAGCCAATATTTCAGCAGTAACGTGGATTGTTATAAATTCTCCTTACATATAGAAATGATGAATGAAAGGTGTTGTTAGGTTCGCTAGGTAATTGGGACAAAGTAGGTCCAAATTTTCCAACTTTTATTTTACTTACTGTCATATCAACCAGGATCTAATTCAGACCTCTCTGGAATTCAATTTAACTGTGATAGTTTATGATACAAAAACATACAGAAACACGTCAAAATGAATTTTGAGTTACAGTTTTGACATACATAGTTACAAACACGTCACATTATGACTTCATTGTACACAACATGATTGTGTCTATGTAAAGCCCGCCTTTTAAATGAAGACCCACATAAGTCGCCAACACGTCTGACACTCACTGTAACTGGGATTCGAAATGCGCCTTCGTTTTGGTATATTAAGCCCTTCATTAATGTTTTATACACATGGACATGGACATTTCCACCGAGAAAAAAATCTCGATTCAAGTTCAGTGAAAATGTTTGAAATGGACAAAAGATTCGAACAGCAGTACGAACTGCTGCATAAAATGTGTTGGAACAGGAGGAAGATTTTCGCGATCAGCTGAGTATAGCATATTTGAAATATGTTTGTGCTGTGCTGGATTCAGATGACTATAGTTGTTGATTGACGAGATATTTTTATGAGTAGAAATCTGCATAAACAAAATGGACATGCGGTGAAGAAAATGCAAAGCTTTGGAGGCATTTTCTATGTAGAATGAATTGTATGGGTCAGAGTAGCTGGCAGGTCTTTTTTGGCATATATTTTGTATAGAATTACTGACAGCGATTACGATTTGTATTATTTTATCGAAATTATTGCGCAAGTGCCAGCAGTCCTTTGCCATCTATCGTGACTCAATCGTTGACAGGTAGGTCACCGTCTGTCAGTTTGTTTGTTTTGACCGCGCATATGAATACAGTTCGGTCGTTCGAATGTTATTCTCTAGTGAATATATGCCCGTGAATATCAAAACATAAATGATAGTGTTACGTCACGCTGAAGCCACGAGTTATGTTATAAATAGATTTATTCTTATAATAGCACATGGATACACGGACCGTTTGGCCATGGCATAAACTGTAAAGTTATACTTATATTATATCATAAGCAAACAGAGCAGACTTTGATCAGATAACCCCTACAGAGCAGTCTGATCTGGGTCTACTCTGTTTGCAAAGGTGTAAAAAGGCATATTTATGGAGTAAAGTAGTCTATTGATGTAGATGTTTTATGAGGTGATTCATTTACTTTTTATCTTTCAGGCTTTCACGGAGTATGAGTTTGACCTTCCATTATACCAACAGTCTGTACCATGGCTGGTGTGTCCTAACAGTAAGTGTGAGCTGATTTTTATGCCCTGTTGAAGATAGTCAGGGGTCATTATGTTTTGCACCTGTCCATCCGTCCGTCCCTCATGCTTTACGTGCAGTTGGTACGAGCAGTTGGCTGTCACAGCTTTTTCATTGTCTTATATCTCACTAACCACTATAGCTATTGTCATGGAATTGCATATACACATTAACCACCAACCATATTTTCATAGAGCACCCAGCCCATGATGCCCACAAGCCCAAGGTCAAGGTCAAATGACTTGGGAACTTACATGCAGCTAGGCAAGCACCACCACGGGGGCATCGCTGTGTCTTACAGACACAATTTTCTAGTTTTTATTATAACACAAACAATGTAGAATCCATGGTGTATAATTATATTCTAATGGTAAGTGTGAGCTGTCATTTTATTATACCAATAGTCTGGTGTGTCTTATATACCACTAGTCTATTCCATGGCTGGTATGTACTGATGGTAAGGGTGAGCTGACCTTTTATTATAACAATAGTATGTTCCATGGTGATTGGTTACACTGAAAGCCACAGCTACACTTAAACAGATATTCAAAATGACCATGATTTTCTGTGAGACTAGTTCTTAGATTTACACTCCAGAACACTACAGCTGCAACATTTTTATGCCCCCATTGACGATAGTCAGGGGGCATTATGTTTTGCACTTGTCCGTCCGTCCATCTGTCTGTCGGTCCACCCCTCATGCTTTTATGTGCAGTTGGTACATGCAGTTGGTTGTCACAGTTTTTTCATTGTCTTATATCTCACTAACCACTATAGCTATTGGCATGGAATTGCATATATATACACATTAACCACCATCAATAATTTCATTGCGCACCCAGCCATTACTGCCTGCAAGCCCAAGGTCAAGGTCAAATGACTTAGGAGCTTTACATGTAGCTAGGCCAGCACCACCACGAGGGCATCGCTGTGTCTGTAATGAACTTTATGTTTGATGTCACAGTTGTTAACATTGTGCTGGTCATTTGCAGGTCATTTGTTGTCCAGCATAATGTACTCCAAATACCTTCTGCACTCTGAGCAATTAATGTCTGCAAATATTATTCTCTGCTGCAATTCTAAAAATTCTTTTTTCTTCCATACCTTTTAAAAAACATATGTCGGAGAGACAAACAGTTTGGACCCTGATGAGGTGCCAAGTTGCTTTGCATCTCATCTGGATCCAAACTGTTTGCAAAGGTTATTATTAATGCTACAAACCAAAGCAATAGCAGCTGGAACAAAACTCATACCTGTTTAGAGGAACAGTTGCTTATTTCAGAAGTAAGTTGATTGTCTTTGGTCAGAACTTAGTAATTTCCTTGCTTAACATTTTTATAAAAATGTAAATTAACAGAAAGTTTTGTATCAGAAATAAGAAAAGATCCTTTAATTGTAGCTATTCACCTTAAAAGATGTTTCAAATCATGCTGTAACGTTTACCTTTCAAAATGTCTTATCAGAACCTGACACATCACATGGGAACTATGTATTTCTTGGTTTCCAAGTGTTCACATCCCCTTCTTTAACCCTTTTCCTCATATAAATGCCATTTCACACCTTTGCAAATAGAGTAGACCCAGATGAGACAGCTCCTACAGGGTCTGCTCTGTTTGCTTATGAAGATTATAATACATCTGACTCTACAGTTTCTTATAATACCAAACTTCCTGTGTACATGTGACATTACAAAAATGCAGCAAATAAATATTCATGATGTCATTATTTCTTACATGAATTTTTCAACTGGGAAAGGATGAAATTGAACTTCTAAATAAGGAATATTGGTTAGAAAATGTATAAGGTAGTGTGGAATGCGAACAAATCTCATATTCTTAAGCTTACCTTAGGAGGACTATCATATTGCACATACCATTTAACCCTTCGCTTGCTGAATTTTAAAACACATTTCTCCTTCTTAACCCATGCCCTGTTGTATAATTATATATATCTTCACTGTGTACAAGTATTTCGCTGTGCAATCACTGCTGTGGAGTGCACTGTTGCACAATCAACTTGTGTATTATAGTGCAGACCCTGATGAGACAGCTCCTGCAGGAGCTGTCTCATCTGGGTCTTCACTATTAACAGGTAGGTATATTGACGCGATTAGCAAGCGAAGGGTTAATATATTTATATTTTTCAGGCTGGACACAAGTAGGCTTAAACTGTGTTAGAGTGTTCACAGCAAAGGCATCGTTTGTGGAGGCTGAAACTGTCTGTCAGAGGTGAGGAAACATTTACAATCCTACTTAACTACATGTACTTGTTGGTCTTGATCCAGTCAGACCATTCAGAAATTGCATGTTAAATCCTGATCAAAGACATACAAGTGTCTCTGAATCGAACCTAGAGCTCATGCATTGTTGTTTGGCTTTAACCCATTCCCTCTTAGGCTTACATCTGATCAGGATCTGCTTTGTTTCCTTATGCAATAATATAGACCTGATTCGACAATTTCTGCCATGGCTAAAATTTCCTGTGTTCACATACCATTTAACAAATTAATCTAATTAATTTAATATTCATGATGTTGTCATTATTTCTTACATGTTAAACTGGAGCTCACTTCCTGCATTTAACTCATTCCCTCATATTGATGCCTTTTTGAGGCCTCAGTAAAAATCACATTTTCGAAACCATTGTGATAAATAGAGCATTTGCTCTTATGGAGCAAATGCTCTATTTATCACAGTTGTTTCAAAACTACACAATTCTGAAATTTACCTTTTTGGTAGATTTATTCAAAGAGGCTGGGTCTAAAAATAGCCTATGAGGTAATCATGGGATAAATGATTAAGTATGTTATTTACATAACATGTATTGTTAAAGAGGTGGAGTTTCTTTCTGATGTTGCAAATATTTATATACAATATCTCTGTAAGATTAGAAATCGATGATAGCTGAAGAACAAATACCCAACACAGACACAAACTTTGGTGGAGCTTGTTTAGGAGAATCTATCAAAAAGTTTGGTGGTTACTCATTCATGTGCCAAATTATTTCAGCGGACATGCACATCTATAAATAATTACTGCAAAGTTACTTCATGACTAAAGAATCTTTTATTTCTTTTAATATTTCTTAACATCATAGATAATTCTTGTTCTTATTTGTTTTTGGATATTTTTCAAAACATACTTTTTATCATATTTTTGTATGAGATCTCTGTTCTTTGTCCATCTGTCATGGGTTTTTGGGTGTTTTTTTTGGTCACACGTTTTTCAAATTACACTTTTTTCATCACACTTCTCTCAGAGCTTGACACCTTTGAAATTCTTATATTCATAAGCAAATAGATCAGATCTTTGTCAGACGACTCATAAAGGAGCTACCTGAGCTGGATCTACACTGTTTGCAAAGGCTTGAACAAATGTTTATAAAAGTCTTCCTCCAGCAGCCTTCTGATGAAGGTCTTCACTGTTTGCCATTGAAAATCATCTCACAAAGTGTAGCCTTTCATACTCTTTACTCTATGAATATTCATGTAAGAAATAATGGCATCATAGATATTAATTAGATAAATTTTTATAATGGCTTATGAACACATGAATGTTTGGCTGCGGCAGAAACTGTAGAATCATATCTATATCATTTCGTTAACAAATCAGACCCTTATCAGATAGCTCTTAAGGAGCCATCTGGTCAGGGTCTACTCTGTTTGCAATGGCATACAAAAGAGTACAAAGGCGTATTTATAGAGAAAGTGTTAACCCTTTCCTTCATATAGATGCCTTTTCACGCATTTGCTAACAGAGTAGACCCATATGAGACAGCTCCTATAGGAGCCGTCGGATCAGGGTTTGCTCTTTTTGCAAATGAAGTTTGATATATCTGTTTCTTTACTTTCTAAAATGGCTACATTGTTCCACGTTCCATATTTCATTATAACTATTTTGTCCATAAATATTGAGTAGGTATTGACATTTGGAATAAATATAGACCAAGGAAAGGGATTTAACTCTTTCCCTCATAAAACGTGTTTTCACGCATCCTATAGGAGCCGTCTGATCAGGGTCTGTTCTGTTTGGTAATGGAATTTGATAGATCTGTTTCTATACTTTCTAAAATGGCTACAATGGTCTACCTTCCATATTTTATTATTACTATTTTGTCCATGAATATTCAGTAGGTTTTGAAATTTGTAATAAATACAGAACAGGGAAAGGGTTAAGCAATGATGAGCCATTCCACTTAGAAAATTCAGCATTCAAAGGGTTTATCAGTTTAGTAAACAAAGGAAACCACACTTGGCTATGAAAGGGATGGTGGCTAACATCCCTGTCAAAGGAAGTGCAGAATGTAACATTGTGTGAATCTTAAGCTGTAGATACCCTAATTACCAAAAATATTCAAAAAGACAAACTAGGCAACTAGTGCAGACCCAGATTAAACTGTTCAGGCAGAGGCAGATTCATCAGGGTGTTCACATTTTCTACTATTTCTGTCTAATTTAAAGGTATAAACATGTTGCCAAACTGACAAACTAAGCTTTACATATTGATGGAAGGGGTGGACTTGGTGTCCGAATACTTTGGGTAGTTAGGGTAGTCTTACGTAACCCTCCGCTTGCTGAATTTTAAAATACATTTCTCCTTCTTTATGCATGCCCTGTTGTATAATTACATATATCTTCACTGTGTACACATATTTCGCTGTGCAATCACTGCTGTGGAGTGCACTGATTGCACAATCAATTTGTAAATAGTGCAGAAATAGTGCAGGAGCTGTCTCATCTGGGTCTTCACTATTTACAGGTACGTTTATTGACGTGATTAGCAAGCGAAGGGTTAACAATCAAATTAGTGTGGTCTACTAAAGCATTGTTGTAACTAACTTTTCATCCATTTCTACCATTTTATTTTAGAAAGCCAATCACTGTTAAAAGGTTTGTGATCTTTAAATGAGATGCCCAGTTAGTCATCTCATCTGGATCTAGTCTATTATCACAGATTCACTCATAATGTAGAAGGAAATAAATCCAACATATCCTAGCAACACAGTAATGTAAAGTTGTTTGTTTTCATTGTTTGCGTGAGTTTTTCCTCTCGTTGGTAACATTTCAATGTAGCAGTACATTGTAAGTGGCTGGTTCGCAAAATTTGTCATCTACTTAAACCCTTTCCTTCATATAAATGCCTTTTCATGCATTTGCAAACAGAGTAGATCCAGATCAGATGGCTCCTATAGGAGCTGTCTGATCAGGGTCTGCTCTGTTTGCTTTTGGTATAGTATTATAGATCCGATTCTACAGATTCTGTCTGAGCCAAAACATCCTATGTACATACGCCATTATAAAAAATCAGCTAATCAATATTCATGATGTCATTATTTCTTACATGAGTATTAAGCAGGGAAAGTGTTGAGTTTCATTTTTAACCCTTTTCCTTATACAAAAGCTTTTTCATGCCTTTACAAAGTATACCCTGATCAGATGGCTCCATGTATTATAAAAAAATCGGCTACTAAATATTCATGCTGTCATTGTGTGCTACCATACCAATAATCACAGTATCTCATCAGAATGCAAACAGGGTACAATCATAGATTTGCCATTGGCAGCAAAGAGACATAATCTGTCTATAAATAAGACTTTTGTTTAAATCATTCCCTCATATTGGTGACTTTTGACGACTCTGCAAAAGTCACTTTATGAAACCATTTTGATAAATAGAGCATTTTATTATCAAACAACTTGGATCCTGATGAGACGCCAAGTTGCTGTACTCTGATGAGACGCCAAGTTGCTATACTCTGATAAGACGCCAAGTTGCTGTACTCTGATGAGACGCCAAGTTGCTATACTCTGATAAGACGCCAAGTTGCTGTACTCTGATGAGACGCCAAGTTGCTATACTCTGATAAGACGCCAAGTTGCTGTACTCTGATGAGACGCCAAGTTGCTATACTCTGATAAGACGCCAAGTTGCTGTACTCTGATGAGACGCCAAGTTGCTATACTCTGATAAGACGCCAAGTTGCTGTACTCTGATGAGACGCCAAGTTGCTATACTCTGATGAGACGCCAAGTTGCTGTACTCTGATGAGACGCCAAGTTGCTGTACTCTGATGAGATGCCAAGTTGCTGTACTCTGATGAGACGCCAAGTTGCTGTACTCTGATGAGATGCCAAGTTGCTATACTCTGACTGTACTCTGTTTGCAAATGTGTCAAAAGGCATGTCAATGATTAATTTCTAACTTGCATGCAAAAGCAAACTAACCCTTTCCTCCATAATTATGCAAATTTCTACGCACCTGTAAAATCACCTGTTAAAACCATTGTGATAAATAGAGCATTTGCTCCTATAGGAGCAAATGCTCTATTTATCACAATGGTTTCAAACTACAAAATTCTAAAAATTTCCTTTTCTCTAGTTAATGCTCCTTTTCGGTATATTTATTCAAAGTGGTTGTATCTAAAAATATGAGGGAAAGGGTTAAGTATACCAGTAGAGCTAAAAATACTGAAATGAAAAGATACTAAACAGATATTCATGTAATTGGCAATGACAGGTTATTGTTTGCTCTTGTGAAGACTTAAGTGTGGCAATTACTTATCTTTTAACAAATGGTAAGCATCATTTGTAGATGCACAGGAGAGTATAATCAGACATTAAACCTTTAGCTTGCTGAGTGGAGATTGTTCCATAGAAAATGTTGTCTACTGCAGTTTTCAATCTGATTTGTCTTGTTTTGCTCAGCTCTGCATCCAAACTGTTTTTGATGGTTATCACCAATTGTCCTACACCATGTTAAAGGTGAACTCAACCTGAACTGGGTCTGCAGTCACTGCTGCATTTCTCTGAAGATTAACCCTTTCCTCCATAAATACGCCTTTCTACGCCTCTGTAATAACCACTTCTTGAAACCATTGTGATAAATAGAGCATTTGTTCTTATAGGAGCAAATGCTCTATTTATCATGATGGTTTCAAACTACAAAATTCTAAAGTTTTACTTTTCTCTAGTAAATGCATCTTTGGGTAGATTCATTCAAAGAGGTTGGGTCTAAAAATAGCCTATGGAGGAAAGAGTTAACCCTTTCTCTCATATAAATGCCTTTTCATAGCTTAGCAAACACAGTAGACTAAGATCAGACGACTCCTGCAGGAGCTGTCTCACCAGGGTCTGCTCTGTTTGCTTATGAAATTACACAGGATCTGACTCTACAGGTTCTACCGGTACCAAATGTTTGTGTGTATATAATCATGCCGTCATAAAAATCAGCTAAATGAATATTCATGATTACGTTATTTTTTACATGAATACTGAACAGAGAAAGGCTTAGATTTTACACTAACCCTTTCCTTCATATAAACACTTTTTCACACCTTGGCAATTTTACAGAGGAGACCCAGATCAGAGGGCTCCTGTAGGAGCTGTCTTATCAGGGTCTGCTCTGTTTGCTAATGCCATAAATTATAGATCTGATTTCATAGTTGTTGTTAATGCCAAAAATTCCCATGAAAGATTTACGCTATAAAAATTCAGCCAATGAATATTCACAGTGTCATTATTTCTTACATGAATATTGAACAGGAAAAGGGCTAAATTCAAAATTCTTTGATTATTGGAGAAGCTCACTTGGAGTTACAGGTAAAACAACCTTTGTCTTCGTAAGCTTGTCTTTCTACACTGTTACAAACAGAATAGATCTAGACCACACAGCTTCTAATGGATCAGGGTCTGCTCTGTTGCTAAAACAATGTGATAGACCTCATTTGACTGTCTTTCTTTGCAAAACTTTCTTTCTGTCATGGCCATAACAGAAGTTCTCTTAATAAGTATTCATAAAGTCATAAATTCGATATGAATATTTATGAAACAACAGTTAAAAGGTTATGGTATGTGATTGTAATCATTGGTATGTTAATTGTCTTACCTGTATCAGTATTAAAAAGCCTGTATTTTGTTTATAACTGATTTCAAATAAATAAAAAATGTCAATCATGTCAGTTTTATTATATGATTTTTTTTTATGGTGGAGTTGTGCAAATATTTTTTTTATGGTGGAGTATATGCCATTTTATTCAAAGTCGGACCCATCATGTTTTTCACTACTTACTGATTGCATTCTAAATTTAAAACCGTATCTCGGTAAGATAAATGTCTTCCTACTGATATTTTGGACAGCATTTGCCTGTGAAATGTTACGCTTGAGATAAATATACTGTACTATATCAGATACTAAAATAGTCATTTCTCCAAACCCCATGTTATGAACACTCTTTAGAACCACCTTGAAGACAATCCGTTTGGTGGAAAAATCAAGGAGCTATTTTTGAAATTAGTCCTTTACTCCATAGATACACCCTTTTAAGCCTGCGCACATAGAGTAGACTCAGATCAGATGGCTCCAGTTTGAATTTGAAATACATATGTAATAAGATTCTACAGTTTCTACCATTTCCCAAAAATCCTGTATCCATGTGCCATGATAAAATTTAATCTAATTAGTATTGTTCATGCTGTCATTATTTCTTACATGAATATTCATGGAGTAACAGGTTAAGTTACACATCTTATCTGAGCCTCAGATGAGTCTACATATCAGAAACATCAGACAAATGGCACAATTCATCCTGTCATATTTTATATTTGTTACCTATTATTGGTAGAGTAGGGCTTACAAAGTCTGTATCCTTATAAAAGCTGCATCTGTCAATCAGAAAATGATGCTGTTGACAAGTATCTCGATTTTATTTCCACATTGTATTCAAGTATACAATATACAGGTTCTAATGTTTTACCCTTTAATTTCATGAATATTCATGTTAGAATTCATGACAGTGTTGAATTAGCTCTACCAGTATAATATTATTTAACCAAAACGGAGCAGACTTTGATCTTACAAGTTAAGCGGCCACTAAACGACATACAATGGTGGTATTTAAGACAGATGATAGCTAAATGTTGTTTAAGACAGATGATAGCTAAATGCAAGACAACAGTTATATACATAGCCCCCAAAGGAGCTTTAATTTTGTATAACTTTCATTCTGCATTCTGCATTAAGCATTAACCTACATTCAATGATACCTATATGTTTATTCACTAAGTGACAGGTTAACCCTGTACTCCATAGATACAGCTTTCTAACACCATTGCACACAGAGTAGACCCAGATCAGACGGTTCCTGTAGGAGCCGTCTGATCAGGGATTGTTCTATTTGCTTATAGAAGAATACAGTCTATATAAAGGCTAAAAATGTCTTGTGTCCACATGCCATTATAAAAATTCATCTAATTAATAAATATATTGTCATATTTCTTACATGATTATTCATGAAGTAGAGTTAAGAGACATTTTACTGTATCAATAATGGTTATGGTTTTTGCTGTACATCCAAAAACCCACTCTTCTAAATATCACCCGGCTTTCATATATATGTTCATTCATAAAGTTTGCGGAAAATGAATTATGAAACTTGTCAGTCCTCATTAAGAAATCTTGTCATATATGTTGGGATGGTAAATATATATGATACAAGTTGTTGACTTGGCAGGGAGAGAGTTAATTGCTTTACTGTAGTTTAAAACTTTCTTGCACAGCAACAGATGAAAGTGTGTATTCAAATAATAACAGCATCGTTTTTCCACCATACTCTATGTTGTTGCCCATTCTTTAGAATCAATCATCTCTTAGAATCTCTCGGAGAGATGATTTTAGTTGAGAAATAAAGGAGCTATTTGATGATTTGTTTTTCCATTTACACATCTAATCTAAGCCTCTGCTCTTGTGTAACATGTACCTAACTCAAAACAATGGCTCTCTTTACTACATTTATGTAGCAAAGTGTAACAGATACCTGTAACTTATATTTCTTTAAATGCTAGCAGCAAATTTGTGATAATCTATGCAATAAGTTTAGTTTCAGATGTGAAGTAACTCATGATTTCAGATGTGATGCCAAAGTAACTCTTTAGAATCTTAAACTGTTTGACACCACTAATTAATTTTTCATGAAAAACTGGAGAAAAAAATGATCTTATAACTGATTTGTAGCAGGAAATTTACACAGACAGCAATTACTTAGTGTGCAAGAGTCAAACACCTGGGTAAGAGTTTGGATACAATTAGACATGTTCTTAAGTAACCTTCAAAACCTGAGAAAGAATGCTTTCAGATCTGTTATTGCGATTGATTTATTAACCCTCTACTCCATGAATATTCATGTAAGAAATAATGACATCATGAATATTAATTGTTATAATAGTACATGGACAAAGGAATTTTTGGCCATGACAGCAACTCTTGAAACATACATGTATCTATATTGTATCATAAGCAAACAGAGAGGACACAGATCAGATGGCTCCTATGAGAGTCATCTGATCTGGGTCTACTTTGTTTGTAAAGATGTAGATTCAGTAGAAAGGTATATTTATGGAGTAAAGTGTTAAGTTTTTGCATGCTAGTAGAGAATTTGTAATTATTTATTGAAACAGTTTAGATCCAGATGAGGCACTCAGTTACTCGGACTTTCACAAGGATTAACATTTTCGCTCTTATAGACACTTGAAGTTGTTCATGCCTTTGCAAAGGGAGTAGATCAGTATCAAACCATTCCTGTAGAAGTCATCTCATAGGGTCTGCTCTGTTTGCTTGTAAATAAATTACCGGTATTTAATAGATCTGACTACAGTTTCTACCACTACCAAAAAAAAACCTGTATCCTTACGAAATTGTAGAAATTCAGCTAATAAATATTCATGATGTCATTATTTCTTACATGAACATTCAACAGGAAACAGGTTAACCCTTTCCTCCATAAATACACCTTTCTATGCCTCTGTAATAATTTATTCTTGAAACCATTGTGATAAATAGAGCATTTGCTCCTATAGGAGCAAATGCTCTATTTATCACAATGGTTTCAAACTACAAAATTCTAAAATTTACTTTTCTCTAGTAAATGCTCCTTTTGGGTAGATTCATTCAAAGAGGTTGGTTCTAAAAATAGTCTATGGAGGAAAGGGTTAATGTTATTCTGATGTGATTGATTGTACACAGGATATTTTGGTATTGGCAGAAATTGTCACATCTATTACAACTTCATAGGCATACAGAGAAGACCCTGATCAGATAACTCCTATCTAATCTGGATCTACTCTGTTTGCAAAGGCATGAAAAGGCATTTATAGTATATGGACTTTGTAATTTCTACATTTCTGTCATTTTTCAGTTATGGTGGTCACCTGGTACATATAGATGGACTCAACCTAAATACGGTGATTGGAGAAAGGGCTGAGACTCTACAGGTCGGACATGCAGTTTGGATAGGTAATGATAAAATGGGATACAATAGTTATTGATAGTATAGAGGTCGGACATGCAGTTTGGATAGGTAATGATAAAATGGGATACAATTGTCATTGATAGTATACAGGTCGGACATGCAGTTTGGATAGGTAGTGATAAAATGGGATACAATAGTTATTGATAGTATCATTATTAACCCAATCCCTGATAGACATTTGTTGAAGAATTTATATGAATATTCAAAAGACTTAATATAGACATTTATTAAAGAACTTATATGAATATTCAAAATACTTTTTATTATGAAACATCAGTTTTCAAGGAAGACATTGGTAATACAAAAAGAGTAGAATCAATACCATATAATTTCATAAAGAAACAGAGCAGACCCTGATCAGCCGGCTCTTGCAGCAGGCATCTGATCTGGGTCTACTCTGTTCGCAAAGGCATCAGAAGGCATCAGTACTAGGCAATGGGTTAACCCATTGAAAATTGTACATTATATAAATTCAGCTAATAAATATTCATAATGTCTTTATTTCTTACATGAATATTGAACAGGTAAAGGGTTAAACAATTTTGGATTTTGATGAGAAGCTGACATACTTTGAGTCTCACCTTGATCTGAACAGATTTTCAATGGTTGTCATAAAATTGGTTCATATATAAGTGTGCAGAGGAACTATTTTAATTGAAGGACACCAGTCACAGAGGTTAACACATTTCTGAGTCTGAATTCATTCTTGAGTATCTGATTGTTCTAATTTTGAGCTTTGACCAGTCAGATGCTTGAGAATGAATTCAGACTCAAGCAATAAGTTTTATAACCTCGGGACCAATGCTTTGTAAATTTCGAGTCAATTTGGCTCCAGTTTGATAAGTTAAAATGAAACTAATGAAGTAATGAATTCCAACTGATGGAGAACAGAGACCAGGTGACCTAATGTTAGGGTAAATATGGTTTACATATTTTTTAATAAAAACTCGATTATTCGAATACTCTAATATGTACCATTATTGATCTTTAACACAGGTGGCAGCTTAATACAGGGTGAAAGTCATGCAGAAAGCTCCTTGAGGAGCTTTCTGTATGACTTTCACCCTGCATTCAGCAGCTGCCTGCCTACAAAGACATATATCCTTCATAACTAAAATATTCTTAGTACCGAGGTTTTACTGTATTGTAACATTGGTCTTTCCTTTCAGGGTTTAAGAGGGATAAAAATGGTGTGTATCATTGGAACAATGGCAAAGCAGGCAGTGTCTATGATGGCATATGGTTGTTGGACCAACCAAAAGTGTACAAAAGTGACCTTGACCTCTGTGTTTCTATGGTTACCGCTGGAAGTGCAGATAAATTCAGATGGAAGCTAGAGAGTTGTGAGAGACAACTTTCATTCATATGTGCCAGTGTGTCCTGTGTTATTGGAGATTTCCGCTGTGGAGATGGGAAATGCATCACCGCTAGTTGGAAATGTGACGGACAGATTGACTGCAATGATGAAAGTGATGAAGCAGACTGTGGAACAGGTAAATGGTTGTTATAGTAACAACAAAAGCCTTTAGTAGTTGCACCAGAATTTTATTGCACTGTGACTTCTGTGACGAGTGGTCACCATCACAAGAAAATCATTATTTTTTGGCCATTCTTATGTCTTGCATATTGTTTCCAATTGTAGAAGTTTTTCATACTTATAAAATGTAGGTAGACATGGACATGCAATATTATTGTCAGTTTAATCTCACTTTAACCATTTGAACTAAACTCTTTGCATGCTTAGTAATTTTATCATCTGCTGCTCCATTGTTGTCTGCAACATTTCCAAACTATTAATTTTCTTTCTGATTTGTCATTTGCGGGAGTTTAGCCTGAGTGACAGATAGTTTGGGTCTCAGATCAGGCCCCACATTTTGTATTTAGTAAATAGAGTAGAGTAGAGTATCCAATCTCTCCTTACAACCGCAATATAAAGCTGGAACAAATGGAGTAGTAAATAGTGCAGACCCTGATCATCCTTCAGTTTGATCTGGGTCCACTCTATTGGTATTTTTGTAAAATCATAAAAAGTAAAGTACATGTACCTAGTTATAGTCTACTTTCAGTCTGAAGGACCACTCAACCGACTGTACATTTACTCCCCTGGTCATTGACCTACAATATTGAGCACTGATAACATATGGCGCAATCATGAAGCCGCAGTACTGGCTAGTGACCCTCACAGGTACCCATTTTAACCCCTGGGTGGAGAGGAGGTGCTGGTGGGAGACACTGAAAAGCGTCTTTGTAATTTCAGGGAGGGACTGGGATTTGAACCCCGGAACTCTGGATTGGTAGTCAAACACGTTACCACTAGACCACCGCACACTATTTTTTTTAACATCATGAATATTTATTCTTATTGTAGCATATGTACATGGGATGTTCTGTTATTGGTAGACAATGTAGAGTCAGATATAATTTCATAAGCAAACAGAGCAGACTCTAATCAGACAACTCCTACAGGAGCTGTCTGATCTGGGTATCCTCTGTTTGCAAAGGCAAGAAAAGCATTTATATGAGGGAAAGAGTAAAGGTGTAATACAGAGCTCCAGATAAGATGCGTAAATTTAAGTAACTTTCAAGTGTAACTTCTTTATTTCTCCAGTAAACCCTATGTTGTGACCACTCTTTAGAATCATCTCTTCGAGACGATTCTAAAGAGTGGTCAAAACATAGGGTTTGGTGGAGAAATGAAGAGTTTAGCATTTGAGTACGCACAGTTATCTGTAGCTCTGGTAATATTCATAACTCTTAGGACTCTGCTGGCAGCATTTTGATAACCTTTGCAAACAGTTTGGATCCAGATGAGACACCAAGTAACTCTTCATCTATGTTCCAGACTGTTTGTCACTCTGACACAGTTTTTGAAAACATGGAAGAAAAAAGTAAATTTAGAACTGAAGCAGACAACAATATTTGCAGACAACAATTACTCAGAGTACAGAAGGTTAAAATAATCTTCATAGCACATCTAGTATGAAAATGACATGAACTTTAAACACTAACTGTCAAAACGTTAACATGTATGTTTATTCATAAAACACACCTAGATTCAAATTAACTGGTGTATACAAATAGTGTAGACATAGATCCAAGGAATCCTGGAGTAGTTAATTGATCTGAATCTGCATTGTTTGCCATTCAAAATGCCCTCTAGCTAATTGAATTCTATCAAACTACTTAGTGGACTCTTCCATGAAAGAAAATGGATCATTCCACTTCTTAAAATCAGCAGTTAAGGGTTTAATATAGACAGGCACACCTACAGCTGTAATTAACATACAATTAGAATTCATATACAGAGGGAAAGAAAAGTAGTTAACTGTCCCCATGACACATAATTAATATTACCGGTAATTAATTTTACTTTACTTTATTTCATAGAAACACCTTTTCAAACCTTTGCTAGCAGAGTATGCCCAGATCAGATGGCTTCTGTAGGAGCCGTCTGATCAGGGTCTGCATTGTTTGCTTTTGGTACGATATAGATCTGATTTTAGGATAATTATCTTGATGAATATTCATGATGTCACGAATTCTTGCATAAATATTCATGAGGTAACAGGTTCATATTAAGGGCAAATCTATGAATACTGTTTGCAACTGTTTTGATACAGAAGGGAAACACATAAATGTTAGTTCCCTGATGGTTTGAAAAGTTGACCTGAAGATTAAATTAAGGACACATTTTGCAGAAGGTTAACCCTTTCCCTCATATAAACGTGTTTTCACGCATTTGCAAACAGAGTAGACCCAGATCAGACGGCTCCTAGAGGAGCCGTCTGATCAGGGTCTGCTCTGTTTGCTAATAAAATTTGATAGATCTGTTACTTTACTTTCTAAAATATCTACAATGTACCACCTTCCATATTTCAATTAACTACATGTATTTTGTTAATGAATATTCAGTAGGTATTGGAATTTGGCCTAAATACAGAACAGGGAAAGGGTTAAATTCAATTTTGAATTGTAAGGGTTGATATACTGATGTTATAAAAAGTGTTTGTGCTCAAACTGATATGCATCAATTTTTAGCCACGCCTCATTTGTTCAAGCTTTTTAAAAACATATGTGACGGTGTCAAACAGCTTGGATCCTGATTAGACCATGAGCTACTCAGTGTTTTATCTGGGTCCAAGCTGTTTGTAAATGCCTGTCAGATCACATTTAGCATGGCCAGGGTTAGTAAATACAGTAAAAACTCGATACTACCAAATTTTGGTTAGGATGAATTTATGTCTTTGTAGGCAGATGGCTGCTTAATGCAGGGTGAAAATCATGCAGAAAGCTCCTCCAGGAGCTTTCTGCATGACTTTCTCCCTCCATTAAGCTGCCATCTGTGTTACAGATCAATAATGGTGTGTATTTGAGTATTTTGTAGTGTGTAGTTTTTACTGCATTTTTTCCAGTTTTTGACTTGTTCACTGCCTCATTATTTTGTAAGTCGGCTACTCAATCAGTTTGGTTGGGTCAACAGGATAACTTTATGATTTAAGATCGATGGCATTCTCTTATTTAGGTCTCAGCTCCTTGCTGAATTAGTTTAGTCAGAAATAGCACTATGCATGGGTCAGAATATCTGTCAGACACCTGTCTGTTCAACAAGTATACAAAAATATCTTTAATCCAGTAAATAAGAATGATATACCTCAAAACATCTTAACCCTTTCCCTCATATAAACCTTCATAAACAGAGCAGACCTATATCAGATGGCTCTGCTTCTGTAGAATTTTAGTGTTATTTCTCTTTATGAAAACAGCTATACTATCAAATTGGTTGAATCCTGATGCAATGCTGAGGTGTTTCTAGTTTCAAACTGCCTGCTTAGGTTATACCAAATTCATGTTAACCCTTCGCTTGCTGAATTTTAAAATACATTTTTCCTTCTTTACCCATGTCCTGTTGTATAAATACATATATCTTCACTGTGTACAAGTATTTCGCTGTGCAATCACTGCTTTGGGGTGCATTGGTTGCACAATCAACTTGTAAATAGTGCAGACCCTGATGAGACAGCTCCTGCAGGAGCTGTCTCATCTGGGTCTTCACTATTTACAGGTAGGTATATTGACATGAATAGCAAGCGAAGGGTTAAGCATGCAATGAGTTAAACCGTTACTCCATAGACACACGTTTAACAACTTTGCAAACAGAGAAGACCCAGATCAGATGGATCCTGTGTGAGCTGTCTGTTGGTTTATAGATCTGATTCTACACTTTAATGCCAGGGCCAACATTTTCCTTGTTTATAATTATGCCATTATGAATATTCAACTTGTTAAAATTGTAATTTTCTTCTTAACCCTTTCCTTCATATAAATGCTTTTTCACACCTTGCAAACAGAGTAGACCCAGATCTACAGGAGCCATCTGATCAGGGTCAGAGCCGACCCTTTGCTAATCAAAATTTATATATCTAATTATGCAAAAAAATGCCCCTTTCCATGTTCCAGTTTACTGAATCTGTCCATGAATATTCATGCAGTGGAGAAATCTTTGATAAATATACAATAGGGAAAAGTTAAAGGGGCTAAAAGTTTGAAGAATTAGGGTCCAAGCCAAAAAGGGTTCTTCTGTATCTGAATCCCTATTACTGGGATAGGGAGTTGGGAGGGGATCACTGGATGTTAGATAATACAACATTAATCCTTTAACTATTTGAAGCAAGTGCACTGGCATTTGTAAACTGAGAAGACCCAGATCAAATGACTCCTAGAAGAGCCCTCTGATCAGGTTTTACACTGTTAGTAAAATTCCTCTCACCAATTACACCCATTCATACTAAATAGACCCTATGATTAAACACTAATGGGCCATTCAACTTTGAAACTTCAGCATTTAAAAATGTAAATGAATGCAGAAGTTGCTATATCAGCATATTAACCCTTTGAATACAGGACACACATGTATTGTCATTAGAAACTGTGTAGACCCTGATCAGAGGGCTTCTTGAGGAGCCCTCTAATCAGGGTCTGCACTGTTTGCCATTAATATCTCTCTAACAATTTAAACCCTTTTGTACTGGAATGGACTGTATCATTAAACAATGATGGCTTATTCCACTCTGATAGTTCAGTGTTTAAGGAGTTAAATGATGTAGTTTCCTATGCTGGCTTTCTCTCAAGTACGATGGGTGTGTCCCATCAGCGAAAGCATTAACACGGCTTATTACACTTTTATTAAGTTAAAATGCAATTAGAGCATCTCGAGGAGTCTTTTGAAAGCTTTGACCTTATTTATGCTGTCAGTGAAATTTTGATGAACTGTAGGAGGTTTAAGTCCTGATTAGACACAGAGTTATGCATCTTGACATATCTTGACATGGAGCCAGACACAGAGTTATGCATCTTGACACGAGCCAGACACAGAGTTATGCATCTTGACATGAGCCAAACTGTTTGACACCCTGATTACATTAATTTTTGAATAGAAATGGAAATGGACTTGTTTAAAGAATTGAGGCATTACAGTAAAACCCCTCTTAACCAAAAGTTAAATTTAGTATACATATTGGTCTTGGAGACAGGTGGCAGCTTAATGCAGGGTGAAAGTTATGCAGAAATCTCCTCTAGGAGCTTTCTGCATGACTTTCACCCTGCATTCAGCAGCCAACTGCCTAAAAGTATCTAAATTTTCCTTTACTAGAATTCTGGTTTAGAGAGGTTTTACTGTAGCCACCTTTTTGCAGATTATAAGTTTCCTCAGTATACCATAGGTCAACCATTATCCTTGTACCCCATGAATATTCATGCAAGAAATGATGGCACGTAAAAAGGCACATTTATGGAATATAGGGTTAAGATTGATGTCTGCTTATCATTCATGATTTACTTCAATTCGTAGTATGAAATTTTCTTAATTCCTTTAGGATAGTGTTAAACAAACCTATCAAAGTGGAATGGTCCATCATTGTGTAACAGTGGAGTCCTTTCAGTATGGAAAGGGTTAACCCTATACTCCATATACATGGGACCGGCCATGTGGCTCAGTGGTAGAGCGTCCGCCTGCGGTACGGAAGGTCATGGGTTCGATCCCCGGACCAAAAGTCATTAAAAGTTGGTATTAGTAGCTCCCTTGTCTATGCTTGACATTAAAAGGATAGTTCTAGGACTGGTCGCCCCGGTGTCAGGATAATGTGACTGAGTGGGGTACCCTTGCCATGTGCCCGTGGCAGGGGCATTCCAGTGAGGCAGCACTATAATTTGTCTCAAGCAGGTGCCGTCTGAAATAACTGAAATACTGTTGGTCTGACGTAAAACTCAACTCACTCACTCACTCCATATACATGTATATATGCCTTTCTTTGCATTTTCAAACAGAGTAGACTCAGACCGGACTGCTCCTGTAGGAGCTCTCTTTGCTTTCCAAATAGTATAGATCTGATTCTACAGTTTCTCCTTGGCCAAACTTTTCTCTCTTCATAATCAGTTAATTAAAAATTGTGATGTCATTATTTCTTATATGAATATTCATTAATTTTCAGAAGTAAAGGTTAAAGATGAAGGTGATTTTTAACTGCACACTGTGGGCATGTGAGTGATAACTGGCAAACAGACTAGATCCAAGTTAGATAACTAAGTGATTTACCTGACATCTTGATTGATTAACACTTATAAAGCTGAATTTACAAATGGACTATTCCAAATTCAAACAAGTCAAGCTTATGTTGAATATTTAGGGATATTTCTAAAGAAAAGTGAAACATGACAAATAGTGTAGACACTGATGATAGAGCTCCTAGAGGAGCCCTCTCCCCTGGGTCTACACTGTTTGCAAATGATATTAGTGACTTATATACTGTAGTGTAAGGGTTGAGACTTTGACAATGATTTTTGGAAACTGAAGGTTACAAATGATAAATATAGGTTGAGCATTGGAGCTGATATCAGTCTTTGCATGTAAACTCATAACATACATAGAGCTCATAGATTTAACACATTTATGATCAGTGTCTTTTAACCCTTTCCTTCCTATAAATGCTTTTCATGCATTTTCAAACAGAGTACACCCAGATCAGACGGCTACTATTGGAGCTGTCTGATTTGGGTCTGCTCTGTTTGCTTATAGTATGCTATAATGTAGATATGATTCTACAGTTTCTGCCTGTGCCAAACCATCCTACGTATATAGGCCATTATAAACATTCAGATAATAAATAATCATGGTGGCATTAGTCCTTGCATGAATATTAAACAGGGAATGATTTAAACGAGACATGAGGCAAACAGTGTAAAGTCGAATCCAAGCCCTCTCATCAGAGTCTGCCTTGTTTGCTTCACAAAGCATTTTTCCAAGGTCACACTGGAAAACAATTCTTGCAGAAACATCCCATTAACCCTTTCCCTCATATAAATGCATTTTCACACGCATTTTCAAACATTTGCAAACAGAGTAGACCCTACAGGAGCCGTCTGATCAGGGTCTGCTTTTTTGCTACAGAATTTGATAGATCTGTTTCCTTACTACCTAAAATGGGTGCAATGTTCAACCTTCAATGTGCAATGTTCAACTCTTTTGCTTATAACTTTTTATCCATGAATATTCAGTAGGTATTGAAATTTGAAATAAACATAGAACAGGTAAAGGGTTAAATGAAACTTAGATTAGTTCATATTACATCCACTCTGATTGCTTACAGAATATCATAGATCTGATTCTACAGTTTCTGTCAGTTATCTCATTACCTCATAAGCTAATTTTAGATACAACCTCTTTGAATAAATCTACCGAAAAGGAGCATTAACTAGAGAAAATATTTTTTTTTCATTACCTCATAGGCTAATTTTAGATACAACCTCTTTGAATAAATCTACCGAAAAGGAGCATTAACTAGAGAAAACTTTTTTTTTTTAGAATTTTCTAGTTTGAAACCATTGTGATAAATAGAGCATTTGCTCCTATAGGAGAAAATGCTCTATTTATCACAATGGTTTCACAAAGTGACTTCTACAGAGTCGTCAAAAGTCGCCAATATAAGGGAATGGGTTATTGACCAAAAATCCCTGTACTCATTTTGCCATCATAAAAAATTGACAAAATATTAATATTCCTATTATGTCATTATTTCTTACATGAATATTCATGGAGTATTAAGGGTTGATGTATATGCAGCAAATTTATAAATATCTAATCTTGTAAAGTGTAATCAATAAATACTCTTGAAATTAAAACCAGGTAACCATTAAAAAGCAATTTTCTTTTCATCTTGACAAGTATCAAACTTATAAATTAATTGAATGTTTAAGAAGAAAAGATTTAGCACAAACATTAGGTGTAAAATGTTGCACTGGGCCAATGTTTGAACAGACACTATAAGATAAACAGGCAAAAAAAACATTTGTGCAAAAAAATGGAAAGTTTACTTGGATTTTGTCTGATATTTGTTCATATCTATTGGGAAGAATACAGATAACGTATCTCACTCCCTACTGAAATATTACAGATCTCGGCTGGTTACCATCGGATAACTTTCCATTACGATGCTGCTGAAATTGTTGTCTGCTCAAAATTGTCTGCATTATTTTTAACCCTTTGCTCCATGAATATTTATGAAAGAAATATGGACATCATGAATATTAATTAGCTTAATTTTCATACTGACAGATGAATTAAGATGTTTTGGCCAAGACAGAAACTGTAGAATCAGATGTATATTATTTCAAAAGCAAACAGAGCAGACCCTGATCAAACGGCTCCAGGTATAGGAGTCATCTGAATGATCAGGACTACTCTGTTTGCAAAGTTGTAGAAAGGTGTACTTAAGGAGGAAAGGGTTAATAGTAAGGCCAATTGCCAAATTTTAGAGAGTTTGATAGAATGGGTATCAAAAAGTGTGTGGGAACTTCAGAATCAGATCTATATTATTCTTTAAGCAAACAGAACAGACTCTGATCAGACGACTCCTGCAGCAGCCATCTGGTCTGGGTCCACTCTGTTTTCAAAGGTGCCAAAAGTTGTCTATATGAGCGAAAGCTAAAGGATTAAGGTTTGGTCTGTTTGCTTATGGAATAATGCAGATCTGATTCAACAGTTTGTGTTGTATACGTAGTCGTAGTCAAAACTGCACGTGTTCATAAGTCATTATTCAGTTAATTAATATTCACAAAGTTATTGTACAGAATTAATGCAGAATGAAAGAAACAAAAAAATTCCTTCCTGCCTGACTTTCATTATGTACTAGGCTATCATCTGCCTTAAACCTTTACTCCATGAAAGAAATGACACAATGAATATTAATTAGGTTAATTTTTATAATGGTGCAATAATTGGGCACAGGAATTTTTGGCCATGGCAGAAACTGTAGAATCATATCATTCTGTTTTATATAATAAGCTAACAGAACAGGCCATGTTCAGACTGTTTCTACAAGGGTTGTCTGATCTGGGTCTACTCTGTTTGTGAAGCATACTGGAGTTAAGTGTTATTTTTTTTTCCAGAGGAAAGGCAAGCAACTTGCATACATGTTGACAGCATTTATCAAGAGAAATTGATTTGCTTCATTTGCTTAGAAGAGATTACTAAATGCGTTAATTTGTTAGTTCGGGACATTTTTCTCTGGAAATTGCATAAAAAAGCATTTGTAGTACTACAATGTGTTTGATGTCTGTGTAGCTATGTGCATTTAATGAATACTTTCCAAATCATAACAGCTAGATAAAGATTGTGTTTTTTATCATCTTTTATTGCTAGCCTAGTATCAGGGAATTAGCCTATATAAGTTCTAATTTAATGGTATGGCACAAGAAACTATTGTGCCATGAAGCTCTACAAAGTGCCATTCACTGCCACTCTATTTGTCACAATTTTGTTAGCAAGCACTCACAAAGCAAAACAACTTGGCAAGGAGATCCTACCTGTCTGTCTTTTGGTTGTCTTAACTCTTTTGCTGCCAACTATTGTTGTCTGCAAAAGTTGGTGTCAGCTAAATTTTTATGCCTCCCTGGGGGCATATTGTTTTTGCTCTGTCTGTCTCTTGGTTTGTTTGTTTGTTGGTTGGTTTGTTCCCGACTTTAACATTGGTGATAATTTTGAAGCCATTGCACATACATACTTCAAACTTAGCATGCATGTGCAACTTACGGAGGCGAACATTTTTAAAGGGTGACTTATTAAGGTCAAAGTCATACATCAAGGTCAAAGGTCAAGTCCGGGGCATAGTGTTTTACAAACACATCTTGTTGTTTATGTAATTTTCTCCCATTTTTGTTTTTCACAAACATTACCATATTATAAAGAGTTTGAGCCTGATGAGATGCCGAGTTACTTGGCGTCTCATTGGCAGTTTGACCCTGATGAGATGCTGAGTTACTTGGCGTCTCATTGGGATCCAAACTGATTGCATAAGTAATCATGGATGCTACATTTACAGCGAATGTTTTTATGAGGGTTAAAGCATTTTAACAGTATTCCAGTCATGTCATGACGTCCAGCTAATTACTGGTGGAGCAAAACCCAAGAGGTTTTTCCATGTTTGGAACAAATTACATTATTTTATGCACAGAAGAACACCCGGGCAGAACCACGGACCTACCGCAAACTACATGTAGCTGGGTTTCCTCACATGAAAAATCAAAATGCCAAGACCAGGATTTGAACCACAGCATTGTTGGGCTAAGTGATTGTCAGTGGAAGACCATTACCACTAGGCAATGGAGGCCTCCCTAAGAATTAAAGACAGAAAAGAATATATCATGGACATGCAAGTCTTGTTTATTCTTCGCTGACGATCACAATACTGTATCTCATCAACTGTTGCAGCTGTTGTGAGATATAGCAAGTTTACTGCCAGAATTATTACCTAATAAATGTTTTAATGGTTTTGATACACATCTTTAAAGCTTTTAACCTATTAAAGAACTTTGACAAGTCCATTTTCAAGTAAAACAAGTTTTTATGTACTCAGAGATTTAGGGGAATATTTCTTTTTGATCTGTATATATAGTGAGAATACAGTAAAGCCCTTTTAAACTGAGCACTCAGATAGTTATCAATGCAAGTCTTTAACCCTTTACACCATAGATATGCTCATGTATGAGCTGTCTGATCAGGATCTGCTCTGTTTGCTTCTGTATTACATATCTGCTTCTTTATTGTCATAGCAATAAATTTCATTCTTTGATATATTAATACAAAAAAAATTAAATCAATTAATATTCTTGCTAGAATAAAAGGTTAAGACCGGTGACACAATAATGCAGGGTGAAAGTCATGCAGAAAGTTCTCAATGGAGAGTTTTCTGCATGACTTTCACCTTGCATTAATCTGTGAGTGAAGTGCCTATAATCAGTCTCAGTTCTTCTCTACTAACAGTTCTGTTCAGAGAGGTTTTACTGTACTTTATTTCACCCTTGACCTTGACCTTTGACATAATTACATGTAGTTGTAAAGATAGATTTTTAAAAAATAAAATAAAAGTCACAATTTAAGTGGTGATTGCAGAGATACATGTAGACCCAGAGCTGGGGAATTATTCATATTGTCTCCATTGTCCGCCATTTCAATTTCGCTTCACCTTCAGCATGTTTTTTATAACTTTTACAAAGTTCTGTGATCCCGGTGAGATGTTATAACTTTTACAAATTTCTGTGATCCCAGTGAGATGTTATAACTTTTACAAACTTCTGTGATCCCGGTGAGATGCCAAGGAACTTGTAATTGAAATTTTGGTATTGATAGAAACTAGTTTCAGATCTATTATAATTTTATAAGCAAACATAGCAGTCCCTGATCAGATGGCTCCTTAATAATCCAGTCCCTGATCAGATGGCTCCTTAATAATAAGAGCCATCTGATCTGGGTCTACTCTGTTCTCAAATGCATGAAATGGTGACAGGGTTAAAACACTCGTTTTAGCTTATTTCAAGTACTTATTTACCTAAATTTGAAGAAGCAATTATATGCTTTTGATCATTGATATCATGCAAAGCACTAACCGTAAAGATACCATTCATTTCTTACAATCACGAAAAAGAACTAAAACTTTTCTAGTTTTTAGGATACAAATTTAATTAGGACATTAGGTCTCCTATAAAGTTTTATTTGTGAGATGTTTTTGTCTTAAACTGCAGAAGCAATAAAAAATAAGTGATTTAACGCTTAACTTTAGCATTTTAAATAATTGTCTTTTGCAGAAACTATCATCAGCTTCCATTTTCAATGAAGCTATGACTTCCATTTCTTTTCAAAGATATATTTTCAATTCTGATATTAATTATTATTGAGATGCATTATTAGGGCCTACTAAAAAGTCTGGGTGTCTTAACCGCATCTGAACTGGTTACAAAGTTCTAAACTCATAAGATTAACCCTTTCAGTGCAGAAAAACAAATCACTAATGTCCTTTGCAAACAGTGTAGACCCTGATGAGATGGTTCCTAGAGGATCCCTCTCATCAGAGTCAGCATTGTTTGCCAAGATACACTTTTCTGAATATTTACAATAAGCTTGACCTGGAATAGTCCACTTGCCTTGAAAGGGTTAAACTCTTTGAATGTTGTGTAATTGATGCCTGGAAACGATGTTTGCTGCAATCCTCAATATTTATTTTTCTTCAATTTCTCTCCAAAAATGTGAAAAAGTGTCAAGCAGTTTGGATTCTGATCAGACACAGAGTTGCTTCGTGTCACATTTGGATCTAATCTGTTTACATAGATATCGCAGATTTGCCAGTAGGAAGCAAAGAGTTAAAAGCAATGGCTTTTCTAATGTTTATTCCCAAAATTGCTGTGTTTATAAAGATTTGTGCAGCAGCAAAGTTTTCAACAGATAAGATAAAATGTTATTGCAAGCTTAAAATGCAATGATGTTTATATCATAAACAAAATTTCAACCAATAGAGTTTCTATTTTTATGCTCGAAGTGAACTTGCCTGTGTCGATTAAACCCTACTCCATAAATATGCTTTTCTACATTTTTTGCAAACAGAGTAAACCCAGATCAGATGGCTCCTGTAGGAGCATTCTGATCAGGGTCTGCTGTGTTTGCTTATGAAAAAAATAAGATCTGATTCTACAGTTTCTGCTATGGCAAAAAATTGTGTTCTTATGCTAAAAATTATTCTAACAAATGTTCATGAAGTCTTTATTAAATATTCATGAGGTAATGGGTTAACCCTTTATACCATGAATATTCATGTAATAATAATGACATCATGAATATTAATTTGATTAATTTTATAATGGCACATGAATACAGGAATATTTGGCCATGGCAGAAACTGTAGAATCATATTTATATAATTTCATAAGCAAACAGAGTAGATCCAGATCAGACAGCTCCTATAGGAACCATCTGATTTGGATCTGCTCTGACTGCAAAGGAGTACACAGGCATTTTTATGGAGTAAAAGATGAAGTAGACCAGACACCATGGAAACTGACTTTGGAACACATTTTTCAGAAATGCCACAGATTTATTCTAACAGACTTTGAGTTTTGTTCACCTTGCAGACAGTTAATGTCAGATCAGGGTACAGTCTTTTTGCTGATGTGATTATAATTTCTTTACTCCATGAATATTCAAAAATATTTAAGAAATGATGACATGATCATCATGAATATTAATTAGAACAATAATTGTTATATGGCTAGGGCAGTAATCTGTAGAATTATATCTACCGTATATTATATCATAAACTAGTTTTGTTCCAATTATCAATTATAATTGATGATTGAACGAAAAAGTATTTTCGATCTACTATTGATGGCAATTTTGCCATGATCAATTATTGCTCAATTATTAACTGTATATATTGCAGCATCAATAATTGTCATAGGCTTTATAATGAGAATTTTAACCCTTCGCTTGCTGAATTTTAAAATACATTTCTCCTCCTTTACCCATGCCCTGTTGTATAATTACATATATCTTCACTGTGTACGCGTATTTCGCTGTGCAATCACTGCTATGGAGTGCACTGATTGCACAATCAACTTGTAAATAGTGCAGACCCTGATGAGACAGCTCCTGCAGGAGCTGTCTCATCTGGGTCTTCACTATTTACAGGTACATGTAGGTATATTGACGTGATTAGCAAGCGAAGGGTTAATGGTGTAAAGTGCCTTTCCTGTATAATCATAATTATGTCCTATAAGCTATGTTGTGACTGTTCATTAGAATGGTCTCCTCGATTATCGATCAACCTCATCAAACCAATTATCAATAGTAAGTATTGGTCTGATTCTAAAACTGTCACAAGCAAACAGATAAGACCCTGGTCAGATTTGGGTCTACTCTGCTTGCAAAGGCTTAGAAAGGCATATTTATGGAGTAAAGGTTTAAACAAAAGTGAAAAAAAAATATCAAAAATGAAAATTGGAGCAGCTAACAATTTTTTGCAAACGACAATATGTGGCACAGAATGACTCCTTCCTGCAATACTACTCTGTTCCTTGGAAGTAAATATTTATTGTTGTAGTTTTCACTTTCATTAACTCTTGGTTGAGATCCAAAGAAAAAAGGTTTCATGCTGATAAGAGTAATTTAAGGAGATAGTTAGACCACAAAATAACACTAAAATATGTTTTTTCCCCTGATAGTTCACAACATAATTGAAGAAAATGGGTATAGAATTAAACATAGGTATTTAAATGTCAGTAGCTGAATAGATAAGTCATGTCTTGATTCACCTAAAAGAAAGTATAAATCACAGACTGTAAGCAACAACTTAACAAAGGCCTAACCAAGAAGGTGGTGAAATGTATACATTTTCAAATACTGATTTCTTGCATGCCAGCAATGGCTTTAGCACCACAACAATTAGGAAAGGGTTTATAATCAAATGTCTGATATTATTGCAGTTTCTTGTGGAGGGACACTGTTACCACCAGCCTACACATTCCAGTCTCCTGTTGTCAGTGGGGCATACCAGCCATGGCTTAAATGTCAGTGGAAACTGCAGGGACCCATTGGTCAGAAAGTCCAGTTACAGGTTAGAATCTCACTATAGTAAAACCTCTTTAACCCTTCGCTTGCTGTTCACATCAATATACCTACCAATAAATAGTGAAGACCCAGATGAGACAGTTCCTGCAGGAGCTGTCTCATCAGGGTCTGCACTATTTACAAATTGATTGTGCAACCAGTGCACTCCACAGCTACACAGTGAAGATATATGTAATTATACACCAAGACATGGGTAAAGAAGGAGAAATGTATTTTAAAATTCAGCAAGCGAAGGGTTAAACTGGACATTCAATTTAGTATCAATATCGGTGTTGGAGACAGGTGGTAGCTTAATGCAGAGTGAAAAGTCTTCCATCGTGCATTAAGCTGCCACCTGCCTAAAATTATTTAAATTCTTCTCTACTAGAATTCCTGTTTAGAGAGGTTTTACTGTACTAGCTTATAACATTCTGCCATTTAGCACTCTCAATCTCTCGACTTCAACAATTTGTAAAGAAGAATGAATTATTTCTGTACCGTTAACCCTCTACTCCATAAATATGCCTTTCTACGCCTTTGCAAACAGAGTAGACTCAGATCAGACGGCTCCTATAGGAGCCGTCTGATCAGGGTCTGCTCTGTTTGCTTATAATATAGATATGATTATACAGTTTCTGTCAAGGCCAAACAAGTCTGTGTCAATGTGCTATTGTAACAATTAGTTTAATATTAATATTCATGATATCATTTAAGTTCTTATACGAATATTCATGGAGTAAAGGGTTAAAAGGAGTATCTATGGAGTGGAGAGTTAAGGTGATGAATTTAGTCATGAAGCTGTACAAATCAGTAAACAGGTTCTGGACTTCCAAAAATGAAACTAGTACATTGTACCTTGACAAACCTTGTTCAACAGTTCCAGACTAAATCATTCTCGACTAGATGTTATCATCAACAACTTTGCAAACAGTTTGGATCCTGATGGCAAGTAATTCAACGGATCCAAACCGTTTGAAATTCTATTTCTTTGTGATTTGAAAGGATGCTGTGAATATGATTTTGAAACATAACAAGTAAAAAATTCAGCGATGAAAATTGAAGCAGACAACAAATTGTTCAGACGACAGAATGTGACATAAAAGAGTTAATGAAGCAGGATACTATTCTGAACTACTTTGCCGATTTCAGTATTTTCCAAGTATTTTATGTTGGTACAAAAATTCTCAGGAAAAGGTGTGTTAGCTGGGATGCTGGTGGGGGTCCATCTCTGGCTCAAAATAAATGATCTAATCTCATATATACACTGAAGGAATTCAGAGTACTGACAACAGAATTTTAATTCATCTTTGTCCATTTTCATGTTGTCTATATCAATTCTAATTGGTGATAAATAACAATTTGTACCATAGCTGAACACTATCTTTTTACTAATTAAACAGTTATATATTTTCTCTGATTCTGTTTATAGAAATAATTAGAGTATCATACAGTTTTGGTCTTGATGAGACACCAAGATACCCGTGGCACACTAATGGCTAAACCCTTTCAATATTAATGAAAGAAATAATAACATCAGGAATATCTATTAGCTGAATTTTTATCATCTGAAAGTTTTTAGGGAAGTTAAAACTTTTTGCTTCAATAAAAACTGTAGAATCAGATCTACCAATGTATATCCTGTCTTATGAGCAGACCCGGAGTCTACTCTGTTTGCAAATGCGTGAAAAAGTGTTTAAATGAGGAAAAGGGTTAACCCTTTCCTCCATAGGCTATTTTCAGACCCAACCTCTTTGAATGAAACTACCCAAAAGGAGCATTTACTAGAGAAAAGTAAAATTTTAGAATTTTGTAGTTCGAAACTATTGTGATAAATAGAGCATTTGCTCCTATAGGAGCAAATGCTCTATTTATCACAATGGTTTCATTAAGTTACTTTTACAGAGGCGTAGAAAGTCATATTTATGGAGGAAAGGGTTCAACTATTGAATACAAAGTAATTTGTTTTCTTATCAAACAGATGTCTGTTTCCATTCTCGCAGAATTTTTTTTCTAATTCTACTTTCTTTTAATCGTTTTCATGCTGAGAAAATGTCTGCTCAATCTCTCTGATTTACTTATTTCTGATTTGATTAAACTTTTGAGAAACTATTGGTGGAGTTTAAAACAGCTTGGATCCTGATGAGACGCGGAGTCACTTGTGGTCTCTACTGGATCCAAGCAGTTTTGAAAATGCCGGTCAAGACGTGACTAGTGCGAGAATAGTTAAAAGCCCAGATCAGAATTTCGATAAACTGTAAACTGTTTTATTTGATTAAACGCCTATTTCTATGATAGATACATATTCAATGGCGTTGTACATATAATATATAACATATAAACACAAATTGAAATATTTATGATAGCTAAATGACCCAGATTTCTGCTAAACATGTATAATATATGGTACACCTCATAATACACAAACAGAAACTTAAATATTTACATAATTTCTAAGATTACATGCAATATTTTGAAATATACATCGATCAATTAAGATATATATTACTGATGAGATACTGATGAGAAGCTTAGTTATCCAAACTTTGAAATTGACAAGAGTGCTATAGTATGTAAAGAGATGAAGAAAAAGATTTTGAAGTAGTTTAAATTGAAAACAGACAGCAATATATTGTCAGGAAAATCAGATAAAACCATTTCAAACCTCAGACCAAAATATCTCGGTACATTTTAACATTTGGTGCTTTTTCATAAAAAAAGCAAAACAAAAAAGACCCATATAACTTCTGTTAATGTTTTGCCAATACAAAACAAGCAAAAAAAAACCCAGAATAGACCCAGATCAGGTGACTTCTGTAGAAGCTGTCTGCTCTGTTTGCTTATGAAATTATAATAGGTCTGACTGTGCAGTTTCAACCAATTAATACTGTACCAAAAAATCATGTGTACATTCTCCATTAAAGAAATAGCCTAATAAATATTCATCATGTCATTAATTCTTACATGAATATTCATAAGTGGAAATGGTTAAATTAATCTGACAAGTACCAATAGAGTAACCTGGAACAAAATGCACCTACCCAGGTACAGTTCAATCATAATCGTCATCTGCACTATTTGTCAAGCTTTTCTGGACACTTAGAGTAATTAACCCTTTCCCTGTTCTATAATTAGTTAAAATTTCAATACCTACTGAATGTTCATGGACAAAATAGTTATAATGAAATACGGAAGGTCAAACATTGTAGCCATTTTAGAAAATTAAAAAACAGATTCTTCAAATTCCACCAGCAAACAGAGCAGACCCTGATCAGATGGCTCCTATAGGAGTGGTCTGATCTGGTTCTACTCTGTTTGCAAATGCATCAAAACACATTTATATGAAGGAATTAAGGGTTAATCACTGAATACATTTTTTCTTTTCAGTTTCTGGCATTTGACACAGAAGAACATCATGATGTTGTATTAGTACAGGATGGTCCATTGGTGAGTGCCCATGTCATCGGCACATTCTCAGGAACCCAAATTCCTGATCCTGTCACTTCATCGACCAACTTTCTGCTGGTGACCTTCACCTCAGACTACAGTGTAGAGAAGCAGGGATTCAGTGCTAAATGGGAGTCAGGTTAGAAAGCTTGTATGTTTAGTGCAGCTTATCAGTTTTGCTAAATGATTATTATGTCTCCCCCCATATTTATATGGGGGAGACATATTGTTTTCGTGAGAGTTGTCTGTCTGTCTGTCTGTCCGTCTGTCCGTCTGTCTGTCTGTCCGTCACACTTTTTGTCCGGACGATAACTTCAATATGCCTGATGCCAGTTGATTGAAACTTCATATATCGAAAGATCATAATGAGAGGAAGTGTCATGCACAAGGTCCATAACTCTGGCTTCACTAATATAGGAGTTATTTCCCCTTGTAAAAAAAAATCACACTTTTTTGTCCGGACGATAACTCCTATATGGCTCATGCCATTGGATTGAAACTTCATATATGGAAAGATCATGACGAGAGGAAGTGTCATGGACAAGGTCCATAACTCTGGCTTTACTAATATTGGAGTTATTGCCCTTTGTAAAAAATATCACAATTTTTTGTCCGGACAATAACTTCAATATGCCTGATGCCAGTTGATTGAAACTTCATATATGAAAAGAGCATAATTAGAGGAAGTGTCATGCAGAAGGTACATAACTCTGGCTTCACTAATATAGGAGATATTGCCCTTTGTAAAAAAAAAATCACACTTTTTTGTCCGGACGATAACTTCTATATGGCTCATGCCATTGAATTGAAACTTCATATATGGAAAGATCATGACGAGAGGAAGTGTCATGCACAAGGTCCATAACTCTGGCTTCACTAATATTGGAGTTATTGCCCTTTGTAAAAAAATCACAATTTTTTGTCCGGATGATTACTCCTATGTGACACATGCCATTGGAGTGAAACTTCATACATGGAAAGATCATGATAAGAGAAAGTGTCATGCATAAGATCCTGAGAAAGTGTCATGCATAAGATCCTTAACTCGGGCTTTAATAAATTTAAGAGTTATTGCCCCTTGTACATTTGTTTAATTCTTTCTTGTCCGGACGATAACTCCTACATGGCTCTTGCCATCGTATTGAAACTTCATACATGGAAAGAGCATGATGAGAGAAAGTGTCATGAACAAGGGCCATAATTCTGGCTTCAATACTTTTGGAGTTATTGCCCTTTGTTGCATTTTTTGGCCGATCAATAATTCCTGTTCGACTGATGCTATTGGAATGACATTTTATTTTTGGAAAGAGCATGATGAAAGTAAGTGTCATGTACAAGGGCCATAAATCTGGTATCAGTATTTTTGGAGTTATTAGCTGTTATCATTTTCTTCTTGAAAAATGTAGTGTGGAAAGCGCATAATGAGGGGAAGTATCATTCATCAAGACCATAACATTTTTAGTGATTTCCCTTTACATATTGTTTTTATTAGAGGGGAGACATCCGTTTTTGTGACAAAAACCTCTAGTTCATTTCAGAAAATATCGATTAGCTTCATTTTAACATTTGAATGTTTGAGCAATGTCTTGATAAATTATGCATTGATATTGGATCCAGATGAAACACCCCATAGCTAGCTGCCTGGCTCATCAGGTTAAACTAGACACTGTTACCAGGTGTAACAAAAGAAAGGAAAAAACTTACTATCAACAAACTTTGTTGAGTTAGCTAAAACTTGCAAAGAACCTTTTCTATGTAAATATTGTGGTCTGTTTCAGTTTGAAAGATAAATATTTCTTTTCTTATTTTTCCTAAAAAACAGTTTCAGAAAGTTAAACAGTGTGTATGTTGATGACACTCCCAGCTAGTCTGTGTTATATCTGAACCCGAACAGTTTACAAGGTGTAAACGTTATCACTATCCGCCCATACATGTTGGAAAGGTTATGTACCAGATCACTCAACATCACATCATCAATATTTTGTCAGACACCTCAGCAGAACATCTGTGTTGACAGATACATACGATAACTGATTACTTATCCTAGAGCAGTAGATTAAGGTGTAGATTTAAACACCAAATTTGCCATTTCTCCACCAAACCATAAAAAAATATGCTGTAACCACTCTATAGAAATGTCTCGTGTTGCTCTGTCCTTGAAGGCAGATGTTGTGCAAAAACTTTGAAAGTTTGTTATACATGTAGTTGCAACATCAGAACAGCTACTTCTATCAAAATTCACAGTTATAAATCTGTCATGTATATTTGAAGAGTTTCAGCACCTTAAAATATTGATTTCCCCACAAACATAATGATTGTTGTCATCTACTTGCAGTGCTGATTGTGTTGTATTTGTCCACTGCAACTTCATTTTACTCATATCCTTGCTAACACTGCCTTTTAACATTTTTCGTAACCCTTTCCTTCATCTAAAACACATTTTCACATCTTTTCAATCAGAGTAGACCCAGATCAGACAGCTTCTGTAGGAGCAATCTGATCAGGGTTTTCTCTGTTTGCTTATGAAATAGATCTGATCCTACAGTTTTTGGCTAAGTCAGTGAACATTCATAGTTAATGAATATTCATGATGTGACAGTTCATGCAAAAATGCTCATTAGATAAAGAGTTGATAGGATGGATTCAGATTAGACTGTTGCTGTAGGAGCTCTCTTATCAAGGTCTGCTCTGTCGGCTTATATGTTATATATATTTATCTCTACTGCTGCAAAAAAATTCCTTATTCTATATTCTCATACAAGATTTAAACCAATTAAAAGGCTTAGTGCAGTGTCTTGCATGAACATCCATCAAGTAGAGGGCTTATGCAGACCTTGGTCGATGTTTCATTTCTCAGGAAGGCTTGAATTATTGATTTGCTCTTGTTCATCCTTCAGAACATCCTGAATGTCTTCTGACTTCAGACACACTGACTTTTGCAATAAGTCTTCTAGAATCAAATGTTTATGGGAATTAGAAATTGGGGACCAGTAACACCAGAATCATAGCCCTTGCTATAGTCCAAATTCAGGTGCTCTCTATGGCAAATACAGTAGAACTTGTCTTAACCCTTTACCTTTTCAATATTCATGTAAAAAAAATGACATCACGAATATTTATTAGCTGAATTTTTATAATGTAAATTTTACATGGAAAATTGTAGAAGTAGATCTATATATATCATTTCCTAAGCACACAGAGCAGAACCTGATCAGACGGCTTCTACAGAAGCCTTCTGGTGTGGTCTACTCTGTTTGCAAATGCATGAAAAAACATTTGTAATTATGAGGGGGAAAAAGGGTTAAGCGACCAGAATATTATATTGATAGAAGACGAGAATCTAAAAAAAAAACCTTTTCTCAATAAATATGCATTTTAAAGCTTTTGCAGACAGATTTGATCCTGATCAGACTGCTCCTGTGCTTATGCAGTAATGATTATATAGTTTTTCTCATGGCTAAAAGTTTCTGTGTGCATGTGCCATTTTCAAATTGCATTTAACTGATATCATTATTTCTTACATGAATACTCATGGAGTAACGGGTTAAATGAAGGAAAACACTTGTAGAATTGAAGAATTACAGTAAAAATCCTCTAAACCAGAAGTCTTGTTGATAATGATTTAGATACTTTTAGGCAGGTGGCTGCGTAATGCAGGGTGAAAGTCTAACTCGAAACTTTCTGCATCATTTTCACCTTGCATTAAGCTACCACATGTCTTCAAGACAAATATTTTTATTACACTGAATGTCCGATTTATAATGGTTTTACCATAGTTTTATGCTAAGTGTTCATTATGTACTAGCGTTTCAGTCATTTTCCTACCAGACTGGCATATCTTGTTATTCTGGCCCATGGAATGTGAATGCCTGAGACTGTCAACTTGGATCTATTTGACTGATAGGGGAGTTGTTGGAATTACAAATTTGATAGCTATTAAACAAGTTTATTGCAAAATTGAGTGACATTTTAGTCTAATGTACATGTGTTTTCTCAGATACATGTCACAGATAGGGAAAGATGTGATAAATCAGTTGTGGTAAGCATGGACTTAGCTCAGGTATAACGCTAAATAGGGTTACTTAAATAAACAATTAATCCTTTACTCCAGGAATATTCATGTAAGCAATAAAGATATCATGAATATTAATGAGTTGAAGTCTTATCATGGCATTATAAACACAGGCATTTTTTGACCATTGTAGAATACTTTAGTATTAGGTCTATATTACATCATAAGCAAACAGAGCAGACCCTGATCAGATGGCCCCTGTAGGAGTACTCTGTAACTATGTAATAGCGTAAAAATAAACATACAAATTTATGGAGTAAAGGTTTAACCCATTCTCTCCTAGACCATTTTTAGACCCAACCTCTTTGAATAAATCTACCAAAAAGGAGCATTTACTAGAGAAAATATTTTGTTATAGAATTGTGTAGTTTTGAAACCATTGTGATAAATAGAGCATTTGTTTCAATAGAGGCATCAGAAAGTATGGGCAAATGTACTGAAATGAGAGAGAGAGGCAGAAAGAAGAGAGAAAAAACCAACATATAATTAAACATAAAGACAGAAGAGATAAAGAAAGAGAGATAGAAAGAAAGAACAAACTGGATGGACTAACATTATATATTTATGCATAGGAAGAGACCCAATAGTCAAATAAATGGAATGATTTTCAGTCAGCCCATTTGTTCTAATTTATGATATTGATGAGCATGGCTTTCAGTCAACTTGTCTGTATCAAGTTTGTTAATACAGTTTATGCAGTTCCTTCTGGTTAGTGATTTTATATCTATTGTATATCTTTTTGCATATCTTTCATTGACCGGATAGACAATTATGTGGTTCCTTCTGGCTAGTGATTTCATATATATTGCATATTTTTCATTGCCTGGATAGATAATCATGAGGTTCGTTCCGGTTAGTGATTTCATACATCTGAAATGCTTTTGAAGGCACATATCCGGTGTGAAAAGAGCGCTATATAAATGTGGTATGATAATAATAATGATAATAAAAGAGACAAGGACAATGAGAAAGACAGAGACAAAGACAGAGAGAACAAGAAATAGAAAATATGACAAAGTATATAAAGAAACAGATACACAGACACACTAATAGATAGGCAGATGGCACAACAGATAAAGGTGTATATTCAAATACAGTGAAACCTTGATATCTCGAATTAGGATAACTCGAACTTCAGCATACTCGAACTTCAGCATAACTCAAACTAAAAGCTCCGTTGTTCCAAAAATACAGAATTGTTCTAAACTGTTTCACTACTCATAATCTAGAATCACATATGGTAGCATAATTAATGCAGTTTGAAAGTAATGCTGAAAGATCCTACAGGAGCTTTCAGTATTAATTTGGACCTGCATTAAGCTATGAACTTGAGAAATTGTCCAGAGTAGAAATTGGATTACTCAAACTTCTGTTATCTCGAACTTATTTGTATAGTCCCTTGAAGTTTGAGATGTCGAAGTCCAACTGTACTTAAATGGTCATTTCTCTGCCAAACCTGATGTGGTGACCACTCTTTGGTAATTGTCTTAAAGAGATAATTCTAAAAAGTAGTGATAGCATATTGTTTAATGGAGAAACAAAGCAACTATTCTGGAAAAGGTTATGATTTACGAATCTTATCTGGGCCTTTGGGTATTTTCAATAAAATCAAAATACATTAAGAATTATGAGAGGAATTAGTAAGTGGCAATATTTTTTAACCCTTTCCTTGTTTAATATTTATTCAAGATTTCTTCACCTTCATGCAAAGAATCACTAGTTCCACTGTTGTGGGAACTGCATAATTAGATCTATAAACTTCCATAAGCAAACAGAGTAGACCCTGATCAGACAGCTCCTATAGGAGCCATCTGATCTGGGTCTACGCTATTTGCTAATGTGTGAAGATGCATTTATGTGAAGGAAAGGGTTAAAAAGGGACAATCACCCAACTTGCAGAGGAAAAGAATTTAGGAAAGGAATAAGATATTTGAATATCAAACGATGTGAGTCTTTACAAAACTTGTATTTTACTTAACCTTTAGCCTGTGAGATAAATTTTGGTAGCAAATATAATATCTAATTCAGATTTTGGAGCAAACACTCTTTTCAAAGATGTAAATCTGGTCGCGGTTATGCAACTTTTATGTCTGAGCCTCAACAATTCTCAAACATCTGATTGATCAAACTAAACATTTTATAACTCAAGGGCGGTTTGTCAAACAGTATAGATCCTGATGATGCACTGAGCAAATAAAAATGACATCTCTTCTGGATCCAGACAGTTTGCCAAGGGTATTGCAGATTTACTCCTAGCACGCTAAATGTTTTCTCTGTTGCATATTCGGGTAAGAAATAGTGACATCATGAATATTCCTTACATAAGTACATATGTACTACATAAATAATGGAGTACAGTAAAACCTCTCTATAACGGCCACTAAATTGTGTTTATTAGTTGGTATTTAGGGCAGGTGGCTGCTTAAAGCAAGGTGAAAGTAAAACAGAACGCTCCTATAGGAGCGTTCTGTTTTACTTTCACCTTGCTTTAAGCAGCCACCTGTCTTTAATACAAGGTGCTTGATGTAATTTAGTGGCCGTTATAGAGAGGTTTTACTGTATGATTGGCCATTTCAGAAATGGTAGAATTAGACTTATGTTATTCCTACAGGAGCTGTCTGATCTGGGTCAACT
Organism: Azorinus chamasolen; assembly: GCA_963576725.1. Taxonomy (NCBI): domain Eukaryota; kingdom Metazoa; phylum Mollusca; class Bivalvia; order Cardiida; family Solecurtidae; genus Azorinus; species Azorinus chamasolen. The sequence continues at coordinate 108,438,931 of OY755236.1, forward strand.
CTGTTTTAAAAGTCATACAATGGCTTTTATATGAAGTAAAGGCTTAGACTGATTCCAAAACATATTTCCTGTCTCAATCATTTAGATCTTTTTTGTTCCTTCTGTATGTTGAAAAATGAGGTGTAGGGTGTACCGATTCTTTGTTTTTCCGATCAACTCTGATAAGTTATTGCCATCACTGAAACATCAGCAGGGTGGAGTTGATTGGAGGATTGATAAATTGGTATTGCTGGTGGTTTTACTCTTACTCTGCCAAAGGCGAATCTTTGATCACCTTTGCAAACAGTTTTGATCCAGATGAGATACCAAGTAATTTGCATCTTACCTGGAGTCAAACTGTTTGTTACTGTGGTTTTGTTTTTTGAAAGACAAGGGGAGCAAATTATACAGTGAAAATTGCAGCAGACAACACTATTTTCAGATTACAATACATGGCTGCTAAAGCTCTAAGCCCTAAACATTCTTTGTGAGTTGTAGTCTGCTGTCACTACTGTCTGCTTTATGTTAACCCTTTACTCCATAGATACACCTTTTAATGCCTTTGCAAACGGGGAACACTCAAAAGCCCTTTGGCTCCAAAATGACCAGGTGATCAAAAGCGATCAAAAGCCCCTTGATGGAAAAATCCCCTTGGTATTAAAGCACAACAGAATTTTCATGTTTGAAAAAAAGATTCTAGTTGGGTTTGAGTCTGAGTCTGAGGCTCACCCGAACTCGACTCCAAAAAGTTTTATAACCTTGAGACCTGGTGAGTTTATTGGGTGTTTCATCAGAATTAAAACTGTAGGAAAATGTAATAATTAATATCACAATTAAATTTCAGAGCCTTTTGCCTAAGAAATGTCCTCTGCTTAAAGTAATTTCTGCTCAATATCTGAAAACTATGCTATATTTGCACAAATACAGTTCAACTGTCAAACAGTTAATAAAATGACAAACTGTTTAGATAATGATCAGACAGTATTACTCAGTGTCTGCTCAAGGGTGTTTTTATCAGGGGGCCTTTGATCACCTTTCATTTATCAGGGGGCTTTTGATCATCCTGCAGTTTCTATCAGGGGGCTTTTGATCACTTTTCATTTTCCATCAGGGGGCTTTTGTTGATCACCTTGCATTTCCATCAATGGGCTTTTGATCACCTGGTCATTTTGGAGCCAAGGGGCTTTTGATATACACTCTTTGCAAACAGAGTAGACCCAGATCAGATGGTTCCTGTACAAGCCATCTGATCAGGGTCTGCCCTGTTTGCTGATGGAATTATATACATGTAGATCTGGATCCACTGTTTTTGCTAGGATCAAAACGTGTTTTGTTGATTATGCCATTTTACATATTAAGCTAATCAATATTCATTTATGCATTATTTCTTACATGAATGTTCCTGGAGTAAATGGTTAAATCTCTGTGTGAATATTGGCATTGGTTTAGTGTTTTACAAGTTGGATCCAGATCAGATGTGAAGGTGCTTGGCATCTGATCATGATCTGAACTGTTTGTATAATTTGTGAGTTTCTTAAGGATAAACTGTGAGGAGCAGAGAGCTAGAGGCTGTTGTATTTTATCCTTGTAGATATGCTTAAACATCATGATTATGAGTTTGGTGAAAAGTGTTAAGCTCTTGTCTATAGCTGAGCAGTCTGTTTTGATCTAGACCACCAGAACCACCAGAAGTCTATCCTGTTTTGTCATTTAACCCTTTCAGTGTGGGAAAAGTGTCGCTAGTGTCCCTTGCAAACAGTGCAGACCCAAACTGTTGGATCAGATTTATATAATTCCATTAGCAAACAGAGCAGACCCCTATCAGAAAGCCATCTGATCTGGGTCTACTATGTTTGCTACTTGTCTTATTTGGGACCATTAATGTTTTTGGACATAGGACTGTTAAAAACCTGGTGGTTGCTTAATGCAGGGCAAAAGTAATGTAGTAAGCTCCCTACATTAAGCTTCAACCTGCCTTACAGATGCAGATGATGGCTGCTTAAAACAAGTTCTACTGCAAGAAATAATTACACCATGCATGTTTATTAGATGAAATTGTATAATGATAGATGATTACATGATTTTTAGGTCATGGTAGAAATTTAAGAATCAGATCTCTATTATTCTATAAACAAACAGAGCAGACCCTGATCAAATTGCTCCTACAGGACCGTCTGGTCATGGTCTACTCCGTTTGCAGAGGTGTGAAAAGACTGTTCCTGAGGCATACAGCAACTTCAGTCAAGGCATGTACAATGTAAAAAGCTTTCTTCATTAATTAATTAATTAGATCTCAACCTCTTGCATATTTATGAGTCAAGTTTTATGCCTTGAGGCTGAAAGTTCAAAAGTGAGGGGCGGTGAGAAATTTCAACAAAACAGCCAGCGTTGACAAGAAGTTGGCAGGGTTTAATGGTAATAATGAGGTTGTCAGTCACATGGGGATTTGATTTGACTGTTTACCTTATGAGAATATACATTTTAGTATAATCCTTTAATCCATAAGAACACTTTTTTGCGCCTTTGTTAAAAGAGTTGACCCAGATCAGACGGCTTTTGTAAGAGCCATCTGATTAGGTTCTGCTCTGTTTGCTTATGATATACATGTATTTATGATATAAGTATGATTCTACAGTTTCTGCCATGAACAAATTTCCTGTGTCCAGGTGCGAGCACACCAATTAATCTAATAGATATGCATGATGTCATTATTTCTTACATGAATATTCAACAGAGAACCAATAACACCTTAATCTGCTTTTTCAGTAAACTTCACTGGACTTTTCAAAACACAAAGTTCCATTGTCAAATCCGGCTTCATCTGATCTTTTCTCATCATTTTAATCTTTAGGCAGTTAGTGGCAAATGTGATTACTTTTGGAAACAGTTTGGATCCAGATGAGATGTAGAGTAACTGATATAAAGAATTGAAGAAAATGAAACATTGAGAATTTGTTTACTTTATACAAAAAGTGTTTGCAGAGTAGACCCAGATCAGATGGCTCCTATAGGAGCTGTCTGATCAGAGTCTGTTCTGTTTTCTTATGACATGAAAGAGATCCATTTTTACAGCTTTTGTAAAAGCAAAATAAATCCATTGAAATTGTATGCATGTTTTATAAAAATTCAGCAAATACATATTCATGTGATCATTATTTCTTACATGAATATTGAACAGGTAAAATTATATTGTTTACTAAAAACATTTAGCTTAACTCAGCATTTGTGTCTTTTGTGTTTTTCTTGCAGTTGTCTCCCGTTGTTATACCAAAATTGAAGCTCACAATATGGTTGAATGGGTTGTCTCCCCTGGGTATCCCGTGAAGGTAGAGGCCAACTCGGAATGCAGCTGGCTGATAGAGTCCCTAAGTGGTCTTGTCAGTATTCAGGTAAATCTTATGAATGATTATAAATTATGAATATGCTGACTGTACTTTGATTAAAGTTTGTGAACTTTTTTCCAAGTGTATATTTCATGGTGGAAATGTGATGAACGTAAAGTCATTTATCCGCTGTACATGTGCCCAAAAGCTGGTTTGGTTGTTTCACCAGCTTTAGCAGAGTGACACTTAAGGGCCAACCTTCTATTGTCTGTCTGTCTGTCTGTCTGTCTTTCCTGTCTGGTCTGGTCTGGTCTGGTCTGGTCTGGTCTGGTCTGTCTGTTTGTCTGTCTGTCTGTCTTCCTGTCCTGTCCTGTCCTGTCCTGTCCTGTCTGTTTTTCTTGTCTTGTCTGTCTGACACACTTTTCTTTTCAGTATGATATAAATTTACTTATAAGTACATAAATTAATAAAAGAATTCCAGCAGCAGTTTTGTCAAGGCCATATCACCTGAAGTCTAAGGTCAAGGACTTTGTAACAATTTTCATTTCCAATGATTAATATATTTTGAATAAGTTTTGAAATAATTGTAGTATGAATGCTCATCAGTAGTAATTAATGTGTAAAATATAAAACCTTGCAAATAAGGTATAAAGGATTCACACTTCAATTTTGAATGTCTACTTATTTTCTAAATCATAACTCCGACAATGCACAATCCAGGTCAAGGTCAGTGAACAATCAATGGTAAAGGTCAAGCAGAGCATAACTGACAAATAACTGTGCTAACCCTTTCCCAGTTGAATATTCATGTGAGTAATTATGACACCATGTATATTTATAAGCTGAATGTTTTAGTGGCATTTTGCTATCAGTAGAGGTTGTAGAATCAGATCTTTTATTATGTCATTAGCAAGCAGAACAGATCCTGATCAGACAGCTCCTACAGGAGCCATCTGACCTGCATCTACTCTCTTTACAAAGGCTTAGGAAGGTGTATTTATGGTGTAAAGGGTTAAGCAAATATTATTATCTATACTTAAGTTCTTTCAAAGAAAAAAATATGAGCTGTTGTCATAATACTGGCATCCGCGCTGTCATCATTACCATCTGGAACTTTTTCATTGGTTATTACTTCTTTAGAGTAACAGATACAGCTGTGTACTCAAATACTCAAATCGTCCTTTCTCGACCAAACCCTATGTTCTGACCATTCTTTAGAATAATCTCTTTGGTTGAGGAAATAAATAAGTTATTATTGGAAATGTTTTAATTTATGCATCTTATCTGGACCTCTGCTTCTTTACTATTCATGCAAATCTTATGAAACTTAATCCTTTCCTCCATAGGCTATTTTTAGACCCAACCTCTTTGAATGAATCTACCCAAAAGGAGCATTTACTGGAGAAAAGTAAAATTTTAGAATTGTGTAGTTTGAAACCATTGTGATAAATAGAGCATTTGCTCCTATAGGAGCAAATGCTCTATTTATCACAATGGTTTCAAGAAGTGCTTAATACAGAGGTGTAGAAAGGCATATTTATGGAGGAAAGGGTTAACAATCTTGTTCACCATCACAAGGGCTACAATTGAACAGGTGAGCATTAGCACCTGCTTGTGGTGCTCTTGTTCATTAATGTGATTCTCCTGCCATAAAGAATACTTGAAGAAAAAATTGTTTGTATTTACATATGTATTTTTACTATGGCAGATATTAGACCTTGACCTGTCTGAAGATGACTGGCTGGAGGTCAGGGATGGTGGCTCAAGTGAGGCCACTCTCCTGTTTCACATGGAGGGCAGCACCAGCAACCATGTGATCATTTCCAGTGGGCGTCAGATGTTCATACAACTAAAGACTGGCCTGGAGCAGTCTGGATATGGTTTTAATATCAGTTACCATAGTGGTAAGGCAACACCTAAAAAGTTTAAATAAGAGGGATATACTTATAACCCTCTCCCTTATATAAAATCTTTTTAATGCTTTTGCAAACAGAGTAGACCCAGATCAGACAGTCTGATGAATATGTGTGTAAGAAATTATGACTTTATGAATATTAATTTTATAAACTTTTATAATGGCATTTGAATACAGGTTATTATACCCCCACAAACTTGTTTGAGGGGGTATACTGGAATCACCCTGTCTGGCGGTCGGTCGGGCAGTTTGTCTGCATTTGAGCTTGGGCAGCTGGTGTCATGAACTCCTCTTTCAATTTTAAAGTTACTGAAGTTATATTTGGTATAAATAATAACCATGAGTAGTAGATGTGCAAGACCTAATTTTCATGTGTTTACTGCTAGCCATTGCAGAATTATCTCCCCCCTGAACTTTGAGTTTTTTGTCAATTTTTGCATGAAACATGGTTAGTTGGTGTCGCAAACTGCTCCTTTAATCTGAAATTTATTCAGTTTATAGTTGGTATAGATAATAATCATGAATGGTAAATATGCACAACACAATTTTCACATGTTTAGCGCTGGGCATTGCAGAGTTATCTCCCCTTGGTCTTTGAGTATTTCTTGTCATTTTGGCATGAAACATGGAGAGTTGGGTGTCGCGAACTCCTTCTTCAATTAAGTTATTAAATTGATACTTGCCATACATATTGGTAATAAACACTGATAGTACATGTGCAAGACACAATTTTCCTGTGTTTAATGGCAGGCTTTACAGAATCATCTCCACAAAAAACAGTACTTTTGTCATTTGGTCCTGTTACATGGGTAGTTGGTGTCACAAACTTGGATTTGCAGTCGAAGCTGCTGTGCGGGGGTATTCATCTCCTTTAGTGTTAGTTCTAGTACTAATTATATCTTCATAAACTCATAAGCAAACAAATCAGAGCCTGACCAAAGTGCTGCTGTAGGTGTTTTCTAGTCTGGGTTAACTCTGTTTGCAAAGGTGTCAAAAGTCAACATACTTTATGTATGAGGAACACTGTACCTTGCCTAGGATTAACTCTTTCATTAATATTATAAACACATTTTCACGCATCTGTAAACACAGTAGACCTAGATCAGATGGATCCTGTAGTAACCGTCTGACCAGGGTCTGCTCTGTTTGTTTGTTGAATAATTGAGATCTGATTCTACAGTTTCTGTCTTGGTAAAATATCATAGTGTTCATATGCTAATATGAAATTTAACCTAATTAATATTGATGATGCCATTATTATGAATCTTCATTAAGGAAAGGGTTAACTATAAAATCAATACATTTTCAGTTGGTACATCTCTTTTTACATACAGGTTGTGATGTTACTCTATACAGTGGCTATGGGACCATCTCTTCACCAGGCTTTGCTACTGGGAACCAGTACCCTAACAGTTTAGACTGTACCTGGACCCTCCTTGATGCTCAACAAAGGGAGCTCACCCTTATATTCCATCATTTTGACACTGAATCTGGTAGTGATACAGTTTTGGTAGGTACTACTCAATATTGATTTCTTTTTGTATGACAGTGGCAAATCTGTGATAAACTATGCTAACAGTCTGTAATGTGACAAGATGCCAAGCAACGTAGCATATCATTATGATCCAACATAATGGCCGAGCAACGTAGCATATCCTTATGATCCAACATAATGGCAGAGCAACGTAGCATATCCTTATGATCCAACATAATGGCCGAGCAACGTAGCATATCATTATGATCCAAAATAATGGCCGAGCAACATAGCATATAATTATGATCCAGCATAATGGCTGAGCAACGTAGCATCCAACATAATGGCCGAGCAATGTAGCATATAATTATGATCCAACATAATGGACCACTGTTTGACAATCTGTTTGAATATTTTTTTGATAAAAAATGGAAAAGTTAACTGTAACCTTTAGCCTGTGCATACCATGGACTTTAGTTGTCACACTTGATTTTTCTTGCATTTCTTTTCAACAACATAGAGTATCAAACAGTGTGGATCCAGATGAGATGCCGAGTTACTTGACATCTCATCTTGATCTTAACTGTTTACATAGATAATTACTCACCCACCCATAGCAGGCTAAATATTAAAGCAGCAGACGACAAATTTTGCAGATGAAAATTAATTAGCAGTCAAAGAGTCTTAATTAGAAAATTAATAAGCAGTCTTAAACCTTTACTCCTTAACCTGTTACTGTATAATGGGCCTTTCTGCACCTTTGCAAACAGAGTAGACCTGTAGAAGCCATCTGATCAGTGTCTGCTTTGTTTGCTGATTATATAATATACATTTATGATTCTGCAATTTCTGCCTTTGCCAAAATATCATAAATCCATGTCCCTATTATATAACAATGAATCTAATTGATATTCATGATGTCGTTATTTCTGACAGGAATATACATGAAGTAAAAGTGTTAACCAATAGTATGTTGACTTTCACATGGTTTAATCTAAATTAACTCTTTGTTCACTAAGAATTTTTCGTATGTAACAATTATTATCATCTGCTTCAATTCTTGAAATCTGTTTGCATAGGTAATAATGATTTCATCCCGAACTTGCAAAGAGTTCAGTGCCAAATATCCTGGTTTTCCGTATGGACTCAAGGTTTTTTGCCTAGTAGTTAACTTTCAGCAAAGAAACTTATTGGTAAATATTTAGCAGATAAGAATATGAGCGGACATCAATTCGCACTGCAGGTTACCAATGGTGAATCTATTCTGAATCAGATTAGACGGCATGTATTTTGTCATTATATCAAGATCTTAACCCATTGTTATTATGATTATGTTTTTTTACTTAAATGTGGTAAGAATTACACAGTGAAAATTGTAGAGACGACACATTCTGTAGATGTTTTTGTATAATTTTGTATGTTTTCTTTTGTTTTCCAGGTGTATAACAGTACAGACATATCATACAAGACTCGGTTTGCCAATATAAGTGGCCCTAAGGGCCCAGGTCCACTGCAGTCCCCCAATGGTCAGATGGTCATTCACTTCCATTCAGACCAGAGACTGGCCAAGTCAGGATGGACAGCATCCTTTTCATTTAGTAAGTCACAGTCAAAGAGTAATTAAAGCAGAAGAGTAAGTCATAGCTGAAAACTAAGTAACAAGTGAAAAATAAGTCACAGCAAAGTAAGTCACTGCTGAAGAGTAAATCATAGCTGAAGAATAAGTCATAGTTAAAGAGTAAGTCATAGTTAAAGAGTAAGTTAAGTCACAGCTGAAGAATAAGTCATAGGTAAAGAGAGAGTCATAGCTGAATTTACTCATAACTAAAGAGTAAGTCATAGCTAAGGAGTTAGTCATAGCTGCAGTGTTAGTCATAGCTAAGGAGTTAGTCATAGCTGAAGTGTCAGTCATAGCTGCAGTGTTAGTCATAGCTAAAGAGTAAGTCATAGCTAAGGAGTTAGTCATAGCTGCAGTGTTAGTCATAGCTGCAGTGTTAGTCATAGCTGAAGTGTTAGTCATAGCTAAGGAGTTAGTCATAGCTGCAGTGTTAGTCATAGCTAAGGAGTTGGTCATAGCTGCAGTGTTAGTCATAGCTAAGGAGTTGGTCATAGCTGCAGTGTTAGTCATAGCTAAGGAGTTAGTCATAGCTGAAGTGTTAGTCATAGCTAAGGAGTTGGTCATAGCTGCAGTGTTAGTCATAGCTAAGGAGTTAGTCATAGCTGAAGTGTTAGTCATAGCTAAGGAGTTGGTCATAGCTGCAGTGTTAGTCATAGCTAAGGAGTTAGTCATAGCTGAAGTGTCAGTCATAGCTGCAGTGTTAGTCATAGCTAAAGAGTAAGTCATAGCTAAGGAGTTAGTCATAGCTGCAGTGTTAGTCATAGCTGCAGTGTTAGTCATAGCTGAAGTGTTAGTCATAGCTAAGGAGTTGGTCATAGCTGAAGTGTCAGTCATAGCTGCAGTGTTAGTCATAGCTGCAGTGTTAGTCATAGCTAAAGAGTAAGTCATAGCTAAGGAGTTAGTCATAGCTGCAGTGTTAGTCATAGCTGCAGTGTTAGTCATAGCTGAAGTGTTAGTCATAGCTAAGGAGTTAGTCATAGCTGCAGTGTTAGTCATAGCTAAGGAGTTAGTCATAGCTGAAGTGTCAGTCATAGCTGCAGTGTTAGTCATAGCTAAAGAGTAAGTCATAGCTAAGGAGTTAGTCATAGCTGCAGTGTTAGTCATAGCTAAGGAGTTAGTCATAGCTGAAGTGTCAGTCATAGCTGCAGTGTTAGTCATAGCTGAAGTTTTAGTCATAGCTAAGGAGTGAGTCATAGCTGAAGTGTCAGTCATAGCTGCAGTGTTAGTCATAGCTAAAGAGTAAGTCATAGCTAAGGAGTTAGTCATAGCTGAAGTGTCAGTCATAGCTGCAGTGTTAGTCATAGCTGAAGTGTTAGTCATAGCTAAGGAGTGAGTCATAGCTGAAGTGTCAGTCATAGCTGCAGTGTTAGTCATAGCTGAAGTGTCAGTCATAGCTGCAGTGTTAGTCATAGCTGGAGTGTTAGTCATAGCTGGAGTGTTAGTCATAGCTGAAGTGTTAGTCATAGCTGAAATGTCAGTCTTAGCTGCAGTGTTAGTCATAGCTGAAGTGTTAAGTCATAGCTGAAAAGTTAGTCATAGCTGAAGTGTCAGTCATAGCTGGAGTGTTAGTCATAGCTGTAGAGTAAGTCATAGTTCAAGAGTAAGTTTAGTCACAGCTGAAGAGTAAGTCATAGCTAAAGAGCACGTCATAGCTGAAGTATTAGTTACAGCTGAAGAGTAAGTCATAGCTGAAGTGTTAGTCATAGCTGAAGTGCTAGTCATAGCTGAAGAGTAAGTCATAGCTGAAGTTTTAATCACAGCTGAAGAGTAAGCCATAGCTGAAGTGTTAGTCATAGCTGAATAGTGAATCATAGCTGAAGAGTAAATCATAGCTGAAAGGTAAAACATAATTGAAAAGTAATTCACAGCAAAGTAGAATCACAGTATAGGAGCAAGTCACACCTGAAGAGCAAGTCACAGCTGAAGAATTAATCATAGCTGAAGAGTTAGTCATAGCTGAAGAATAAGTCATAGCTGAAGTGTAAGTTACAGCAAATTAAGTCACAGGTTAGGAGTAAGTCACAGCTGAAGAATAATACATAATTGAAAAGTAATTCATAGAAAAGTAGAGTCACAGTATAGGAGCAAGTCACACATGAAGAGTAAGTCACACCTGAAGAGAATGTCTTAGCTAATCAGTAAGTCAAAGATGAAAAGTAATTTTCTGATCCATCCTAATATAATCTAGCACCTGTGTGAAAATACAAACTTTAGACTCTTTTAGAGGTCATTATAGGGTTTCACTATATTTTGATTCTAAAACATTTAGCATTTTATAAGACTTTATTTGACCAAGTAATGCATATGAATGGTGTTTTCAAATATTTCAGGTTGCCATGACAATACACCACTACCCTTTGAAACTAGTAGGTCTTCCTCCAGTGCCTCATATACATCATCAATAAGCTATGACTGTGATACAGGGTACCGGTTAATTGGTACCCAACAGCGTTACTGTGATATTGGCGGATTATGGAGAACTGACCCGCCACTCTGTAAATGTAAGTATTGATTCCCTTTAATTTTCTTAACCCTTTACTCCGTAAATACGCCTTTCTATGCCTTTGCAAACAGAGTAGACCCAGATCAGCCACATTTTTAGCACAATCTTCCTCAAAATTGCTTAGAATGTTTGTCTTGGTCTATATCAAGGTGTAGTTTGATCATGGGTGGGGTGGGGTCAAACAATAGGTCAATAGGTCAAATCTTAGAAAAATCACTCTAGAGCCTAAGAGGTCACATTTTAAGCCCAATCTTCATTGGTCAGAATGATTGTCTTGATGAAATCACTATTCTAAATATTTGAAATCTTGTTCTCCAGAACTACTACTCATGATCCACTATCAACATTGTTCAAATATTGTCCCTTAGGTCAATATTGGCACCATCCTGGGGCTACCCAGATATAATTTTAATTCTATGGTAATCAGGTGAGCGATAAAGGACCATCTTGGCCCTCTTGTATTTAATTGCTTTTATGTTACTGCTTCTCTTTTTAAACAATCAACAAAAAGTAATTTAGCCCATATTTACATTCACTCTTACAATGAGACTACTGATTTGAAAATTAATTATTCTTATCTGTTGCTATAGATATAACCTGTGATTCACCCTTGTCACTGAAGAATGGAGCTTTGGTGAACATTACCAGCAGGAACTATGATGGTGTGGCATACTACATCTGTAACCCTGGTTACCAGATGGTGGGTAATGCTAGAGTTACCTGCCTTGAAAATGGCTGGAGTGATCTTCCTCTTTGTGAAGGTTTGAGAATTAAAATTACCATTTTTCATCTGTAAAGTGGGAGCACATTGGACCTCTAACGAATAAGTAAGGGGAATTTAATGGTATGGCTGCTTATCCCTTTCTCTGGTATAGACGCTGTTTCACACCTTTGCAAATAGAGTAGACCAAGATCAGAAAGCTCCTACAGGTGTCCTCTGATCAGAGTCTGCTCTGTTTACTTTTGGAATAATATGGAACTGATTCTTTTGCCATGATAATAATTCCATTTTTCATATGCCATTATAATTATTTAGTTATTGAATATTCATTATTCATGAATTCATAATTATATTTAATGATTTTTTTCCCATGCAAGCAGCTAGTTAGTGATAACATTTACAACAGTTTTAATCCAGATGAGATACTGGAGTAATGTATTGTCTCATCAGGATCCAAACTATCTGACACTGATCATGGGTTTTGAAGAATAATTGAGAAAATAGACTTTTAAGATTTTATAGCATATGATAACGTACATATAGCATATGATAACTTACTCATTTTGTAAAGCCATACAGTTCTTTCAGTACAGTCAAACCCCTTTAAACCGGAATTCTAGTACAGAAGAATTTATATATTTTTAGGCAGGTGGCTGCTTAATTCAGGGTGAAAGTCATGCAGAAAGCTTCTTTCACCCTGCATTAAGCTGCCATTTGTCTCCAAGATGGATTTTTTATACTGAATCAAATGTTTGGTTTGGAGGGATTTACTGGCTTCATCATCTGAAGAGCTAGAAACATAAAATTTATTCAAGAGTTCATCATTTAAGATGGACCATCATCTGTAGAAGGGCTGTAATATAAATACTTTCTTTGTTGACATGAGTATTATTACTTACATAGTCATGTAGGACTGGATACGGGATGATACCATGTATTGAATTTCTACTGACTGTGTATTGAATTTCTAGTGACCGTGTATAAGTTTTACCTTTCGATCACGTGATAGAATGCAACCAATCATAAACACAAATTTCACGAAATAATTATCAGATGTGGGGTAAGTCCCTTTATATAGACTTAACTAACAGTCATTTGTGATGCTCTTGGTTGTCATTTTTTTCTTATATTGAAAGAGAAATACACAGCATATTTGTAAAAAAGGTGAAACTGTTTCAGTTTTAATATTGCGGAGACTATTACTGTATTATTGGTACTAAACCAGTAGCAGTAACATCCATATGCAAACAGAGTAGAGTTTGCTTTTGACCTGATATAGATCAGATTCTACAGTTTTTGCCCATGCAAAACATCTCCTTGAAAAGTTAACACTATCAAAATTCAGTTAATAAATGTTGATGATGTCATTATACCCCCGCAAACCAAGGGGTTTTTTTGGGGGGAGGGGGGGGGGTATACTGGCGTCACCCTGTCCGTCCGTCCGTCCGTCTGTCCATCAATCCGTCCAACTTGTCCGGATCATAACTTCCAAAGTATAAAATCTATTGACTTCAAACTTCAGATATAGATAGATGACATTGACCGCAAGTGCAGTGCACAAGGTTGGAAACTCTGTCATCAGTATTTTTTGAGTTCTTGTCCTTTGTTATTTTTCTCAGAATCTGGCTTGTCCGGATCATAACTTTCAAAGTATAAAAGCTATTGACTTCATACTTCATATACAGATAGATCACATTGACCACAAGTGCAGTGCACAAGGTCCATAACTCTGTCTTCAGTATTTTTGGAGTTATTGCCCTTTGTTATTTTTGTCAAAATCTTTATTTCTTTAACCCATTATCTGTGTCAAATGTGCTAGTGGGGGTATTAATCTCCTAGTTCTAGTTATTTCTTACATGAATATTGAACGGGAAAGGGTTAAGTAAGCAATGTTTTGTAACTATAAACCAGGTACCTACTTTTTTACAGCTCTTTTATGTCCCAAGTTGAAGACTGTAGTGAATGGACGGATCTATACTCCATGGAAGTATTACATCTTTGCCAGAGCGGAGTTTACTTGTGATGAAGGCTATAGACTTGTGGGATATATGTTCTCTGAGTGCAGAAATGGAAGTGCGTGGACTCATCCAGAGCCAGAGTGTGTGCCTATAGAAGGTAGTTTAAATGAGCCGGAGTGTGTGCCTATAGAAGGTAGTTTAAATGAGCCGGAGTGTGTGCCTATAGAAGGTAGTTTAAATGAGCCGGAGTGTGTGCCTATAGAAGGTAGTTTAAATGAGCCGGAGTGTGTGCCTATAGAGGGTAGTTTAAATGAGCCGGAGTGTGTGCCTATAGAAGGTAGTTTAAATGAGCCGGAGTGTGTGCCTATAGAAGGTAGTTTAAATGAGCCGGAGTGTGTGCCTATAGAAGGTAGTTTAAATGAGCCAGAGTGTGTGCCTATAGAAGGTAGTTTAAATGAGCCAGAGTGTGTGCCTATAGAAGGTAGTTTAAATGAGCCAGAGTGTGTGTCTATAGAAGGTAGTTTAAATTAGGCATTTTTTGCCACATGATGTGAAAATGTGCCAAGATACCTAACCTGTATTGTGTGGGGAAACAACTATATACATGTAAACCCTTCGCAAACAGTGTTGATCAGGGTCTGCACTGTTTGTTATAAAATAATTTTCATTAAGAACCACAATGGAAATAAGAGCATGCTCTTCCTTGTGTTATCCTTGGTATAGAAAGCATGCAATGTTTTTTCACTATGCATCATTTTACTTATCTCTATTTATTATGATGTGATACATGTTTTATGAACCATATTATATTTTCTGTTTGCCGAAATAATCTATCTACCGTATCTATAAATTTTGATACAGCTATTGATTTAACCCTTTCCTCCATAAATACACCTTTCTACGCCTCTGTAATAACCATTTCTTGAAACCATTGTGATAAATAGGGCATTTGCTCCTTTATGAGCAAATGCTTTATTTATCACAATGGTTTCAAACTACAAAATTTTACCTTTCTCTAGTAAATGCTCCTTTTGGGTAGATTCATTCAAAGAGGTTGGGTCTAAAAATAGCCTATGGAGGAAAGGGTTAATCGATATTCATTGTTTAACATTTTACCTGCTGGATATTCATGTAAGAAATAGTAACTTCATGAATACTTATAAGATTATTTTTTTATATAATGACAAAATTAGGAAAACGGGAACTTTTGGTCATGGCAGAATCTGTAAAATCATATCAGTATCGTTCCATCAACAACCAGAGTGAACCATATGCATAAACAAGAGTTATCTGATCTGGGTCTGCTCTGCTTGCAATCTGTGTCCATATGACATTATAAAACTTCAGCTATTAACTATTCATGATGTAATTATTTCTTACATGAATATTCAATTAACAGGGATAGGGTTAAACTTTGCTTTATTCTCTTATCATAATTGTACTATACCTTACTAGGCATATGGATTTTAAATTTTTAGGTTATGCGATGTTCTTTTTATACCTTAGAAATACACTGTAAATGTTTTTGTTTTGTTATGCCCCCAAAGCTAGGCTTTGGCGGCATATAGTGATTGCACCGTGCGTGTGTGGGTGGGTGTGTGTGTGTGTGTGTGTGGGTGTGTGTACCTTTTGTCCGGAGTATATTTCCTTTGTCACATCCGCTACGGATACCAAATTTGGTGTGTGAGTTCATCTTGGGATGGGGGAGTGTCGCGTACCATTTTCATGTCACTGTGACCTTGACCTTGACCTTTGACCTTGATTTTACAAAAAGCTTGTCCGGAGCATATCTCCTTTACCTTACCAGCTACAGATTCCAAATTTGGTGTGTGAGTTCATCTTGGGATGGCGGAGTGTCGCGTACCATTTTCAGGTTACTGTGACCTTGACCTTTGACCTCGATTTTAAAAAAAGCTTATGCCTTACCAGCTACAAAAAGCTTGTCCAGAGTA
Source organism: Azorinus chamasolen (assembly GCA_963576725.1). NCBI lineage: Eukaryota > Metazoa > Mollusca > Bivalvia > Cardiida > Solecurtidae > Azorinus > Azorinus chamasolen. Next base: position 108,454,374 of record OY755236.1, read on the forward strand.
TATCTCCTATACCTTACCAGCTAAGGATTCCAAATTTGGTGTGTGATGTCATCTTGGGATGGAGGAGTGTCGCGTACCATTTTCAGATCACTGTGACCTTGACCATGACCTTTGACCAATTTTACAAAAAGCTTGTCCGGAGCATATCTCCTTTACCTTACCAGCTACAGATTCCAAATTTGGTGTGTGAGTTCATCTTGGGATGGAGGAGTGTCGCGTACCATTTTCAGATCACTGTGACCTTGACCATGACCTTCAACCGATTTTACAAAAAGCTTGTCCGGAGCATATCTTCTTTACCTTACCAGCTACAGATTCCATATTTGGTGTGTGAGTTCATCTTGGGATGGCAGAGTGTCATGTACCATTTCCAGGTCACTATGACCTTGACCTTGACCGATTTTACAAAAAGCTTGTCCAGAGCATATCTCCTATACCTTACCAAATACGGATTCCAAATTTGGTGTGTGAGATCACCTTCAGATGGCAGAGTGTCGCGTACCATTTTCAGGTCACTGTGACCTTGACCATGACCTTTGACCGATTTTACAAAAAGCTTGTCCGGAGCATATCTCCTTTACCTTACCAGCTACAGATTCCAAATTTCGTGTGTGAGTTCATCTTGGGATGGCGGAGTGTCGCGTACCATTTCCAGGTCACTGTGACCTTGACCTTGACCTTTGACCTCGATTTTAAAAACCGCTTATACCTTACCAGCTACAAAAAGCTTGTCCGGAGTATATCTCCTATTCCTTACCAGCTAAGGATTCCAAATTTGGTGTGTGAGTTCATCTTGGGATGGAGGAGTGTCGCGTACCATTTTCAGATCACTGTGACCTTGACCATGACCTTTGACCGATTTTACAAAAAGCTTGTCCGGAGCATATCTTCTTTACCTTACCAGCTACAGATTCCATATTTGATGTGTGAGTTCATCTTGGGATGGCGGAGTGTCATGTACCATTTCCAGGTCACTATGACCTTGACCTTGACCGATTTTACAAAAAGCTTGTCCAGAGCATATCTCCTATACCTTACCAAATACGGATTCCAAATTTGGTGTGTGAGATCACCTTCAGATGGCGGAGCGTCGCGTACCATTTTCAGGTCACTGTGACCTTGACCTTGACCTTCGACCTCGATTTTACAAAAAAGGTTGTCCAGAGAATATCTCCTATACCTTACCAGCTACGGATTCCAAATTTGGTGTGTGAGATCACCTTCAGATGGCGGAGTGTCGCGTACCATTTTCAGGTCACTGTGACCTTGACCTTGACCTTCGACCTCGATTTTACAAAAAAGGTTGTCCAGAGAATATCTCCTATACCTTACCAGCTACGGATTCCAAATTTAATGTGTGAGTTTATCTTGGGATGGCGGTGGGTCGCGTACCATTTTCAGGTCACTGTGACCTTGACCTTTGACCTAGATTTTACACAAAGCTTGTCCGGAGCATTTCTCCTATACCTTACCAGCTACGGATTCCAAATTTGGTTTGTGAGTTCATCTTGGGATGGCGGAGAGTCGTGTACCATTTTCAGATCACTGACCTTGACCTTGACCTTTGACCTCAATTTTACAGTCCGGAGCATATCTCCTATATCTTACCAGATACAAAAAGCTTGTCCAGAGCATATCTCCTATACCTTAAACGTTGACAATCAACCCAGGGTCCTTTTTAACGTTGAGAATGACTTAGGGTCCTTTTTAACTAAGTTTTGACGCTTGGCTCTTTTCTTAGCTATCATAATCGTCAAAGGTTCTGTTTCTAATGTTAAGAATTGACTCCTGTGTCATTTTTAACAGCATCAAAATTTCATGTTACACCTGCATTACATTGTATTGTTTTTCCGCCAAAATGCATTTCGGTGTCAAACACTTTGGGGGCATTTGTCACCCGTGACGACTCTCTTGTTTATTATGTTTTTATTTCTATTTCATATTTTCTTTAATTTCTGCTTTAGTATGTATAAATGTTTTAATTGTAAAGCACTTTTGAACGTATTTAGATATGAAAAGAGTGCTATATAAGTATGGTATAATAATAATAAATGTTTTGAGTATGAATAATGATTTTAATTGCATTGTCCATTTAAGTTACAAAATGTGCTGAAGTTGTTGTAACTCATGGTTCTGTGGACAACTGGGGACCAATCAGTGTTGGGGAAAGTGTCAATGTGACCTGTGATATCGGTTACCAGCTCAGTGATGACAACATACTGACTTGTACTGAATCTGGAGATTATGACAGGCTTGTCCCGACATGTAAAGGTAAGTTAAAATTTATAGTGACTGAGATTCATAAATCCTGCAGTTTGCTTGGTAGAGATGTATTTATCCCTTTCCTCTATATGCTATTTTTAGATCCAACCTCTTTGAATGAATCTACCCAAAAGGAGCATTAAGTAGAGAAAAGGAAAATTTTAGAATTTTGTAGTTGGAAACCATTGTGATAAATAGAGCATTTGCTCCTATAGGAGCAAATGCTCTATTTATCACAATGGTTTCAAGAAGTGACTATTACAGAGGCAAAGAAAGGTGTATTTATGGAGGAAAGGGTTAAACATTTATGCATTTGTAAATAGAGTAGAACCTCATCAGACAGCTCCTGTAAGAGCTGACTGTTAGGGTCTGCTCTGTTTGCTTTTGGAATATCTGTTTATAGATTCATTCTTCAGTTTCTGCAATGACCAAAAATATCTGTATTCATTGTGCCTGTATAAAAAATCATCTTCTGATAATTATGCCCTTTTCTCATTGATTCGTGGTTTCTCATCGATTCGTGGGTTGTGTAATCACGTAGTTTTCTCAAAACAGAGTTAATTTCCGTGACCCAGTTTTTGTCAATAACCTCTATGAAAAGGGCTCGTTAATATGTGGATCTTTCTGCAGACCCTTACATGGACCTTTTTGGGGCCATCTATAAAAACATTAAATTGGATTTTATTTATCCGCCATTTTGGAAAACGCCATTACGTTATCGAGGGTTATGTTTATTTTTCTTCAATTGCGTTATATATAACCAATTATTTAAAAAAAATCATTGTTACGATTTTTTGTCAGACCGAATCGTCCCGCAAAAAATCCCGCAACATAAATTTTCTTGCCCGGAAATGATATTTTAAAACTGACCAATTAGAGCCCACGAATCAACAGGAAAAAAAGGTTAAGATCTCATAGCAGCCGACTCGGTCAATTTAACAAGTAAAATTAACACTTTATATGATTTTTGTCCGAAAAATTATTATTTCAAGATAAATAAATGTTTTAAAATATTACTATGCAACAAAAAAAGCACTTGGAAGGCACACCTGTCATACTCATAAGATAATTTTCCATTTAAGACCCACGAATCCACAGGAAAACAGCATAATTATAAAAAATATAATAAATTAAACACAGTCACTATTTCTTTCATGAATATTCTTTAATAGGTAAAATAAACTTTTATGAATGTGTTCTGAGTTGTATGTTATTAGACATGAGTGAATAGTTGAACATTGGTGACTTATAAGTTGAGTAACAAAGTGAACATCCATCAGAAGAGACCACTTAAAAGAAATCTATTGTGAGTGTTTCTTACAGCCAGTTAGAGAACCGTTCTGGACAAGCTGCAAAAGGAAAAAAGAAACAATCTTTCATAATATACTGTGCCTTCGAGACATTGGATCCTCTAACAGCCCTGTACCCCTACGGCATTAATGCTATGGGGAAACCTTTACCATTACCTTTAATTACAGACATGTGGTAGCTTAACACTTAAACATTTCCTGGTTGAATATTCACACATGCAAGAAATAATGACATCATGAATATTTATTAACTGAATGCTTATAATGGCATAATTACGTACGCAGTGGTATTGATAGAAACTGTAGATACAAATCTAGAATCATTTCATAAGCAAACAGGGCAAAGAAACCCTGATCAGGCAACTCCTGTTTAACCCTTTCCCTCTTATAAAGGTGTTTTCACACATTTGCAAACAGAGTAGACCCAGATCAGATGGCTCCTAGAGGTCTACTCTGTTTGCTAGTGGAATTTGAAAGATCTGTTTCTTTTCTTTTTAAAATGGCTACAATGTTCCACCTTCCATGTTTGATTATAACTATTTTCTCCATGAATATTCAGTAGGTATTGAAATTTGACTAAATATAGAACAGGGAAAGATTTAAACCCTGATCAGACGGCTCCAACTCTGTTTGCACGAAAAGACATTTATAGGGAAGAAAGGGTTAACAAAAGTAATGCAGAAAGCTTTCTATGGTACATTAATTAGCTCTACCGTAAAAGCTTACCAATGTCTTGCTGTATTGTCTTGCTCTATTGTACTTTTTACACAAATATTCATGGAGGAAAGGGTTAATCTCTTCAAACATTTACAGAAATGGTCTTTATTAAAACAAAACAAAAACGTTTAGAACTAGTTGCCATTACAACCAAATAGAAAACTTTAACAATAACAATCATCTTGTCTGCAACTGCCAAATTAAGCAGAAATTATCCTTTGATTAACCTCTACCAAGATTGTTGTCTAGTTCTTACTCTTTGAATCCAAAATTTCCAAAAAGGGACGTAAAATTGTTACCCATAGTTAGATTCTATAAATGGCTTCCTTATATATAATTAAAAAAAATTAAGTCATTTTCCTCAGAAACCACTTTAATATCAGATTTCAATGTAATTTTGCAGGATTTAACCTTTGAATATTCTCTGCTCTGCTTGCTTGAGCTGTTCTTGTTTTGATGATTTTGCACTTTCTTCTTGGACAAGGCTGGATTGATTCTTAGTTCATACTTGTGCATTTAACCATCAGGGTTTTATCATCATGCCTTGTATACTTAGGGAATTTCTGTGAATATTCAGAGAAAACATTTTAACACCTTTACTTTATGAATAACCAGGTAAATAATAATGACTTTATATAAATATTAACGAGTTAGATTTTTATAATGATATATAAGGTAAGTTTGTGCCATGGCATACACTTCAGAATCAGCTCTATGTTATTCCATAAGCAAACAGAGCAAACCCTGATCATGCAGCCCTCATTTTGTTAAGAAAATCATGAATATATGCATTTATGAAGTAAAGGGAAAAGTGGTTATTTTTTCATATAGATGTTGATGAATGCATGGAGCTTGAGAATCAGTGTGGCTCCCCGCACACCTGTATCAACACTGACGGTGGCTATTGGTGTACATGTGTTCCTGGGTACCAACATGCAAGCTCCTCAGGGGAAAAGTGTGAAGGTGAATATTAAAAGCTTAACCTAAACTATATACAGTTGAATTTTGATATCTCAAACTTCAAGGGACCATACAAATTTCTTCAAGATAACGGAGGTTTAAGTTATCTGATTTCTAATCTGAACAATTTCTCAAGTTCACAACTTAATGCAGTTCTAAAGTAATACTGAAAGCTCCTATAGGAGCTTTCAGTATTACCTTCAACCTGCATTAAGCTGTTAAATAATATAAATTATGTTTCTAGATATGCATAGCAATACATTTTAGAACAATTTCTGTATTTTAAATATTTAAAGGACAGAACTTTTACTTTGAGTTATCCTGAAATTCGAGTTATCTGAGTTTTTTATATTGAAGTTCATTTGTTTATTCAGATGTCCAATCATATGTCCTAAATATAGAACATAAATATTTTAAGCTTCTTTTCACACTATTTACAGATTAGTTATTACCTTTGCAAACAGTTTTGATTCAGATAGGATGCAGACTAACTTTTGAGGATCCAACCTTTGTGACTGACTCAGTGGCCAGATTTTATTCATGAAATTTCCATGCTTGTAATTATTTTTCAGATATTGACGAGTGTTCCACAGATAATGATGTATGTGAGAATGGTTGTGTTAACACCAATGGTAGCTTTACCTGTGTCTGCCAGGAGGGACACCGTCTGTATAATGGAAGCCAGGTACAAGTCCTAGGAAACACTGTTCTGGTACCCAGCAAGTCCTGCTATGGTAAGTACAGTAATAACCCATTCCCTCATAGGCTATTTTTAGATACAACCTCTTTGAATAAATCTACCGAAAAGGAGCATTAACTAGAGAAAAGGAAAAGTTTAGAATTTTGTAGTTTGAAACCATTGTGATGAATAGGCTCTATTTATCACGATGGTTTCACAAAGTGACTTTTACAGAGTCGTTAATATGAGGGAATTGGTTAACATTTGTAAATAAGTGAACAAATCAGTAATTGCAGGCAACTCAAAGTTTTAATCTTTTCAACACCTGTCAGTTTTCATCTAAATCTTGTGATGTCTTTCCAGTTTTCAAAGTACAGTAAAACTCCTCTAATGTAACCATCAAAAAGATGTTTAATTATTATGGGTATGAAACACAGGTGGTAGCATAGTGCAGGATGAAAAATATGCAGAAAGCTCCAGTAGGAGAATTCTGCATTGCTTCTATGCTGCATTAAGCAACAACTACATGTACCTGTTTTAAAAGTCATATGGTAATTTATAAAGCGCTCGGTTCAGAGGGGTTTTACTGTATAAACTACTAGTTCTTTAACTCTTACTCCATCAATACACTTTTATACGCTTTTGCAAAGAGAGTAGACCCAGATCAGACAGCTCCTAAAGGATCAAGGTCTGCTCTGTTTGTTCTTTATATGATACAGATATGATTTTACAGTTTCTGTCATAATAGAAAAAAAAATTTTCACCGTGCCATTAAAAAATTCAGTGAGTTGATATTCATGATGTAAGTAGTTTTTGTCTGAATATTCATTGAGTAAAGTGTTTAATAGTTTTCATTTTTCTGTAAGATTTCATTTGGATCTAAACTGAATGCTAAGGTTATCACAAAATTGTACATTTGTTTAGAGAAAATTAACGCTTCACATGATAGTGATGCATGTTTACGCATTTGCAAACAGAAAAGACCTAGATCAGACAAATCCTTATGGGAGCTGTCTGATTAAGGTCTACTGTTTGTTAACCTTTTCCCTGTTCTATGTTTATTCCAAATTTCAATACCTCCTGAATATTCATTAACAAAATAGTTATAAAGATATATGGAAAGTGAAACATTGTAGACATTTTTGGAGGCAAAGAAACTGATCTATCAAATTCTATTAGCAAACAGAGCAGACCCTGATCAGACAGCTCCTGTAGGAGCTGTCTGATCTGGGTCTACTCTGTTTGCAAATGCATGAAAACACGTTTACATGAGGGAAAGGGTTAATCATTAATGGAATAATAATAGATTTAATTTTATAGTTTCTGCCATTATAAAAAATCAGCTAATTTATATACATTATTTCATTTATTTCCAACATGAATATTCACTAGGTGAAAGATTGAAGTAATCCAGTAAATACGAGCCTTTCAGATAGGTGGTAATTTAATCCAGGACAAAAGTAACATTGAAACACTTAATATTTGTACCCTGCATTAAGCATCCACTTGCATTATAAGACCCACTACTTTGTTCTGTAAATGGTCCCTTACAAGATATTTTATTATATTGATTGTTTTGTAAATATATATTTTGAGTATCATTATTCAAGTTAAATGTTACCTGATATTCATGTAAGAAATAATGATTATGAATATTAATTAGCTAAAATGGTATTATGAACGAAGGAAATGTTGACACCATAGTAGAAACTGTAGAATCAGATCTATATTATTTTATAAGCAAACACAGCAGACCCTGGCCAGTCTTCTCTTTTTGAAAATGCGCAATAAAGGGTTAAACGTATTTGTTGCGCTTATTTCAGTGTTGTGGTGGTGTGCTTATTTCAGTGTTGTGTTGTTGCACTTATTTCAGTGTTGTGCCCTGCTTTAAAAATTGCTGATGCAAAGAGACTGGTTTACTCTATTGCCCCAATACCAGATGGTAGTTACATCTCATCAACTACAGCATGGATAGAGTGTCCAACTGGGGCAATGCTGGACGGTCCAAACATAGTCCACTGTGAGGCAACAGGAGAGTGGTCAGCAGTGGTCACAAAGTGCACAGGTAAACAGCAGTGTAGAGATAGATTGTTGATGATAATGTGAGTGGTCAGCGCTGATCACAAAGTGCACAGGAAAACAGGAGTATAGAGATAGATTGTTGATGGTAGTTTGTGTGGGACAACTGTTTGAATATGTTGCTCCATATAATTAGAAGTCCAAGCTATTCTTTTGGAAATTTGTGCAGCAGATTTTCTGCTGTCTGAATCTAGATCTGCAGTCATATTTGTTTTTGGCATGTTTGTTAGTTGTTTGTGGCTCCGTATGTGTATGTGCTTGTGGGGGCTCTGTCTGTGTTTAAACTGGGCATATTGCTGTTAAATTACATATAAAGACTGCATGCGTGCCATGTATAATCATCTCAGGAAGCAGGAACTCTTTAATGGGGCCATTTCAAGGCCAAAGGTCAAATTTTAAAACAGTTAACCTTTGCCATAACTTTTCATTTGATGGAGATAGACTTTATACTTGGCATGTATAATCATCCAATTAAGATACAACTTTTAAGTGGACCCATGTCAATGTCAATCTTCAAGGTTAAAAGTCAAAATTCTAAAACTTTAATATTAGAGATAAGACTTCATAGTTGGCTTGTGTACTCGTGAAGCTGCAACATTTTGGAGATCCATGTCAAGGCCAATGTCACATTTATAGGTCAAAACGCCTGTTCGGGGTACAGTGTTTCACAAACACATTCTGATTTTCAGTTTTCCAGAGATTGCCTTTCACCCTTTACCATCATCATGCATATTAATTTTTATTAGATGAATTCTGATAAGGGCTGTTCCGGGAAAAAAGGCCAGGGGGGGTCGGAACGGCGATGAATTAAAATTTTGTGGGTGGTTGGGGCAATTTTTTCAATTGTAATTGTGTTGTATTGGGGGTTATTGAATGTTCCAATTCAGAGGGGGGGGGGGGGGGCATTAAGCACGGTAATTCTGTTTAAAATTTCCCAAATAAGAAAAACTCGTCACCAATATTCTTTCCCGTTTTCAAGTAAATCCACGTTAATAACGTTTATCACGTCAAAAGCGAGATTTCGGTTCGGCTAATCGAATAGCAAGACTCTTGTCCTACAGCCAATCAAAACGCTCGTATTATAGAATGTTCGTTCAACAATTCCAATATGGCGTCCGTTTATGAAATTCGGTATCTGTACTTGCCAATTAATGTGAATATAAGACAAAAATGAAAAGCACAGACCGAGATTACGATAAGAGTGTGAAAAATAAGTTCAGCCCAAGATGACTAGAGTAAGAAATGACGTTGACATTGAGTAAAGAAACAAGAAAAGGGATAGTTGGCGATTTCGTGAAAGTGAAAGTAAACCGTCCCGGGAGAGTTCCTTGTTTAAAACTATAAACAAACAAATTAATTATGGAAAACGCGGCTGTGTAGACTTTGGGAACCATCTGAAAACCGCTAGACATGTCCAGTTATTGAAACAGCGTGTTCAAGTCAGGTAAAACCCTGTATCCCCTTCTTCCATTTTCTGGCCACCCTCGTCTTGCCGAGTATTTTGCCAGTTTTTGTATTATTGAGTATTCACCAGAAATTTGTGTCTGTCAATATAGCTTAGTCAACATGTACCGATTCAGAAAAATTATAAACCAGTTTAATGAATTAGAACTGAAGATGGTTTATAATGACATAAAGAGTTTGAGTTTGAAGGTAAATGTGATTAGAAATTGTGACTATAAATGTGTATAAAAAGGTGAACTATGTCTAGTAAGTTAACTAATTGTTAAGTGTTATAATACCATGCTGACTTTTAAATCAAATTTCATATCTTTAACGTGTGAGTTTTAATTGCTTGTGTTTTGCAAGAAATTAATCGGGCAATACTGAATAGATCCAGGATAAACTGAATGTAAATTGTATGAACATGTACTGCAACCAGTTTATTTGAAATAAACTAACTTTGCCCATTTGTATGTGCACCATTCAGTAACCCAGGGTAGCAACTGGGGACGAAGATTGTAACCTCATCTGTATCTAACTGTGTGTTGTTTTGTGTTTCGTCAGCACCGGTCTCGCCCACCCACCTGCCAGTAAGTCACTTTTCAGTTTATACTTGCCCAGAGCTGGAACAACATGACTAACCGTAAGGGCAGTGCATTTTGCATTCATGCTCTGGGAATCTTATTATTTCTGACGTTCTCAGTTAAAAGCTCGATAGATGGAAACTTAGAGGAGGCACTATTGGCCGATAGTGAGCATGTGACACTGTCTGTTGGAGATTCCAGATGTCATGATGTATGTACTTCGTTCCAGGTACAAAGCAAACACAGCCCCATGTCCTCCCAAGGCACCGAAACTGCTACAAGGAATACATGTAGACCATCACTTTATAACTTACTATTTTGGAATGAGTCCGACAGTTGGCTAAAGAAAACTGCTTCCATAAGCGCAATAGCAAAATCAATTTGTAAAAAATATCAGTCAAATCGAGTGAAACCAAGTAAACCCCTGTTGTTTCTGATCTTTCTTGTCTTATCTCAGTCAAATGACATTGAAACAAATCCTGGACCGAGTAATGACAGTACAAAGTACATGTGTGGCACCTGCGACAGGGCGGTTACTTGGGAGGAGAGGGGTATCGTGTGTGAAACATGCGACCAATGGTATCACATTAACTGTCAGAGTATACATAGCAATACTTATGAATCATTGAGCGATAGCATGGTTAGTTGGCACTGCCTGGTCTGTAATAAGCCAAACTATAGCACACTACCCTTTGATCTGCATGGTATTAGTACATCCAATTCCTATGAAAGTCTTAGTTATCTATCGGGCAATATTTACAGCCCACCGAAAAAACCCTCCAATACATTCAAGCCGTCTCACCAGTCGACACCTATTCGTCATAAGAACCAGAAAACGAATTGCAAGGCCCCTCTCAGAGTTCTCAATATCAATTTCCAATCGATCAAGCGTAACCAACACCTCGTTCAGAATATAGTAGAAAATATGAAACCTGATATCGTAATCGGAACAGAAACCTGGCTAGACCCCAGTATTAAAAATAGTGAAATTTTTCCTGATGGTTTTAAAATTTACAGAAGAGACCGTACAGGTCAGCAGGGTGGTGGTGTCTTAATTGCTGTTAAAAACGATTACATTAGTGACCTAGTCGAAGACCTTTCACCAGATGACAACTGCGAAATTATTTGGGCAAAACTTGAAATTGTAGGGAATAAGACACTTTATATATGCTCCTTTTATAATCCAAAAACAACAGATGAGCAAAGTCTTAGCTGGTTTGATACATCAGTCAGGAGAGCATGCCATTTGAAAAATGCTGCTCTTCTGATTGGAGGAGACTTTAACCTTCCAGGCTGGGATTGGAAAAATAAAACACTCAAACCTGGTTCCCTGTACACAAGACAACACTACTTTTTTGGTAATACTCTTGATGACACAGGCCTAGTGCAGCTAATTGATCAGCCAACCAGAAAAAACAACACCCTGGACCTCATGATTACAAATTTACCAAACCAAGTTCCTAGAACAGAAATTATCCCTGGTATCTCAGATCATGAAATAGTATTTATGGAATTTAACATCACACCTTCAAAGATTAAGCAGATCCCTAGAAACATCCCTCTGTACAGTAAAGCAAATTGGACCCTTTTGAAAAATGAAGTTAACAATATATATGACACCCTCCTTACTAAAGTTGACATTCTATCTGTTGATGAACTTTGGACATACTTCAAAACACAATTGAATAAACTCATAGCTGAACACATACCTCACAAAAAACTGAAAGCCAACATAAAAACTCCTTGGGTGTCAGCTGAAACAAAGAAACTGATTAAAAGTAGAGATCGTTTATATAAAAGAATGAAAAAGTCCGGTAGTGAAACTCTTCGTAAGAAATTTAAACACTTGAAACACACCATCCAGAAACAGCTAAGACAGTCCTATTGGAACTACATTGAAGATATTGTGACCCCCAAAGAAAGTGAAAATGGCTTCGGGAATATGAAACGTTTCTGGTCCTATGTAAAATACAAAAAAAACGATTACAATGGTGTTTCATCACTAAAAAAAGACGGAAAACTTCTCACAGATCCGAAAGAAAAAGCAAACGCACTAAATTCCCAATTCCACTCAGTATTTTCGGATGCCTTTGATATCTCTCCTGAAAAATTCCAAAATGAGACATACATGTCCGATACAAACACATATCCTGCAATGCCTGACATCACCGTAACAAGAAATGGAATTGCAAAACTTCTTTCAAATTTAGATCCTAAAAAAGCATGTGGCCCAGATGAAATAAAACCTAGAATACTCAAAGAGCTGGCCCATGAAATTTCGCAAATTCTCTGCTTGCTATATCAGAAATCCCTTGACACTGGTGAGGTGCCCACAGACTGGCGGTCAGCACATGTGTCCCCAATTTACAAGAAAGGGTCCAAATACAACCCTGAAAACTACAGGCCTATATCCTTAACCTGTATTTGCTGCAAATTATTAGAGCACATTGTTGTCAGTGCCATCATGACCCACGCAGACCAGCAAAACATCCTTTATCCCTTACAACACGACTTTCGAAAACAAAGATCATGCGAAACACAACTTCTGGAATTTATAGATGATGTCACAAAAAACCTGGAAAAATCTAGACAAACCGATATTTTAGTAATGGATTTCTCTAAAGCATTTGACAAAGTCAGTCACAACCTTCTAATTCATAAACTTTCACACTATGGCATACAGGGAAACACCAACAGATGGATCCTCAATTTTCTCACAGGTCGCACACAGGCAGTCGTTCTGGAAGGTGAGAAATCAGACTATGTCCCGGTGCTGTCCGGGGTCCCCCAAGGATCTGTGCTGGGGCCTAGTCTGTTTCTATTTTTAGCTCACCAGAGCACAAAGTGCTCAGGGTGAGCTTTTGTGATAGCCTGATGTCTGTCGTCCGTCGGCGTGCGTCGTGCGTCGTCGGTCGTCAACAATTTGAACCTTTAAAATTCTTCTCCTCTGAATCTACAGGGGTCTCAGCTTTCATCTTTGGCACATAGCATCATCTGTAGGTCCTCTACAAAAGTTATATAAATTATGTCCCTAGGGTCAAAATTGGCCCCACCCCAGGGGTGCATTGTTTTCTATAGAAACATATAGTGAAAACTTTGAATATCATCTCCTCTGTAACTGGAAGGTTCTCAGCCTTCATATTTGGCACATAGCATCATGTTCAGGTTCTCTACAAAAGTTATATAAATTATGCTCATGTGGTCAAAATTGGCTACACCATAAGGTGGACAGTTTTCTAGCAAACTTATAGCTGACTGCCATTTTAAGCATCTTCTCTTTGCTCATAAATAGGTCATCCAGTCAAGCAGTGGGATAGATGACCAGTGGCTATTTTTAGGTCACCTGTATCTGGTGCTGGAGCTCTGTGCCTTAACCCTTTGCCTGTTCTATGTTTATTATTAATTTGAATGCCTACTGCATATTCATGAACAAAATAGTTAAAATGAAGTATGGAAGGTGGAACATTGTAGTCATTTTTTCCCAAATTTCACAACCTACTGAATATTCATCTACAAAATAGTTATAATGAAATATAGTAGGTGGAACATATTGTAGCCATTTTAGAAACTTAAGGAACAGATGTGTAAAATTCCATTTACAAACACAGCAGGCCCTGATCAGATGGCTCCTATAGGAGGCATCCAATCTGGGTCTACTGTTTTCAAAAATGTGAAAACACGTTTGTATGAGGGAAGGGTTAATTAATAATAGTGATTGGCATTATGATATTATTATAACCTGCCCTGCAGTTCAGAAGAAGGGTAAATCATGTAAAGACTCCAGAATGCCAAATTAAAGATTTCAAATAAATTATGAAATATTTTTTAACATGAAATTGTATTACTTGAAACTATTAATTTATACTTATGATTATGCAATTATTATGTAATAATTTATAATAATATTCAAATGCAAAAAATCAGTTTGGAATGCAAGGGTACACATACCCGTTCAGAAGAACAGTTGATCGCCTTTAGTCAGAACTTTGTATGGCCTTGTTTAAATTATGCCCCTGGGATTAAAATTGGCCCCACCCGAGGGGTGGTCAGTTTTCAATAAAAATATATAGTAAAAACATTGAAAATCTTCTCTGAAACTGGAAGGTTCATAACTTTCATATTTGGCACATAGCTTCATGTTCAGGTCCTCTACAAATGTTATATAAATTATACCCCTGTGGTCAAAATTGACCCTGCCCCAGGAGTAGCCAGCTTTCAATAGAAACATAAAGTGAAAACTTTGAAAATCTTCTCCTCTGATTGTCTGGTGAGCGCTTCAGGGCCATTCTGGCCCTCTTGTATATAAATGACATACCTTGTGGCTTAAACTCAACTGTGCGCCTATTTGCAGACGATACAATTGCTTATCTCACTATCAAATCTAACACAGACTGCAAAACACTCCAGAATGATCTCGACAAACTCAGCATATGGGAACAAACTTGGAAAATGGCATTCCATCCAGACAAATGCAACGTCCTGTCCATCACAAGAAGCAAACATCCCATTAGACACAACTACACACTGCATGGTCAAGTCCTAGAACACACAGATAAAGCAAAGTATTTAGGAGTTACCATACAGTCTGATCTCAAATGGCAGAGTCATGTAAATAACGTCTGTAACAAGGCAAATAGAACACTTGGCTTTTTAAAAAGGAACCTGAACATCTGTTCATCCTCTATTAAAGAGAAAGCATACAAATCACTAGTACGCCCGTCATTAGAATATGCCTGCTCCGTCTGGGATCCATACCTAAATGAAGATATTATGACTTTAGAAAAAGTTCAGAGGAGGGCTGCAAGGTATGTCACCAACAGATATAGGAATACCTCTAGTGTTGGTGACATGCTGAGCAGCCTAGAATGGAGAAGCCTTGCTGACAGACGCACAGATGCACGCCTAACTACGTTCTACAAAATTTCACACGAACTTATTGCAATCCCCAAAACAGATAGATTACTTCCTCCACATAGACAGACACGTAATATGCATTCCTTAGCGTACCAGGTCCCATCATGCAGAACCCAAGTTAGACAACTCTCCTTTTTTCCGCGGACAATAAGAGATTGGAACAGCCTCCCACTGAGTGTGGTTTTGAGCGACTCTGTCGAGTCGTTCAAAACTGCAGTCAAAAGTCACCCCCACTAAATGATGATTAAATGTAAATAGTTTTAACTTTTCTTTTTCCACGATCGTCCAGTCGTGGCGCACCTCATCACCAGTGACATAAACTTCAATTTGCTGAAGGTGGTTACTATGTAGTAGAAGAAGTAGAAGTAGAAGTAGAAATACAGCTAATGTATGACTTGCAACCGGAGTATAATTGTAAAAAAAAACATGAATGTCCATTCAATGAAAGACCCAAGCGAAAATGCAGGAGAAAACTCCTGAACTCAGAAAAGCTATACATGTACCGGTATTTCATGTGTCTAGACGACCGAGGGGGTGAATGGACAATGAAAGACCCAAGCGAAAATGCAGGAGAAAACTCCTGAACTCAGAAAAGCTATACATGTACCGGTATTTCATGTGTCTAGACGACCGAGGGGGGGGGGGGCTTAACCCCCATACAGACAGGCTCCCTTTGACCCCATAAAATTTTCCTCTTTTTCACAAACAGCTATTCTCACCCATTTTACTGGTGTTTTTGTAATATTTGCCTCCCTTATATAAGACCTGCTAGGGGATATCCAACCAGAGGGCTGTGCAAACAGTGTAGACACAGATCAGCTGTTGCATATAAATGAAGTATCTGATCAGGATCTTCCCAATTGCTTTCCAGACAAATTGGCAAACTAGAGATGGTGTTGGTAATTTGCAACCAGTGTAGATCAGATCAGATTTTCATTGCACCAGCTGATCTAGGTCAACACTGTAACAATCTCTTGTGATTTGATTTCTGTATATACCGATAAAATAAATTTAGTAATCATGTAATTCAATGTAATGTGATTGTCTTAATATTCAATTTCTGCCATACAAATAGTCAACGCAGGAAAGTTAAATTTCACAGATTTGACCAACAGTGGCTATCAAAAAGTGGTTATGTTAGATATAAAGTTATTAACAGTGATTAAAATACTAACTTTGATGATTCGAAGAAATTAAAAGTGAAAAGATGTTTCCTTAATCAATTTGTAGAGTCATGGCCCATATTTGCAAAATTAATGTCTGCTATGTTCTTACACCTTAGAAAGGGTTAAATTTAATGTTCATATAATTGAACGTCTTGTGTCAAGGTAAAAGATGTTTACATACTAGGAAATAAAAGTAGGAATGGGGAAAAAAGCATTCCACACTAGAAACAAGATGGCAAATAGTTTATTGTTTCAGCATGCCAATGTAATGTGAACAAACTCAACAAAAAGCAGATGATTTCAATATTGAGCACATGGCTTGGAGCTCTCGGCCTCAAATAGTATCGACTATATCGTTTAGTTCGACGCTTTTTGAAAAAACCATGGACTAACTAACAAACTGTTTATTTAGTCAATGGTTCCTGTCGACCAATCATTATAATGTTTTTTTGACGTCACATCCTAGGCTTTCACATGGTTATTCATCGTAGCCTTGATCAGCTGGTTACACTGAAATACAGTAAAACTTAGGTTAATCGACAATTAAGGGAAATGAATATGCAATTTTAAATACAGGTGACAGTTTAATGCATTACCAAAGGTATGCAGAAAGCTCCTGTTTTGAGCGTTATGTGTTACTTTTAACCTGCATTCAAGCATAAAAAGTTGTCTTAAAAAGCGGCACAATGCATAGCGTATTCTTTTATTGACCATTGTACATAGGTTTTACTGTATACAATCTAATCAATGCATGAAAAGTTGAAAACAATCTTTATTCAAAAATTAAACAAAATAAGATAATAAAAATCTTAATAAAATGATCTAGATCTAGATCGAATTAATTCAATATTTAAAAGTAACTTTTATTTCAAATGCATCATATTGGAATTGAAATTATCATTGAATATTTAATTGTACACAATTTTAAAATCTTGCCTTTAAATTTCCAGCTTTGTCGTTTTTCCTTCCTCTTCTTCCAAAATATTAATGGATTCAGGCGCACTCATGGTTTTCAATCTTGTGCGAAGAGAAGTGAGGGAAAATAGCACGCGCCCGATGATGTGAAATTGCGAATTTGATGACGTTTATTTCTTGTTTTTCCTCGAGCCCAAGCTAGTGCTAAATAGGTTATGCCCCCTCGAACTATATTGTTTAGTCACGCTCAACCATGGTCTAACCTATACATAAAAATTTCATGCAAGTATTTCTATGACCTAAATAATTTTGTCATCAAATTACATATAATAGAATAACAATATATGCTGTCAATATGATTTGCATTCAGAAAACAGCACATTCATAGTAAAACTTGTCAAGCTTTGAGTGGTAAAGAAATCTAGAAAGTACTATTGAATCGGAAATTTCAGTTTTCTTGGTGGTGGGTGGCAAGTTAAATATAAATCTAGTGGTTGTGGGTATCTGACCTATCTTAATTCTCTTGTTTGGGGGGGTAAAAAAAAATAAAATTGTGTTGGTGGTACCCCTATTTTTGGCTGGCGTTCCTACCCCCCCAGGCCTTTTTTCCTGGAACAGCCCTAAGACAAAATTTTCACAGGAAGTTTTTGATTTGACACAAATTGTAGGACCAGATCTATATAAGTCCATTAGCAAACAGGGCAGACCCTGATAGATGACTTGTACAGAAGCCATCTGGTCTTGGTCTACAAGCATGAAAAAACATTTGTATGAAAGAAAGGGTTAAAGATCATATCTTTTCTTTCATCTCGAGAATAAATAATTTCTTGTTTCTCTTTTCAGCTGGTCAATGTTTGGAATTGTCTTATTTAGCCCATGGTACATTTAATTACACTGGAAATCGGAGTGTTGGTACCTATGCTGAGTTTTTTTGCCGTCCAGGCTATAGTCTCCATGGTAACAGACATCGGATCTGTCAGTATGATCCTGATTCTCAGCCTCAGTATTTCTGGACAGGAAACCAGCCAAAATGTCAAGGTAAGAAATCAAGGGATTAGCTAAAATACAGTCCACAGTTCTAGAGGAGCCGTCTGATCAGGGTCTGCACTGTTTGCTAATAGAATTTGATACATCTGTTTCTTTGCTTTCTAAAATAGCTATAAAGTTCTACCTTCCATATTTCATTCAAACTATTTTGTATATGAATATTCAGTAGGTATTGAAATTTGGAATAAACATAGAACAGTGAAAGGGTTAAGAGTTTGACTCCTGAGGATACTCTATCCAGGTTAAACTGTGTCTAATGAGCATACAAGCTGCTTGCAGTTGTTATCACATTTGTCGCTAATATGCAGAGTTAGTACAGTAAAGTCTCACAAATGTGACCATGTAATTCATTAACATAGGAGTCTATAAATATAGGTGGTTGCTTAATGCAGGGTAAAAATAATTCAGAATGGTTTTTTTGCCCTGCATTTAGCTTTCACCTGTCTTAAAAATCTGAAATTATACTTCTTTTCAATGGTCATATTAAGGAGACTTTACTGTGTAAGCCAAGAAATTTTGTTTTGATATTTTTCACATTTTGAAGGGATGGGAGTGTTGTGGCATAGAATAGTTAAGGCAAAGTTATTTGTTGATAGTTATGTAAGAATGGCTGTTCTGATAGAAGCAACCATGTTTGAAAATGTTGTCAAGTTTTGATTTGGACAATATGGGAACTAACCTTTACTCCATGAATATTCATGTTATGAATATTAATTAGATTATTTTTTTATTATGGCACATAATTACTGGTTTTATTGGACATGGCAGAAACTGTAGAATAGCATCTACGTGTATATTGTTTCATAAGAAAACAGAGCAGACCCATATCAGAGGGCTCCTATAAGAGCCATCTGATTTGGGTCTACTTTACCTGCAAAGAAAAGCTTACTTATTGAGGAAATGTTAAGGACATGATATATATTGTAGCTGTAGATTGTGGCCCCCCTCCTTCTGTTGATCACAGTGAGATTGAGAATGATTCTACCACTTACCCAAACGAGGCGGTATACACATGTATGGCTGGTTACACACTAATTGGAGAAGGAGCAAGGACATGCTTAGAATCTGGGAAGTGGAGCCAAGAAAGCATATTCTGTATTGGTAAGGTTTTCTAACCCTTTAATCCATAAATACAGCTTCTTTTTTATTTTGCCTTTGCAAACAGAGTAGACCCAGATGAGATGGCCCTTGTAGGAGCCGTCTGATCAGGGTCTGCTTTGTTTGCTGATAATATGCTGGTATGATATAGATATTATGCTACAGTTACTGCCATGGCCTAAAATTTCTATGTCCATATACTATTGTAATTAATTAGTCTAATTAATATGCATGACATTATTATTTCTTACTTGAATATTCATTTAGGAAAGGGTTAATGTGTTTTGTTTTAACTCGTCTATTTGTTGAAGGGAAAAGGTCAAGGTATTGCCATTGCCATGATGTTATCGTCATGTACATTTTTTGTTGTCATAGTTTCGGCATTAGTCCGAAACTTCACACAGCTGTTTACCATTGTAAGACCTACACTCTGGTAAGGGGTCATTACTCTTTCTCCTGCTTCCCCCCCCCCCCCCCCCCCCCCCCATAAAAGGGTGTAGGGGTGCATATTGTTTTTGCCCTGTCTGTTGTTTGTTTTGTTGGTTTGACCCCAACTTTAACATTGCCGATAATTTTGTAGCCATTGTACATACTTGGCATGCATGAGCAACTTATGGATACGAACACTTTTAGGGGTGACATACAAGCTTATCGCAAAGACCCGGCAGAACTTTCTTTTTGCATCAAGCAGCCACCTGCTTTGGAAGACATTTAAGTGTTTTAACCCTTTCCCAGTTCTATGTTTATTCCAAAGTTCAATACCTACTGAATTTTCATGGACAAAATAGTTATTATGAAATATGAAAGGAGTAACGTTGGAGTCATTTTAAAAAGTAATGGTATTTCAAACTCCATTAGCGAACGGAGCAGACATATATAAGAGCCGTCTGATCAGGGTCTACTCCATTTGCAAATGCTTGAAAGCCTGTTTACATGGAGGGAAGGTTTAAAAATGGCCATGTCAGGTTCTCCTGTGCTTGAATATTTGATGAAAGCAATCTTTTAATTTTCCAGCTGAAACCTGTCCTAATCCAAACATTCCGCTCCATGGCTCAGTGATATCAGAGGGAAGCGGTATATATACACTTGGATCTACTGTGTCATTTTCATGTGACGTGCCGGGATATCAGATTACAGGTATATACGAATTCTTCAGTCAGTTGAATTACTCTTAAAGTCAATTCTTGCACTTAGACACTGGCTTCATATAATGGTCACTCTTTGTTTGTATGTATCGGGATTTTACGTTGCTTTAACAGTATTTCAGTCATAACAAGACTTCCAGCTAATACAGGTAGAGGAAGATTTCAGAGTTTTTTTCAGTGCACAGGACAAATTGCAATGTTTCTTGCATAGAAGAACACCCTGATAGAACCACCGGCTTACAGCAAATCAGCTGCTTTGGTATGAATGATCATAAGTGCGTTCTTAAAAATGGTTAATTGACTTTGAATACTTCCATTCTGTGTCACATTTTCTAGTAATTTATTTATTTAACCATATCCTAATAGAGATACCGTCTGATGCCACTGTGAAGAGTGTATTTCCAGATCAGACTGCTCCACTAGGAGGGGTTAACCTTTTCCCTCATTTAAACGTGTTTTCATGTATTTGCAAACAGAGTAGACCCAGATCAGATGGCTCCAAGAGGAGCCGTCTGATCAGGGTCTACTCTGTTTGCTAGTGGAATTTGAAAGATCTGTTTCTTTTTTTTTCTAAAATGGCTACAATGATCCACCTTCCATGTTTCATTATAACTATTTTCTCCATGAATATTCAGTAGGTATTGAAATTTGGACTAAATATAGAACAGGGAAGGTGTTAAGGAGGTATAAATCACAATGCCATGATTGTATAGAGGTATAAATCACAATGCCATGATTGTATAGTAAAACCTGTCTCAACCCTTTCCCTCATATAGACAACATTGGGCACCTTTGCCAACAGTGCATACTCAGATCAGACAGCTCCTGTAAAAGTTCTCTGATCAGGGTCTGCTCTGTTTGGTTATGGAATTGTATAGATCTGATTCTACTGTTTCTGAAATGGCCAAAACATCCATGTTTCATTGACCAGTATTCAAGCTGAGGTAATGAACATACATGAAGCCACAAGTTCTTGTATAAATATTCATGAAGAAGAGGGATAAGCATAAATAAGGATAAAGTGAGTCTAATTGTAGGTCTATGTGACTGCTGGTAGCTGAATGCAAGATGAAAGTAATGCAGACAGCTTTCTGCATTACTTTTGTCATTCATTAAGCTGCCTCCTGCTTGACCTACTCACAAATTCCCGGTAAGTGATTGCTGAAACAGGTTCACTGTACATGTATTTTGTAATTCCATTGTTTTTCCAGATCCTGATCCTGCTAAGTGTGTGTCCTCAGACTGGTTCCAGGAAGTTGTGTCTACTAGCCTACCAGTCTATAAAATCAACATTCTGGTGTCCCTGACTGGACTGATTGAAGCTGTTGACAAGTGCTCAGAACCTTACAGTTCACAGTTCAACGCTCTTTTGGAAAACTTCATCAGTGGGGCTATAACTGATGATGTAGTCTGTGAATCGGTTAAGAGCTTCATGGAGATATCCATCATAGATGAGGGTGTGGTAATGGATAGTTCTGAGAATTCAGTAAGTTTATGTGTGTGGTAGTGGATAGATCTTAGATTTCAGTAAGTTTGTGGTAGTGGATAGTTGTGAGAATTCAGTAAGTTTGTGTGTGGTAATGGATAGTTCTGAGATTTCAGTATTAAAGTTTTTTTTGTGGTAGTGGATAGTTGTGAGAATTCACTAAGTTTGTGTGTTGTAGTAGATAATTCTGAGAAGTTAGTAGATAGGCAAAATATGTAATGTCATCTTTTTTAATTGGTAAATCTCAATAACATTTTCGGTTCTTTTAAGAAAAAAGATGAAAGTGTCAAAAACTTTTGTTATACATGCTTCCCAACTTTTTTTGACTCTCAAGAGGGGTTTTCATGATTTCTAAGAGGGAGATTTGGGGTTTCAAGAGGGAGATTTTTCGCGTCACGGCATTTTTCAGTGATTTTGTAATTACTACATTTATTTATAGTGTTTTAAATGAAGGAAACAACAATGCTTCTTTTTTTAATATTGTTTAAATTTGTTACATAAATTTGTTTCTCCAAACCAGGCACCAAAGAATAATTATAATCTTTTTTTTTTAAACATAACAAAACAAAAGAATTACTGACTTAATCCATTGAACCCCAGTGAGGCATATACAGAGTACCTGTGAATAAAAAGTATACTTATGCAAACAGTGTTGAACCACACCAAAGGACTCATACATAAGCCCCTTTGATATGGGTATGCACTGTTTGTAATTATACAATTCATTATCAAACACCCAAAAAATGACTAGGCTAATTAGGAACTTGCATTGTCCTTTTGAACATTCAGGGGGTTAATGAGTTAGTAATTAACCTTTAGTCAGTTCAAGTTAGTTACTGCAAACATTGAGCAGTCAAAGAAATGTTAAAATCCCAACAGGTCAATAGTCCGTGTTTTAGCCCATATCAACAATATTCGCGAAAACCAATGACATTTCAAAATTATATTGTAATTATTTTTTTAGGGTATGTAATGGTAGAAAATATTTAATGGTGTTTTTAATTACATCTTTAGTGTCCTTATCATTAATTATATTCATGAAAAAGCAACTTTGTGCACAAATTGACTCCATGAATATCAGTCAAGTGGGCTTTTATTTCGAAGTGTTTCGGCCCATTGAAACAGCGAGGCCAAGCACAGCTGTCATTAACATGGAAGCAGAGAAGCATTTCTATGTCTTATATCTTAATTATGAGAATAGAATTTCTGCTATAATTGAATAAAGTCCTTGTCCAAGTTACCAAACGATATTGGAATGTGCATCACTAGGATAGCCAATTACGACATCATGACCGATTACGACATCATGACCAATTTCTGGTATAAACAAATGGATGATTAAAGCGCTGTTTGTTATCAAACATTTACGGTTGAGTGGTTATCTGTGAAATCCCTTACAGTAGGGAGACCATCTGGACCACCTGGGGCTAATCCTTTGACACGTTTATGAGGGTAATTCTGAAGGGCAAACAAAAGATTTTCTGACCTGCTAAAGATTTCAAATTTTCAATACACCCAATTTTGATTTTTTTTTCAAATCGGGTTTTTAGTCAAATAATCGGGGTCGTCGGGGTTTGCCTTCTGAATCGGGAGACTCCCGACGAAATCGGGAGAGTTGGGAAGCATGGAACTTATACAGTAGAGTCTTTCTTATGCACCCACATATTCTATTAGCATAGGAGACTGTAAAATCAGGTGGTTGCTTAATGCAGGACAAAAGTAATCCAATAAGCTCCATGGGAAATTTCTGCATTACTTTTATACTGCATTTACCTACCACCTGGTATAAAAATCCAGCATTAGACTACTTTTGAGTGTTTGTATCAGCGAGACTCTACTGTGTCATCTCATCGGATCAAATACAGTAAAACTCCACTAATGCGACCACCTAAAAGAGGTATAATTCTGGGTGCTAGATGCAGGTGGTTGCTTAATGCAGGACGAAAGTAATGCAGAAAGCTCCTATAGGAGCTTTCTGCATTACTTTCATCCTGCATTAAGCAACTACCTGCTTATAAAGGCAGCTATGGACATTCTTTAAGTGGTCACATTAGAGGAGTTCTACTGTAGTATATAAACATAGTCTCAGATTCTGCCATAAGGTTTAAAACATTTAATTAGAAATATTTTTTTTCTGTCACTTAGGCCATGTCCAAAGGGTTTTTTAACCCTTCGCTTGCTGTTCACGTCAATATACCTACCTGTAAACAGTGAAGACCCAGATGAGACAGCTCCTGCAAGAGCTGTCTCATCAGGGTCTGCACTATTTACAAGTTGATTGTGCAACCAGTGCACCCCACAGCAGTGATTGCATGTAGTGAAATACTTGTACACAGTGAAGATATATGTAATTATACAACATGGCATGGGTAAAGAAGGAGAAATGTATTTTAAAATTCAGCAAGCGAAGGGTTAAGATTTACAAGCATATGCACATATTTTGGAAAAATATCTGGATATTTGTTGAAGTTCAAAACTGTTGTTACTATAACCCTGTTCCTCATATAAACGTGTTTTCATGCATTTGCAAACGGAGCAGACCCAGATCAGGGTCTGCTCTGCTTGCTAGTGGAATTTGAAAAATCTGTTTCTTTAGTTTCTAAAATGGCTACAGTGTTCCACCATCAATATTTCGTTATAATTATTTTGTTCATGAATATTCAGACGGTATTGAAATTTGGAATAAACATAGAGCATGGAAAGGGATATTTACCAAAAATATTAGGCCAGACAATCTTAGGCAAATAGTGTAGATCTTTATCAATTTGTTCAATGTCTACAGAGTTATCAAAATGTACAGTAAAATTCGGTTATAACGAATTCCAAGGGACTGAAGGATTTACTTTGCTATAAACATTATTCGCTATATTGATAGTACGAAGTTCGCTATAAATTATGACTTTGACACACGACTGTTCAATATTTATTAAACCGTAATTCAGACATGTATGCGTAGCGATCAAACTCCCAAAATGCACATCATTCATCGTACAGCTTACTCTTTGTGGAAGAAATCGGTCATTTGCTTTTGAACACACGTTGATGCTTGACACTTGCCAAATAACTGTTTCATAAATGTCAGTGTTTAAAAATAATTATCAGGAGTATTTGGTTGTTGCTCCAATGTCCGATGCAAATTGGGTATAGCGGAAAAAGACTCCGCG
The DNA here is from genome assembly GCA_963576725.1 of Azorinus chamasolen. NCBI lineage: Eukaryota > Metazoa > Mollusca > Bivalvia > Cardiida > Solecurtidae > Azorinus > Azorinus chamasolen. Next base: position 108,479,343 of record OY755236.1, read on the forward strand.
TATGTGGGCAGGATCAAATATTCCTTATAGATCTGTGCCGTCATCAGAGTCAGCGGTAGATTCTATTTTTAGCAGAAAATGCTGAAATAATATGCGAACGGGGAGGGAATAACAAAACCAAAAGACTTCAAGTATTTATTTTGAAAATAAAAAACGAGCATCATATCCTAACAATGTTTAGCTGTAACTCGTACTTTTAAGTGCATATATGCCCCGCGGCTAGCGGTGTTTAATTATACCATACCACCGTAAAGAATAATGTTTACGGATCGCTTCACAGTTCGCCCCAACACTAGTATTTGTTTTAACACCTATGCGACATGGTGTTAATCATGTGAAATACACAGGAGGTTGAAGGTAGTATGAAGGTGAAACTTCGCTTTGAAGAAGGAATTTTAAAGTGTTTTGTGATTAATGGTACTGGAAATTCAGTTCGCCATAAGCGAAAATTCGCTCTAACCAACTTCGCACTTAACATTATAGTCTGTATAGAATTAATGAAGATATCGGCCGGGTACGAAATTTAGTTCGCTATAAGCGGAAATTCGCTTTATCAGAGTTCGTTATAAATAAGTTTTAATGTATAGTCAACATACCAAGTTTTACCTCATAAATGAATTTCTTAAATTTAAGATTGAATCCATTCATCTTTTCCAAAATGTTCTTTGTATCCTTAGGTGACTTTGAATCAGACCATAGTGATAGAACCAAGCCAAAATGAGCTGGCTGTTCCAGTGTCCCAGGCATGTGTGCAGTATATGTGGAAGAGACTGACATCTGCCAGCCAAGAGAACACTGACCTCACAATAACTGGCAAAGGGTCATGTTCAGATGTATGTAAAAAAAATTTCATTTTTGCATTTGAAGTAAACTACATTTTATTTCAGATCGAGTTTACACCTAACATTATTCAAACAACTATACATGTTTTCTATTACATGGATTAAGTGCGTGATCACAACGATACGATAATAACCTGTAATTATGGATTTAGCCTGTACCCAAGATGTCGCGGAAGCAATAATCGCTCAGTTATAGATGGTCCCAATTCAATACAATGTCAGATACGCAGGTGTGAAAAATGCCGCAATTATCACATTGGGACCTCCAAACAGTGTTGGATAAACGGTTACGCAAGGATCCGTTAAACTAAGGTTTTAATTACATAGAACAAAGAAGGAAATGTTCGGGACCAAACATTGCTGTCGGATAGATTAGTTTGTCGGATGCCCTAGGTTCCGGATAACCAAGGTGTATACATTTTAATGCAGTTGCAAACAAGGTAGACTCGGATTTCCTAGGAGCATACTCCTATGGAAGTCGTCTGATCAGGCTCTGCTCTCTTTATTTATGGGATGATAAAGATCTGATACTACAGTTTCTACCATGGTCAAACATTCCTTTGTTCATAATAGTATGCCATTACTAAATACAATGGAATCCCTCTAACACCACCATTTGATGAATACACATTATTAACAGATGGCTTAATGCAGGTTAACAGTAATGCAGAAAGCTCCTATAGGAGCTTTCTGCATTACTTTTGTCCTGCATTAAGCTACCACCCATCCCTGCCACCCAAAAGTATGCCCCTTTTCGGTGGTCACATTAGAGAGGTTTTACTGTAATGTACATGCAGTATTTCTCACTTGAATATTCACCTGGTTGACGGCTCAGTGCTGGATGGTATAGTGTTTCACTATGCATTAACCCTTTCCCTAATAAGTATTTATGCATGAATTTATTACTTCATGAATATTCATTAACTTAATTTTTATAAGGTAAATGTTTCACAGGGATTGTTGCTTTAGACAAAAACTGCAGGATCACTTACATTGTCATAAGCAAACACAGCAGGAGCTGTCTAATCTGGGTCTACTCTGTTTGCAAAGACATGAAAAGGCATTTGTTTTAGGGAAAGGATTAAGTAATTAAAAACTTTGAATCAATCTGATTACATTTTCAAACTGTATTAAAGACATTACCCAGGTCCATTCAATGATTCCCCCCCCATTGTTCTCAATAGGCGTGAAAGTAACAGTAAAAGCATGATACAAGTGTGCAAAATATGGCAAGCCGTCTCATTCTGTCTAGAGAGGCCCTGACATACAATTAGTCAAGGGGAACACACTCAAAAGACCATTGTTGGTCAGAACCCAATAGAAGTTCAACCCTTAAGAAGCCTACCACTAACAAACAAAGGGCCATATGCAAACAGGTTGGATCCAGATGAGACGTCAAGTAACCCGGCATCTTATCTGGATCCAAGCTATTTGACAGACAACATTTTCACAAATCTTTACAAACTATGAAGCACTTTCACATTTGAAGCAGACAAGCAATTTAGCAGATGAATATTTTATAAGGATTAAATACATTAAAAAAACCTGAGCGCTTATGTATATCAGAGATCAAACTCTGGACATTTGGCCTGCAGTAGAATCCATTTAACCTGCAGTGGAGGAGAGCTATAATATGTTCAAAGGCGCCCTAATTAAAGCTGAGAATTCAATTTTGTCTTGTAGAGCTGGCGTTCAAATATACATGCCATGTTTGTTTGTACAGTGGAGAAAACGTTATCATTTCCCGTTTAAACGTATCTATACGCAAATGCATTGAAGTAAAATGTAGAAAAATACACCTTGTTGAAATATCTCAAGATATTTTTTATCTGAGTGGCAAACCGTTTGGAGCCTGATCAGACGCCGGACAAAGCGGGGCCTATATGCTCCTTCTTATAGTTTCAGGGAGCATAATAAAAAATAAAAACATATACTGCATTAGTGACAATCTAATCATTTCCAAATCATCAAATGTAAGAGACGGGCCTCACATGGAACGCTCCAGTGGTTCTTGACAGGTAGACTGCTATAGCTCTTACCATGTGCCGCATGCTTTTTCACAGGTTAGCTGTAAAGACCCAAGCCGGCCAAGGGAATGTCTTTAATCCCATCGAGACATGGAGTAACTCAATATCTCATCTGGATCCAGACTGTTTACACGGGTTTTGGAAAAGAGATGGAAGAATTTTGTTCTTTTAGGGTTATTGCAGACAATTGTTTTTGCAAACAAAAGTTACTTTGTATTGGAAAGGTTAATCCTTTACTCCGTGAATATTTATGAAATAAATGATGACATCATGAATATTAATTTGATTAATTTTTAGAATAGCATATTAACACATGAATTTTTTTCCAAAGCAGAAACTGGAGGATCATATTTATATTACTCCATAAGATAACAGAGCAGACCCTGATCTGGGTCTACTCTGTTTGCAAATGCGTAGAAAGACGTATTTATATAGTAAATGATTAAGCAGTATCTGCTAGGAAAGGCTCCAGTTCATTTTCAAGGGTTGATTTAATACTCATATAAACGCTTCTCCTGTAAGAGCCGTGTGATCAGTTTTCTTATGAAATTATAATAGATCTGACTCTACAATTTCTATAAAAAAAAAAAAAATAACCTGGGTATGCTTGGCATTACAGCTAAGGAATATTCATGATGTCATTATTTCTTAACACAAATATTTTGGAATGGGTTAAAGAGGATGTACTGTGTTTTACTTTCAGATTTCCATACCTAGAGAACGGGTCAGTATTACAGACCCACAGGAGATCTGTCTGGCTGGCTCCTTGATTATCAGTGGCAATACAAAGTATTGCCGTTTTGTTCAACAAGGTAATATCTTTTCAGATCTGAAACAAACTTTTACAGTTGTGTGCAGCTGGCATGAAAATCATTGTTAGATGAAATTTTAAAATTATCAATAGGAAAAAGAGAGGGAATATTGAAAAGTATGTTCAAAGCTATCTTAGCTATGCTGTAAGGATATATATATATATATATGTGATAATCTTAGCTATGCTGTAAGGATATATATATGCGATAATCTGTACATACAGGTTGAATCTAAACTGTTTGACAACCTGGCTGTGGTTTTCTCTCACTTGAGCATGAAGTGCACAGGGTTAACTATTTTGATACTTTGGAAACCTGCTGGAGCTGTCTGATCGTGGTTTGCTGTGTTTGCAAAGGTGTTTAAAAACGCATTAATTATAATGAGGCAAAGGGTTCTGCCAACCTGTACAAATTCATTCACAGAATGTATCTATTGGGACCTGTTACTAAAATGTTCAAGACATAATTTTATGTTAAGAATCATGAATGCCGTGGTAAGGTCAGATTTTCCATACATTGTGTTGTACTGAAGATATTAAAATATCTAATGGTCGAAGTTCAGTACAATTTTTCAGGAATACTCATGAGGTGATGCTCTTAACCTTTAGCCTGCTGTGGGCGGATGAGTGAATACTTGTGCAAACAGTTTGGATCCAGCTGAGATGCCGAGTAACTCCGCGTCTCATCAGGATCCAAACTATTTGAAACCATGATTGCATTTTGGTAGACAAGTTGATTATAGCTTGAATTTTGAAAATGTAGTAGATGAAACATTCTGTAAAAATAATTTGCTTAGCAGGTTAAAGGTTAAAAAATGAATTCAAACATTGCGATTTGTCAAAAGTATGGCTACCATATTTACAGCTAGTTTGCTATCTATGATAAAAGTGAAAATTGAAAACAAATGCAGGAATGTTTCTGAGGCGGGGCTATTTTTCCATATATGGCAATACAGTGAAATTTTCAAATTATTATCTGAAACAACTGACCTTATTTTAATATGATCTTGTAGGAATATTCATCAGTTGTATCCTGTACTAAAACATTAGAACCAGTATTATCTGTCAAAAACTTTCAGCATGGATAAAGATTAACATTACATGTATATATATATATCACATCCTATTGAGAGCGACAGCATGATTTGTCAACCCGAGGTTGGTAATGTTCACCGAGGCGCTAGCCCAGGTGTACAGTACCATACCGAGGGTTTACAATACGTGCTGTCGTTCTCCATAGGATGTAATATTTATTTTATTATACCGAACAGCACAATCAATTTCACCAGCTAAAAGATTTATTTAATTGCAAAAGTAAATAGTCTGAAACAAAAGTTAAACGTGCTTAAAAATAGCGGAACAGCTTCACATTTCTAATCATTACACGTTAAGTACTGGCGGAGACCTTTTCGTTGTCCAATATTAATATTTTCTCCTCCGAAATAGTCACATAATGCAACATTTTTCAAATAATTAAACAAAATAAAAAATGATTGTCAAAATGGCATTTGTTGATCAAATTGCAAGCGTCAGATGACGTCAGTCGCTGAGGTCAGTTGGATGACGCCATGCATGCAATTTAATAAGCGCTCACTGATCTAGACATACTGTTGCCCTCACGAGATAATGTTGCATGGAACAGTACAAATTGTTTCATGGTGGGTATATGGAAATTTTGTATAGGAAAGTCATGTGAGGTATAATAATACACTTTCCCTTTTTTAAATAGGTCCTGTGTATCAGATGGCATTAGAATTCAGTCTTGCTGTTGGTCCATCAACAGACATAGGGTGTTTGACTAAAATGAGAAGTAACATTGGAACTGGTGTCAGGATGATGTTGGGCAATGTAGACCTGCCAACTTTGTGTGAAAATACCCCAGAGATACAGCTGGTTCAAACATCTGGACTGTTGACAGTTGAGAGTGCAAGTGTAAGACAAGACTGTTTTAACTTGTTGAACTGTAAAACGTTCTGAACTGGACATTTCAAATTAGTATCAGTGTCAGTCTGTAAGACAGGTAAATGCTTAAACCATTTGCGCCTAGTGGATTCTTCCATGTTTATATATTGGATTAGTCCTTTTTTTATATAAGGGGTGCCTGGCCTAAATTTTCAATTTTGTTTTGTTTATATTGTAATTCTTATCAGCAAACAGTGTAGACTCGGTGTACATATTGCTTCTATTTGCTTTTCCCTTTCTGAGATTACTTATGCAAACAGCTGTCTCTGCTTCTCATCTGGATTCAAACTGTTTGTTACTGTGGTAATATTTTGGAAAGAAAATGGGAGATATTAGACAAATGAAAATGTAGCAGACACTTTTTTTACAGACTACAGTATTTAGCTGCAAAAGAGTTTATTTCATAAGGTAATGGGTTAATGCTTTATTTTATCTTTTCAGTTAACAGTGAAAGTACCTTTCTTCCTGTATGACTTCTCAGCAAAGTTTTCTGAAGTGGAATTTTGCGCTGCATTAGTGAAAGATGAGTTTAAGCAGCTTTTCAATGAGGCTATGATTGGTGTTGAAGAAATCAGTGACAGCAGCTGCTCCGGTATAACTTTTGAAGATGGAGTAAATATCTCAAACATATCAGAGTTATGTCCCATTGGCTTTGTTTTCCACAAACCATCAGGATACTGCATATTTTGTCTAGAGTGTGCAAATCAGGCAACTACTTCATCAACAGTTGCTGTTACAATGCCTCTCACAACAACTGGATCATCAACAACTAGATCATCAACACTGAGTTCCTCTGTACCAACAGCGACTAGAACGACATCTGTCCTGACATCCACATCATCATCAGAACCAACACAAACAACCAGTGAAGCAACTACAACAATTGTGCCAGCAACAACTACAAGTGTTACGTCTACATCAAGTCCTTCTGTGTCATCCACTACTCTTTCTACATCATCCATATCAACTTCTGGAACTTCTTCTACATCTTCAACATCTGAATCAACAGCTCCCTCAACTACTACTACCACACCTACTACAACTTCACAGACTTCACTTACAACTTCATCTATGTCCACTGCAAAATCTACAGCTACAGATGCTACAACAATAATGTCTTCATCAACAAGGACTTCGCCTAGCTCTACAACAACAACAACAAAAGTCACCACAGCTACCACACTTCCATCCACAACTACACAACAAACATCTACAACTGCATCTCCTTTCACAACAACTACCGAATACGCAACAACATCACCTAGCACAGCTACAACACCGTCTGAAACCACATCAACATCTACAGTTACCACAACAATCTTAACTAAGCCAACTGTAGCAAGTTCTACCTCATCAGTGAAATCTTCATCTTCATCATCTATAATGACAAAAGATGCAATAACAACTTCGACAGAAGCAACAACATCACAAATAACAACCACATCACCATCAACATCAACACATGAAACATCTACAAGATCGTCAGATGCATCAACAACTTCAGAATTTACTTCACCAATGACCTCCACTTCCACTCCAAAAACAATTCTTACACAATTCACCACAACTGCAACATCCACATCAACATCTTCAGATCCATCAACTTTTTCTATATCCACTAAACCATCTACAACAACAGGTACCTCCACTTCTTTATCATCTACATCATCCACTACCACATCAACAAAAACAACTGCTAGCACTTCTACCACACAACAAGCAACTGTTACAACCACTTTGACAACATTACCTACTTCATCTTCTACTTCATCAAGTAATTCAACAACTGCTAGAACAACAACATCAATGTCACCAGAGACTTCTACTGAAGCTCTTCCAACATGTGACACAACATCTGTTGACAGCACAGCAGCGGTTACTCCAGAATTAAACTACACTATGACACAGTTCTTGCTTCATTTCAATGGGAGTTTTTCCACCACTACTCTAGATAACTTTTGCACTGAGAGTTACAAACAGGAGCTGGAAACAATCCTGAATGTCAGAGAAACCGAGTTTATTCTTCAGGATGTTGTTAGACGTCACTGTATTCTCAATGGTGTCTTCGTGCAGTTTGAACCCCTGTTTATGGAGACGCTATTATCTGATAAAAAAGTGAGTGCTGAAACCTTAGCTGCTTCTTTATCCAAATACGGACACCTGAATAAATTTATTGGCTTCTGCTCCACTTTTCAATGTAAAATTAATGCCCCAATGGTTTGTTCAAAATACAATTCCAGAGTGTCAAACAGTCGTAGATGAGCTGTATAATTATGAACTATTTACTCCATGAATATTCATGTAAGAAATGAGATCATGAATATTAATAAGATTTATTTTTATATAATGGCATATGTACAGGGGATTTTAGGCCTTTGTAGCAACTATAGAATCATATCTACATTATTCCATAATCAAAGAGAGTAGACTCCTGCAGGAGCTGTCTGATCTGATCTGAGTCTACCCTGTTTACAGGCATAGAAAGGCGTATTTATGGAGTAAAGGGTTAACTCTTTCCATGTTTAGTAATTTTGTCATCTGCTCAGTTGTCATCTGCTGCTCAATTGTTGTCTGTAACATTTTCAAAAACTATTAATTATGTCTCTCCCATTTATAATGGGGAGACATATTGTTTTTGATCGAGTTGTCTGTCTGTTTGTCTGTCAGACGTCCGGGTCTGTCTGTCTGTCTGTCCATCTATCTGTCATACTCGTGTCCGCTCCATATCTTTCACAAATATGGAAGGATTTCAGAATGCTTTGGCACAAATGTTCGACTCAACAAGCAGATGTGCAGAACTTTCAATTCAGGAATTTGGGTCAAAGGTCAAGGTCACAATTCAATGTCAAATGGGGTCTGGGCCAAAACCATAGGAAGCTATTTCCTCAAAGGACATTAGTCATCTGTGTATTGCACTGGAATGTTTACTCATCTTTTTAGCTATAGATGAATCATTGATTGCATTGCACTCAGTTTGAATCCAGATGAAACCCTACTTCTTTCATCAAAACTGTTGACTTTTTATGTCTCCCCCATTTATAAATATTGTTTTTGATTGAGTTGTCCCTCTGTCTGTCCGTCCGTATGTCCGCTCATCTGTCTGTCTGTCACACTTGTGTCAATCCGCTCCATATCTCTCACAAATATGGAAGGATTTCAGAGTGCTTTGGCACAAATGTTCGACTCAACAAGCTGATGTGCAAAACTTTCGATTCCGGCATGTGGGTCAAAAGTCAAGATCACAATTCTAGGTCAAATGTTTTTAGCCACAACTTTCGTGTCCGCTCTATATCTCTTAAACTCTTGGAAGGGTGGCACAAAATTTAATGCTCTCTATAACAAACTGATGTGCAGACAGCAGGATTCAGGCACATTGGTCAAAGGTCAAAGTCACAATTTAAGGTCAAATGTTTTTAGCCTTTATTTTCATGTCTGCTCCACATCTGTATATCTATACCCAGATAGTCATGTCTCTCCAGTATAAGTCCTACAGTTACCATAATATCACAGATTTTACTCGTTTTGCGCCTTACCTGTTACATCAATATTTTAACAACTTGAAAGTGCACATGTTGTTTATCCCATCATTATAAATTGCGTGGATGTGTGCTTGTTTGTGGGGTGGAAGTGGGGGGATTTGGGGAGACATACGTTTTTTTTTTCAAATTTCTCTAGATTAAAAGGCCTAGATTCTTCATACTTGCTGAATTGTAGTATGTGCTCATGGACCACTATCAGGATTATTCAAAATACGACCCTTTCTTTCATGTTGACCCCAACCTGGGGCTAACCTTTCATACATGGAAATTCATTGTATATGTAAATCTGTGGTATCCAGGTGAGCGATTAAGGGCCATCATTACCCTCTTGTTTATAAGTGGTACATTTTGACCAAAAATGGTACTCTTCGGTAATGGTACGATTTGTCTATTAACTGTTCATTTCAAAGCCCTGGAATTCTGTTTTTAACAAAGTTTTTCTCTTCATGAGACTGGTTAGAGTTTTTATTTTCATGTATCATAATATTTCCCTATCCTTCATTTAAAACTTTACTCCATGAATATTCTTGTATTAAATAATGATGTCATGAATATGAATCTGATTCATTTTTATAATGGCATAATGAACACAAGAAAGTTTGGGTTTTGCAGAAACTGCAGTCATATTTGTAAACTGCAGTCATATTTGTAAACTGCAGTCATATTTGTATTATTTCATAAACAAACTGACCAGACCCTTATCCTTTTCCCTGTTCTATGTTTATTCCATTTTCAATACCAACTGAATATCCATGGACAAAAAGGTTATTATGAAATATGGAATGTGGAGCACTGTAGCCATTTTAGAAAGTAAAGATGCAGATCTTTGAAATTCTATTAGCAAACAGAGTATACCCTGATTAGACAGCTCCTCTAGGAGCCGTCTGATCTGGGTCTACTCTGTTTGCAGATGCGTGAAAACATATTTACATGAGGGAAAGGGTTATCAGACAGCTCCTAAAGGAGTCATCTGATCAGGGTCTACTCTATTTGCAAAGGTGTAGAAAGGCGTTCTTATGGAGTAAAGGGATAAACACTCTTTCACACAAACAAAGTAGACCTAGATCAGTTGACTCCTGTCGGAGCTGTCTGATCAGGGTCTGCTCTGTTTATTTATGAAAGACCTAACTACAGTTTCTACCAACACAAATATCATGTATACATATGTGATTATAAAAAAAATCAGCTAATAAATATAAAAAACTATGTCATTATTTTTCACATGAATATTCAACAAAAAAAGGTTAAATGTTCATTCTATTATGATACCAATAAGAAAATTCAACAGAAAGCTGGATCATGTATGTTTATGGCAATTCTGTTCATATATTTTCAGGTGCGCATGACTTTATTCGTCTCCCTAACGGCTATGAAGGGGTATACTGTCACTTCATTCACAATGGAAGAATGTTTGGGACCTCTTTCTTTTGAATATCCGGATCTGACTCATGCCTATTGCCTTCTACGAAGTAGGTCAGTTGTTCCTGGGCCCACAGCTTGCCAAAACCTATCAACAGTGGGGGTTGATCTCAGTTTAATTGACTTTCGCTCTGTGTGTGCTCGAGGCTGGACAGCTGAAAACAAACATTGCATCGAAGGTATGTATAATGTTTAATATTAGATATACATGTATGTGTTTTTGTCTTTAAATCTTTACTCCATGAGTATTTATATAAGAAATAATGTATGAATGAATATAAACTAGCTTAATATCTATAATGGCATATAATTCCATAAGAAAAACAGAACAGACCCTGATCAGACATCTGATCTGGGTCTGCTTTGTTTGTAAAGGCATTAAAAGGCATATCTATGCAGTAAATGTTAAACAAAAACCTCAACATTTGTAATCCTATTTGATCGGAACGAGTCTTTTTCCGTTTGAGATAATGCAAACAATTTTAATTCCGATTAGGGGCTTGTTTTATTAAAGACTGTATGACTGAAATTGTTATAAGCTCTAGCTCAATTACCTAGCTCAATTACAATTGTAAGTTACTAATATCACGTATTAGAACTTATATTAATTTCTGTCATCGAAATTAGTCTTTATTACTGCATGCTATTAGGTGCAATAGATTTGGCTATTTGAGTAGTAGCTATTGTTGTAAAATTAGGTCTTAGGATAATTTGGTTGTATGGTCTTTAGTTAAACGGGCTGTAGGTACTAAGTAGCCCTGTGTCTCATCAGGATTAAAACTATTTGACACTTTTAACCCATTTCCTCATATATTGACACCTTTTGATGCCTCTGTAAAAGCTATTGTTTGAAACCATTGTGATAAATAGAGCATTTGCTCCATAGGACCAAATGCCCTGTTTATCAAAATGGTTTCAAAACTACACAATTCTAAAATTTCCTGTTTTCTTGTAAATTCTCCTTTTCAATAGATTTATTCAAAGTTGTTGTGTCTAATTGAATGGGATAAAAAGAGAACAGAAGAAAAATTAATGTTGAAAGCTGTAACAAATCACATTAACCCTTTCCCTCATATACTATTTTTAGATTCAACCTCTTTGAATGAATCTACCGCAAAGAGCATTAAATAGAGAAAAGGAATTTTGTGGATTTTTAGGTCACCCGAGCAAAGCTCAGGATGAGCTTTTGGGAGACTTGAATGTCCGTCATCAACAATTAGCTTGTGAACACTCTAGTGGTTACAATTGTAGTCCAATCTTAATGAAACTTGGTCAGAATGATTGTCTTGATAAAATCTCGGACGAGTTCGAAAGTGGGTCAAGTTGGGTTAAAAACTAGGTCACTAGGTCAATAGTAGGAAAACCTTGTGAACCCTCTAGAGGTCACATTTTTAGCCCAATTTTCATGAAACTTGGTCAGAATGATCGTCTTGATAAAATCTCGGAGGAGTTTGAAAAGTGGGTTACGTGGGGTAAAAAACTAGATCACTAGGTCAAACAGTAGAAAAACCTTGTGAACACTAGTGGTCACAATTTTTGTCCAATCTTCATGAAACTTGGTCAGAATGAAGGCCTTGATAAAGTCTCGGACGAGTTCGAAAGTGGGTCAAATGGGGTTAAAAACTAGGTCACTAGGTCAAACAGTAGAAAAACCTTGTGAACACTCTAGTGGTCACATTTTTTGTCGAATCTTCATGAAACTTAGTCATAATGATTGTCTTGATAAATTCTCAAAGGAGTTTGAAAGTGGGTTATGTGAGGTTAAAAACTAGGTCACTAGGTCAAATAGTAAGAAAACCTTGTGAACACTCTTGAGGTCACATTTATAGCCAAATCTTCATGAAAATTGGTCAGAATGATTGTCCTAATAAAATATTGGACAAGTTTGAAAGTGGGTTAGAGGTCAAAAAGTAGGTCACTGGGTCATATCTTAGAAAAATCTAGTTTACACTCCAGTGGCCACATTTTTAGCCCAGTCTTCCTCAAACTTGTTCAGAGTATTTGTCTTGGTGATATCAAGGTTGAGTGTGATCATGGGTTAGGTGGGAATAAAAAGTAGGTCACTAGGTCAAATCTTAGAAAAATTACTCTAGAGGGCACATTTTTAGCCCAATATTCATTGGTCAGAATTATTGTCTTGATAAAATCAATATACTAAATCTTTGACAATCTTGTTCTGCAGAACCACTGCTCATGATCCACTATCAACATTGTTCAAATATTGTCCCTAAGGTCAATATTGGCCCTACCCATAGGCTACCAAGCAAAAATCTTAAATCTAAGGTAATCAGGTGAGCGATTAAGGACCATCTTGGCCCTCTTGTTTTAGTCTTGAAACCATTGTGATAAATAGAGCATTTGCTCCTAGGGAACAAATGCTCTATTTATCACAATAGTTTCAAAAAGTCACTTTTACTGAGGCGTAGAAAGACGTAGTTATGGAGGAAAGGGTTAAATGGTTCTCATACTCTTGGACCAAATAAAACCCATCACACAAAGTAACATCTTTGCAACTATTGTCGATTGTTTTCCATTTAACCCTTTACTCCATGAAAATTCACAAAAGAAATAATGACATCATTAATATTAATAAGATTAAGTTTTATAATGGTACTATGAACAAAATTATTCCCTATTGCGACAAAAACTGGAAAATCAGATCTCTATTATATCATAAGCAAATAGAGCAGACCCTGATCAGATGGCTCCTACAGTAGCTGTCTGATCTGGGTCTGCTATGTTGGTGGCAGAAGCGTAGAAAGGTGTATTCATGGAGAAAAGGGTTAATTGGTCTCATACACCCACCAAGTCGTCTAATGAGAATTTAGCGATTGTTCTCTTATGGGTTATTAAGTCAGTCACTGGGTGTCTGCATGGTTTGCACTCACTGTCCAATTGTATTTCTTCCTGTATTTCTTGCTGTTCAAATGTGATATCTCATCTTGATCTGAGTGAGTTTAACTGTTTCCTTCATATAAACACGTTTTCACACATTTGCAAACAGAGTAGACCCAGATCAGACGGCGCCTATGGGAGCCATCTGATCAGGTTCTGCTCTGTTTGCAAATGGAATTTGATAGATCTGTTTCTACACTTTCTAAAATGGTTACAATGTTCCACCTTCCATATTTCATTACAACTATTTTGTCCAAGAATATTCAGTAGCAATTGAAGTTTGTAATAAACATAGAACAAGGAAAGGGTTAAGCCTTTCATATGGAATGGGCTGTATTGTTAACTCTTTGCATGCTAGGGGCAAAACTGTGATTACCTATGCAAACAGTTTGGATACAGATGAGACGCCGCATAATGCGGCTTCTCATCAGGATCTAAACTGTTTGTCACCCTGACCATATTTTTGCAAAGAAATGAGAAAAAGTTTATTTTAAGAATAAACGACAGACGACAATTGTTGCAGACGAAAATGGACCATTTCACGGGAATATTCAGCATTGAAAAGCTTAAAACAAAGGATTTGTTGCCATGACAGACAATGTAGATTCTGATCTATAACTTTATTTAACCCTATACTCTGTGAATATTCAAAAAAGAAATAATGACATCATTAATATTAATTAGATTATTTGATATGATGGCACATGGACACAAGAATTTTCCGCCATGGCAATAACTGAAGAATCATATCTATATTTCAAGGAAACAGACCCTGATAAGATACTCTCCATTGCTCTAGAAATACATTTGATATTTTCTGTTCGTACTTCCTGTCATGGTTGTTGAGCTTATTTGTCATTTGGGATGCTCTTTTATTTATTTGGCAAGAGTTGTCCAGTCGGGATAGAACTAAAAGGAAGGCAGGTAGGTAGCTTTGTTCCCATGGACTGCTAGCTGTTCTTTACAGAAACAAATGCCTTGCAGTGAATGCTTGTAATGAATTTAAATGAATATATGTGAAAAACATAATTAACAGTGAAAAAATATTTTTGCATTCATTCTTTGTTAACTGCGTGTTAGTTTTCGCATGCAAATTAGGTTTGTGAAAAATGCTTTTAATGAATATGAATGAACACAAGGATTAATCTGGACCCAGTTTTTAGTGTGAGAAATCGACCAAATTCAACAAGAGATTTCAGAAATTAGTTAGAGCATGTCGAAAATCATCCTTCTGCATGCCGCTTTTCATTAATTTTATTGTAATGCACTGAAAGGTTAACTCTCTTTTCATTTTTATACTTTCACATGGCCTATTATATGGTTTATTTAAGTATTGTACATGCTTCCTTCTTTTATCCCCTGGTAGTGAAACCAAATTTGAATAGTGACACTACTTCTTTCCCTCATTCCATTATTTGCTTTAACAAAACCCAAAAGATCTGTCATTATCGAATCTATGCAGTGATTTGCAAATACATGTATATGTATGCAAAAACAAAAGCTGCTTTGTTATTTATGCTTAGATTAACCCTTTCCCTTATTTAACATACTAGATAGAAAGAAACAAGCGTTGAATTTTGAAACATACGTGCACAAAAAAAATCTTAGAGATGTATGGTTTTCCATTTATGTTGATACATTGTATAATTGGTTGAGTGTATGTAACTGAAATGTTTGGTTATGTTTACAATGTATAATAGTTCGAGTGTGTGTATTAGCCTCTGATTGGCCAACGCCACAGAATTTTCGTTTTTTTAGACAGTTTTGCAGTATGTGATATTTTAGCTATCTTTGATCGAAGAACAACTATGTGTTCAAACAAAATTGAAATCATTTAAAATAATAAATAAAAAATGCGTCAAAGTGAAAAAAAACCAAAAAAACTTTCCCTTATATAAACGTGTTTTCTCGCATTTGCAAACAGAGTAGACCCAGATCAGCCGTCTGATCAGGGTCTGCTCTGTTTGCTAATGGAATTTAATAGACCTTTTCCTTTACTTTCCAAAATGGCTACAATGTTCCACCTTCCATATTTCATTATACCTATTTGTTCATGAATATTCAGTAGGTATTGAAATTTTAAATAAACATAGATGAGGGAAAGGGTTGATAGACAGGCAGACAGAATATTTTATTTGACTTCAACTTTTATAGTTCTTCTTTATAATTTATGGTATACTATTATATCATGTTCCAAAGTACATAGCATAAAGATAAGATACTTTTTTTTATAACAAACAGTGAAGAGTCAGTTGCAGTTGCTAACTTCATGATAAAATGGTCTGAATCCACACAGTTTGGCTTTATAAAGTTATTTAGATAGTTTTAACCCTTTCCCTGTTCTATGTTCATTACAGATTTCATATTAATACCTACTGAATATTCATGGACAAAAACGTTATTATGAAATATGGAAGGTGGAGCATTGTAGCCATTTTAGAAAGAAAAGACACAGGTCTTTGAAATTCTGTTAGCAAACAGAGTAGACCCAGATCAGACGGCTCCTCCAGGAGCCGTCTGATCTGGGTCTACTCTGTTTGCAGATGCGTGAAAACATGTTTACATGAGGGAAAGGGTTAATAACAATTAATAAAATGAAAGAAAGCAAACAGCTCAGATCAGATAGATTGCATAACACCCATCTGATCAGGATTCACACTATTTGCTGACTAAACTCTAATTTATATTTTGTTCCATATATTAACCCTTTCCTCCATAAATATGTCATTCTACGCCTCTGTAAAAGTTGCTTTTCGAAACCATTGTGATAAATAGAGCAAATGCTCTATTTATCACAATGGTTTCTGAACTACACTATTCTAAAAAATTCCTTTTCTCTAGTTAATGCACCTTTTCGGTGGATTAATTCAAAGAGGTTGGATCTAAAAATAGCCTATGAGGGAAAGGGTTAAGACTAGAATAACAGTAGAATAGATCAAAATATATGTATTTTAAACATTGTGAAACTAAAAGCATGTATGAATTTATACCACTACATTGTGGATTTGCAAACACTAACGACACCGATCAGCTTTCTCAAGAAGGACCCATTAAGTCTGGGTCCATTAAGTCACTGAATGTAATATTAAAAGAAATTTTTAAGAAACGGAATACAACTCTGGGTCCATACAAGTCACTGAATGTGTAAAAGGGAATTTTAAGAAAAGGAATGCAACTCATTAAAAACTCGAGTTTGTAAAGAAGCTGTCTCATCTTGGTCTACTTGTTTATGGGATAATACAAACAAATCCAGGATTAAGTTATAGTGTACATGTTCAATACCAATTTCACCCCTATATACATATCGTTATTCTATAGGATTAAGGAAGATGAACTTTCATTATGTTATAAGAACAAGTACCCCTGCAACACTGGATGAATCTTGTTTGTTAATTTGTCATTTGCAATGTTTTAGAAAAAGAAATCTACAATTATCATAGTGACAAACTCTCCGGATAATTGGCAGCTTCTCATAGTTTTTGGTGCCCGATCTGACTCCAAATCATTTGCTTAAATCATTATCGGTAGCTCAAACAAACTCGAGTGTTGATTGGAATGATTACTACGTTGACTATTCTGATGGTTTTCAATGAAGCTTTTCATCTACCAAAGTATAGTTACAACATGAGTCATGTAAAATACATGTAGATAAAAATAAAATAGAAGTCAGGTAGGAACTTTTACCCATACCCTCATATTGATGCCTTTCCGTGGCATTTGCTCCATAGGTTTCAAAACTACATAGTTTTAAAACTTTACTTTTCTCTCGTAAATGTTCCTTTTCGACAGTTATTCAAATAGGTTGGATCTAAAAATAGCCCATGAGGGAATGGGTTAAATCATCCAACAAAAGCACATAGTGTAAACCCTGATCAAACTGCTCCTGGAACAGGTTGGTTATTGCACTCACTGTTCTCTACTCTTTCAACCCTTACAATTCTAAATATTTAATATGACACCTCTTTAACCCTTTCCCTGTTTAAGATTTATTAGCTCATCTCTTTTAGAAGGAACAAATACAAGCTATTGTCCGAATTCTGGTGATTGTATTGTCATTGTCGTCATTGTCTTGGAAACTTTAATGTTGGCTATTACTTCTTTACTTATCATGCAAATCTTATGAAACTTCACACACTTGTTCACCATCAAAAGGGTTACAATCCTGCAGATGAGCCTTGGTGTGTGCATGTGGTGCTCTTGTTCAAGATTTTATCAGCTCATTAATATTCATAGAAAGTATCAATAAATGGATCGTGGATCGTTTTTTTAACCCTTTCCTTGTTCTATGTTTATTCCAACTTTCAATACCTTCAATACAAAAAAGTGATAATGAATTATGGACGATGGAACACTAGCCATTTTTGAAACTAAAGAGACATCTATCAAATTCTGTTAGCAAACAGAGTAGACCCTGATCAGACAGCTCCTGTCTGATCTGGGTCTTCTCAGTTTGCAAAGGCATGAAAAGGCATTTATATGACGGAAAGGGTTAACCATGGTGGAAACTGCAAAATCAGATCTGTAAAATTGTGTACACCACATGCAAACATGAGTGTTGTTGTGCCTAGTGCTCTAAGGGTTAATCCTTTCCGTCATACAAACACTTTTCTGCACTTGCAAACAGAGTAGACCTAAATCAGACAGCGCCTGTAGGAGTTGTCTGATAAGGGGGTGCTTGCTCTGTTTGCTTATGGAATTAGATGATCATTCATTTTTTGTCTAAGCCAGAAATTCCTTAAAAAAAAAAAAATGTTACAAAATTCAATTAAATGAATATTAATAACATGATCAATAACCTTTTCCCTCATATAAACGTGTTTTCACGCATTTGCGATATTCTTGTACACAGTAAAGGTGTATGTAATTATACAACAGGGCATGGGTAAAGAAGGAGAAATGTGTTTTAAAATTCAGCAAGCGAAGGGTTAACATTATTTCTATCAAACTATAATAATAATTTATATTAAATGGCAGTCAATTAATTGACAGTCAATGGTAATAATTAACCTTCATTGTGTTACAGCACTGTTAAATCAACTCACTGCTTCACCCTATATCAAGATTCACTGTGATAAATGCCGCAGCCCTGTAAAAGTCAATTTCACCCTGTATTGAGATTCACTGCACATTATAAATACCATATTACTGTACAACCCAGCTCACCATCTCATCCTGTAGTGAAATTCGTCATGATAACATGTTCATGGACAAAATAGTAAAGAAACAAATCTTTCAAATTCCACTAGCAAACAGAGCAGACCCTGATCAGAAAGCTCCTAAAGGACCTGTTTGATCTGGGTCTGCTTTGTTTGAAAATGCGTGAAAACACATTTATATGAAGGAAAGGGTTAAACCCAGCTCACTCTCTCATCTTCTATTGGTATGTTGTTCATCCATTGGTATTCAGCATAATAAAAAGAATAGAATACAATGCTGATTCTAGCATTTGCAAAAGTCCCAGATAGTCCAAGATGTTTAGATACTGGTATAAAGCAATACAGTCAGATCAGTTATAATTTCTTTTAAACAAACAGAGCACACATGATCAGACTGCTCCAACAGGAACCATCTGATCTGGGTATACTCTGTTTGCAAAAATGTGTTTATAAGAAGGAAAGGATTAACAATTTCTTTCAGCTGTTTGCGGTTTTGGAAGGATTGTGAAAGATAGTGATTGCAGTAGCAATGACAACATTTTCAGTCTGATGATTGTGCAGGGGGTTGTATGGGTCTGCAGCGATTGCCTAGGACATAATTGCTAGTTATACCCCTGCAAACTTGTTCGAGGGGGTATACTGGAATCACTTTGCCCGGCAGATGAGCAGGCGGTCAGTCGGTAGGGCATGTGAATGGTCGGTCAGTCGGTCCGCATTTGCAATCAAAGCTGCTGTGCGGGGGTATTCATCACCTTTAGTGATAGTTCTAGTTTTTGCTGTATGTGTTCCTTCTTGCATTGTGAGAAAATTGTCATCTGCTAGTATTATGCACAGTTCCTACTTGCTATTGAGAAAATTGTCTATAGAAACATATAGTGAAAACTTGAAGTTTCTCCTGAAACTGGAATGTTCTCAGCTTTCATATTTGGCACATAGCATCAACTTCAGGTCTGCTACAAAAGTTATACAAATTATGCCCCTGGGGTCAAAATTGACCATACCCCAGGGGGCGCCTTGTTTTATATAGAAACACATTGTGAAACTCATACTCTAAAACTGGTTGGTTCCCAGCTTTCATATTTGGCACATAACATCATCTTGAAGTCCTCTACAAAAGTTATATGAATTATGCCCCTGGGGTCAAATGAGGGCCTGTCCAAGGGGTGGCCAGTTTTCTATAGTAATGAATCATTTATATATGTACATGTATCTGATACATGTATTGTCAACTATGAATGAATAATTGATTATTTTTTTCTTGTCTGCAGCGTATTCATGCCCGAGTCACTCACAATCACCTCTGCTGGCTCCCCGCTATGCTTTGTACTCATTCCTTGCCTCCTCATACTCAGTGCCGTACACGGTTACTAGTCAACTAGTTTTGTCTCTATGGTTTTCTCTCAGAGTTGTCCCTCCTAGTCATGGTTCCCCAAGTTCTTTCACACTCATGTTCGGAGAGACTTCCTCTTCATATGCTGGTGGAATAGCACTTATCTCACATACACAGCTCTTTTCCAATCGGGCTATGCTCTTTCGGACTCACTGTGACAAGCCATGTCACAAGTCAATGTGGGTTAATGACTTCTTTTCGGGCACTTTAAGCTTCATTGGCAGTTTTTCACAAGCTCCTTGTAGGTGGGAGACACAGGAAAGCACCTCTGAAATTTTCCTAGTGGACCGGGATTTGAGCTCCGGACCTCCAGATTGGTAGTCAAGCGCGTTACCACTAGACCACCGCTCCAGTAAAAAAATAAAAATTAATCAGATTCATTTGTATAATCGCATATGAACACAGGCTATTTTGGCCATGGCAGAAACTGTAGATTCCTATCTATATTAGCACACCCTGATCAGATGGCTCCTACAGGATCTAGTTGATCTGGGTCTACTTTGTTTACCAAGGCATAGAAAGACATACTTATGGATTAAGGGATACTGATGTCACACTTGCCAATTATGTACATCCTAGAATTTTTCTGTGTTGAACTTTTGAACTTATATTAAGCCAAAACCTTTTGGAATATACTAATCCTGAATGAGATTGACGTCAGTCTTGGAGCACAATCATGTTGATAAGAATAAGTACTACACCTGCACAAGATAACTTTTACATTTCTTTTTTTTGTATTGTTCCTCTTTCTATGCTTCCCACATACAAACTGTTACATTTCTTTGGTGTTGTTCTTCTTTCTATGCTCTCCTCATAATTTTTTTGCATTTGTTCATTTTGTGTTGTTCCTCTTTATGCTCCCCACATACAAACTGTTACATTTCTTTGGTGTTGTTCCTCTTTCTATGCTCTCCACATAAAACTTTTGCATTTATTCATTTTGTGTTGTTCCTCTTTTTATGCTCCCACATTGTATATGTGGAGTACATGTATATAGTGTTACACTTGTCCGTCTGTACTTACTGTATTGTCTGTAATAAAAGCTCCCAAGGCTTTACATTTTTTAAAAGGCATTTTTGCAGTTTTTACAGATAGGTGTTTAATGCAGAATAAAAACAATGCAGAAAGCTCCAACAGTTTCTGCATTGTTTTCAGTGTTTAAGCTACCACCTGTATTTTGAAAAACCTGTTTTCTTTATTGAATAGTTACAATATATTATATAGAGAGTTTTAAATGCTTTATTCATTATCAGTTCCTGTTTACTCCATGAATATTCATTTTAGAAATAATGACATCATGAATGTTAATTGGATAAATTGTTATACATGTAATAGCACATGTACACATGAATTTTTGGCCAAGGCAAAAACTGTAGAATCATATCTATATTATATCAAAAGCACCCTGATCAATCCACTTTCACTGGAGTTGTCTGATCTGGGTCTTCTCTGTTTGCAAAGGCAAAGAAAGGCATATTTATAGAGTAAATGGTTAAGCAAACAGAGAAGAACTACACACAGCTCCTTCAGGAGCTGTTTGATCTGGATCTATTCTGTTTGCAAAATAATGAAAATGAGTAAATATCAAGTAATGGTGAGCAAATGGAAGAAATAAAACACTGCAAGTGATAGATGAAAGTAAATTAAAAATAGCTTTTATCCCTTTCCCTGTTGAATATTCATGTCTGAGATAAATGACATCATGAATATTTATTAGTTGGATTTTTATAATGTCATGTGTACAAAGGATATATTTTGGTATTGGAAGAATCTGTAAAACCACAACAGAGCACACCCAGATCAGATATCTCTAACAGGAGCCATCTGATCTGGGTCTACTCTTTATACCCCTCAAATGAAGTTTGGGGGTGGTATACTGGAGTCATCGTTTCTGTCCATCTGTTCTTTCATTCGTCCGTCTGTCTGTCCACCTTGTCCGAGTCATAACTTCCAAAGTATAAAAGCTAATTAACTTCAAACTTCATATACAGATAGATCACATTGACCGCAAGTGCAGTACACAGGGTTCATAACTCTGTCTTCAATATTTTTGCTATTTTCTTAAAATCCGGCTTGTCCGGATCATAACTTTCAAAGTATAAAAGCTGTTGACTTCAAACTTCATATACAGATAGATCACATTGACCACAAGTGAAGTGCACAGGATCAATATCTATGTCTTAAGCATTTTTGGAGTTATTCCCCTTAGTTACTTTCAGAAATAAGTTTTTTTCTGGAGCATAACTTTTCAAGTATTGTAGGCACAACTATGAAACTTTATATATGGATAGAGGGTGATTAGAGGATGTGCAGTCAACAAGGGCTGTAACTCTTAATTCATTTTTGAGGGAGTTATTCCCCTTTGTTACTTTTCATCAGCAATTAACAACTTCTACATTTCTTCACCAACGAAGCTCAAATTTTGCATATGCATTTATAATGAAGTGTAGATGTTGATCACATTCATTTGATATGGTTCATACCAAGTTTTAAAGTTATTGCCCCTGATTGAACCCTAAAAATTTGTGATGCAAAGTACTATTTCTACATTTCTTCACCAATGAACCTCAAATTTTGCATATGCATTTATAATGATGTGTAGATGTGTTCATTCGTGTCCTTGTCTGGTTGGACTCTAAAAATCTTCTTTTCACAAGTGTGGGTGAAAGGATTATTGAGGGATTGTCTCTTGTATTGAAATGTTGGATCTTGTGACAAGGTGGTGGGTGGGGGAATGAATCACCTTTAGTGATTGGTCTAGTTTTACAAGGTGTGAAAAAGCATTTATATGAAGGACAGGCTTAAAAACTAATCAACAACACAAGAAAAACAATAAGAAATATGAAGAATATGAATGCTAGTAGTAGCAGAAATAGTAGTACATAAAGTCTCGCTAATACTAGCTACCACTGAAAAGAAGTCTTAATTTCTTGATTTTTAATACAGAACAAATGTTATACAGAAAGCTCCTATAGGAGCATCACTTTGCCATGCATTAAGCTTCAACCTGGTTTTACAGTCTGTTAACCCTTTCCTTCATAAATACGCCTTTCTACGCCTCTATAAAAGTCACCTGTTGAAACCATTGTGATAAATAGAGCATTTGCTCCTATAGGAGCAATTTAAATGCTCTATTTATCACAATGGTTTCAAATTACAAGATCATAAACATTTCCTTTTCTCTAGTTAATGCTCCTTTTTGGTAGATTTATTCAAAGAGGTTGGATCTAAAAATAGCCTATGTGGGAATGGGTTAATAAATAGCCAGAGTCTACTGTAGTATGAATGTTATACTGTTAATGATGATAATGATAATAATTGTTAATGATAATAATGATAATGTTGATTATAATAAAGATAATTTAGGCTTGTTGTTATGGACACCCGCTTGGGTCTGATAATACATTTTGTATGTGATTTGCAGATGAGCAGTCAACAACCTCGACAATCCAGTCAACCACCAGTACATCTACAACCACAACAATGGCCCCACCAATTTCCTGTTTTGTGTGTGATAAAGGTGAAGACAATGATAAATGTACAGAGGAGTTTGTGTCATGTGCTGAACCAGATGTGAGTATATAATTATGTCATGTACTTTCAAAACTTTGACACTGAGGCTGTTTGCGCACTGGCAGTTAATTTTGTGATAACCCATTAAAACATTTTGTATTGAGATAATCTCATCAGCATCCAAACTCTTTGACCTGCTGACAGTCAGCTGACTATACATGTAGTTGACTGACAGTCGGCTGACTATACATGTAGTTGACCTGCTGACAGTCGGCTGACTATACATGTAGTTGACCTGCTGACAGTTGGCTGACTATACATGTAGTTGACCTGCTGACAGTCAGCTGACTATACATGTAGTTGACTGACAGTCGGCTGACTATACATGTAGTTGACCTGCTGACAGTTGGCTGACTATACATGTAGTTGACCTGCTGACAGTCAGCTGACTATACATGTAGTTGACTGACAGTCGGCTGACATACATGTAGTTGACCTGCTGACAATCGGCTGACTATACACGTAGTTGACCTACTGACAGTCGGCTGACTATACATGTAGTTGAACTGCTGACAGTCGGCTGACTATACATGTAGTTGACCTGCTGACAATCAGCTGACTATACATGTAGTTGACCTGCTGATAGTCGGCTGACTATACATGTAGTTGAACTGCTGACAGTCAGTTGACTATACATGTAGTTGAACTGCTGACAGTCAGCTGACTATACATGTACAGTCTAATCGCGATACTGCGAATCGGGACCGGGTCGGGCTGATTTTTCGTAGTTTCGCATTTTCGTATTAATGCATCTTTAGGATACGAACTAATTTCCACAAACCTTTTCTCGGTTTCATAGTGAATGCATACACATACCATACATCGCTATTGTATATTGGTCATTATATGTAATAATATGGTCGCAATTTACTCTTGCATAATAAAGATATTCCTGTACATGTTTGTGTTATATTTAATATATTTTATGCCTTGTTTGACAATCTACTCACATTCCCGCTTACTACAGTGTACATTAATGATTTTGTATCACACGCCTCATGCAAGAGGTGGTCAAATCATAATGTGTAATGTCATATGCCAGTGCATAACGGGTTATGTAAAAAACACGAACCGCGCAATGCCAGCTCATCAAACTCTAGATAGGAGGGAGTAAACGAGTCATTTCCAAAGATTCTGTTCGTTCTTTTTCATCAAACCATATTCTGTGACTATTCTTTCGAACGTGAAGTGACAACGTAGAATTTGGTGACAGCATAAGGATTTTAGTATTTAAATGCTCCCTTTAAATAGAGACATGAACTCGAACTTTCTAGCAATCCATAAGGGTTATGTATAAAACAAGAAACGAATCAATACATTCATATTTTTATTCAGGAATAAAAACAAAATGCATAGAAAACTGTGATATCGTTTATATGCGTAAAGAAGCAGTGTAGACACAGGTTTGATGACCAGTGTAACTGGTTTTATAAGTTTGGCATATAAGTTTTATATGCTTTGAGACATTGACTACAAACAAACACGTCAGTATGCCTGTACGGTAATCATTTATAACACGATGTGTGTGAAAACGTAATTGTGCATAATTGCATGATACAAGCTTTAATCATTTGCGACATTTGATATGTAGTTAGTCTAATCCTGTCACAAACAAACACGGGTGCTGATCATTAAAGCGTATCGGGCAGGCCAGATGTGTCAACAATGGATAATTATGCTGACTGGAGCGACGAATGTCTCTCAGAAGTGTGAAAACATCGCACAGGTGAGATTCGTAAAAATGCATCTTTTTGCCACTGTTTTTGTGTTTAAGGGACTACGAAAACCTCTCTCAATAACGTGTTTTTCGTAGTTTCGCATTTTCGTACTTTTGCATCTTTTTGCAATTGAAACAAGAACAAAATCGGCCGGGACCTGGGGTGTTATTCGTAGCAAACCGGTATTTCGTTCGAACGTGATTCGTAGTATCGTGATTAGACTGTAGTTGAACTGCTGACAGTCGGCTGACTATACATGTAGTTGTTTTTAGAAAAAAATATCTAGATTAACCTTACAACACTGAATGAAATTTTCAAATGGACTATTCGGTAAATATTTAGGGAATTTTTATTAAAAAAGTGTGTAACATAACACATGGTGTAGACCCTGATGAGAGGGCTCCTCTAGGAGCCCTCTCATCTGGGTCTACACCATTTGCAAAAGACAGTTGTGACTTGTAACTGGATTAAAAATGTGTAGCAGACAATCTTGTCAGTTCTTGAGGTGATAAATTTTCCATTGCTGTTTTATTCTTTGCTATGATATGTATATAGAGTAGCAATGACCATGGCCATTTATTGACAATGCCATTATCCTGCCCTTTTCCACTAAAGGAATGCTGTTTTCCTGCATGCAAATTGCGCTATGTGACTGGTTTGCAAGTTAGCCATTTTTCAGCATTGGATGTGGGTGCAGATGTATTAGTCAGGAGAAGGGTTTATAATAATAACTGATTTCGTATAGGTGCTTTGGTATTAGACAATTATGTAACCATTACTATGTTTATAGCACTTACAATATCTGTATATTCTTCGCAGATATTTTAACCCTTTTATCATACTTGATTTATTTGTATATTGCCGAAATAGTGTTATGTTACAGTGTGGATATCAGCTGTTTTGAATAGCTTGATATGGTTGAATTTGACTAGTTACAGCATAGTAGTGTGTGATGCTATAAGTAGCTGTAGAAATTCAGAGCATTAACCTATGTATGGGTGTTTTATTCATAGACAATGATATGACTATATATATATGAATTGTCCTGTGTGGAATAGACATTTGCCTGTGTGGTTTATAAAATAGACCTGTGCGGATAATGACATTGACACTTGCCTGTGTGGCTTAATTACATGTTTACCGTCCTGTGTGAACGGTCATAGAACTTTATGTCTGTGTGGAAAATTTGAGACATTAACTTTCACCTGTGTGGTTTAGTGATTAAGAAGTCTGTGTTATATATATATATATAGTTAGTCATTTCGTTATTTGTGCAATACATACATGTAAATATATATATTGGTGATAACAGAAGTGGGTTGTCAATTGTTTAACTATTCCAGTTTGCTATCAAAAGATATGAAAAGAATCCGGAAACACGCTTTTTCTTATATCCCTTAGGGAAAATCGTGACATAGATAATTATGTTTTTTAATGCCTTTGCAAACAATAGACCCTGTAGAAGCTACTGGCATCTGATCAAGGTCTGCTCTGTTTGCTTATGGAATACATGTGTAAAATAAATCTGATTCTACAGTTTCTGCCATGGCTAGTGTTAAATATGATCATATGTCATTATAAAGATTCATCCGAATAACATTCATACAATTATTGTTTCTTACGTGAATATTCATTGAGTAAATGAGTAAAGAGTTATGATTCTTTCACTGACAGGCTGCTTGCCAAACTGAGGTACGTTATGCAGCCCGGAATGTGCGTTACATCAGTAAAACATGCGAGAACAAGTCTGCGTGTCGGACGAGGGAAACTACTTATGCCCGTTTTTGTTCATCAATGTACAACAGTCCAATATGTTTCTACTGCTGTGAGACCAGCAACTGCAATGAGAATGTCACACTACTGCAGTTTGATTCTTCAAGGAGGAAGAGGTCACTATCGGACGTCACAGTACTGCAGTTTGATTCTTCAAGGAAGAAGAGGTCACTGGTGGACACTCAGCTCAAATGGAGTAAAGCTGTGCCACAATGTATTGGTAAGACATTAAATAATAAAACTTCTATGAAGTCACCAAAGTCTTATTTCATGGATTTGACCTAGCTATTGGTAAGACACTAAATAATAAAACTTCTGTGAAGTCACCATAGTCTAATTTTATTGACGTGACATGTGATAGCTTATCACAAGATGAACTTAATGTAGAAAGCTTCGAAAAGAGATTACATGTACTTTTAGTTCAGCCCCCTATTTTTAACTCTTTACTCCATGAATATTCATTTAAGAAATAATGCATGTATGAATATTAATTAGATAAATATGTAAAATGGCTTATGAATCGAGGGGGGGGGGGGGGGGTGCAACCGTGTCATATGGACACAATTTTTTCTAGTTTACAGTCTTCATAAACAAAAGTAGATGAACATGTCATTACAAATTTCCAGTTACAATTATTATTTTCAAAGTTAAGGCCCCTTGATTATTCAAAATTTACAACCTGTTGTGTGGAGGTATTAACCCTTTCCCTCATACTGACAATTTTTCAAAGCTTTGCAAACAGAGTAGACCCAGATCAGACAGCTCATGCTTATGAAGTGATAATGTATTTCATGGTACTCTTTTAAGCAATACCAAAATCTCCTGTGTAAATATGCCATTATAAAAAATCAGCTAAGAAATATTGAAGATGTCATTAATTTTTACATGAACGTTTAATAGGAAAAGGGTTTATCACTACAATGATTTTTCATTAAACCCTTCGCTCTCTCTAGACACAGAACCACCAGTATTCATAGACTGCCCTCAACATCCAGTCAACGTCTCTGATAGCCTTCTTCCAATGTACATCAACGTAACCATGCCTAGTGCTACAGACAACTCGGGCAACAAGCCAACTGTCACTGTACAACCAGTTGATGTTACCATAGAAACTACAGATCATGTGATGTCAATTCTAGTGTATGAGGTACTTGAGTATGGTCATTCTTGCTTTCATGTTCCTTCAACCTGTACTCCATTAATATGCTTTTCTATGCCTTTGCAAACAGGGTAGACCCAGATCAGATCACTGGGGGCCAACTACGTATTATTATCAAAATGTTTTGCTACGACAATTTATATGAGTATTTTAATAGATTTGTTTTCCTACGAAAGCAACTTTGTTATCGTAGGAAAACATTTCCCAATTGATACACTGGCTTCGTGGGAAAACAAATCTATTAAAATACCCATGTAAATTATCGTAGCAAAACATTTGATAATAATACGTAGATGGCCCCCAGTGCAGATGGCTTCTATCAGATGGAGCCGTCTGATCTGGGTCTGCTCTATTTGCTTATGAAATAATATAATTATATCTGATTCCACAGTTTCTGCCATGACCAAAACTTCCTGTGTTCATGCACCATTATAAACAATAAACTAATTAATGAGAGTAAATGGTTCAACTTTTCACCACTAAGTAACAGTGTTCCACCCCTTTTTCTGACCATTTTGGGAAAAGAGTACCTTGTGAAATTGGGAATTTTCACATCGTAAAATTGGACAAATTGGGAAAAAAAGTTATCGACAAACCGTTAATTTGAGAAATATTTTCCAAACAACTGTATAATTTGTGCATATAAAATGTCTAAAAATTTTATAAATACATAATTAAACAACAATTTTGCTAAATTTTTATTGAAGCAACACTAAATTGCACGTACATAAACAGGGTCTTATTAAAGTGGAAGCTTTCTTGATTTTGCAAGGTATGACACATCTTCTCTAGATACCCTTCAAAAAGTTCTTGTGGTCCTTCCAATCATTATGAGGGAAGACAGTTTGGTTTGCAAAAGTGTGCTCCTTTTAGGAGAAGACAAAGTGTTCATGGCATTAAACACCCTCTCAACTGCTGCTGTGCTGATGCACTTTAGTTTATCAGTTTATGAATTTTTCTGAAACATGCACAAAAGACTGGACATGTACCCCACAGACATAACCATTGTAGTACAACCATGGATAGTCTTTATGGTACTTGCCAGCGTCAAAAGTTCTCCTGTTGGGAAACGTCCGTGGTGTTGATGTGGACGTGTGAAACTCAGTCCGACTCACCTCCACAGTTATTTTCTTAACAGACAGACATAGTAAGGAATCACCACTGTTGCTGGTAGTTAATTCTGACGCTTAGGAAACACTTTCGCACCGATTTTCAGACAAAGTCGAGTCCAAACTGCTCGTGAGAATCCCACGTACAGCAGGTAGAGGCTCTCTGGTGCTGCCGTGTTTCGAGTCATATTTTCTCATAAGAAGTTTAGCCAACAGGGATATCCGACTGCGATATAGTAGAACTTGACTTAGACCAAAGCTGGTCTAGTTTTGTTAAGCCTTTGGTCCTGATTTTACGTAGTTTCATTTGATAATATTTCGAGTTGTGTGACTTTTTGTTGTTGACATTACTTACAATAGGATTTAACGATAGCTCATGAAGGCATCCGAATACACGATCTTCTATGACTAATAGTCGGAGCCTACTGTAAAATCTCGGTATATGCGTCTTACGAAAATCGAAAATTCAATCTACGAATCTTTTTTAATTCGTTTCTGATTGGGAATTTTTTTTTGAAATTGGGAAAAAAGGAGTATATTTGTCATTGGGAATGGGTCCGATAGTCGGACCCGTGGAATAGACAGAAAAAGGCCTGTACACAGTTCTGCAAACATGTTTTTCTGCTTCATTTAATCCTTTATTTCATGAATATTAATGTTAAACTCTGTTCATTTTAAATGAAAATTAATATGATCCTTTTGTTTAAGATATAAAGTCAGGAAATTTATTGCAATGACAACATCAGAGAATCATTTCTGTAGCAGTGGCAAATAGTGCAGACCCTGATCATATATCTCCTACAGGGTCAACACCTTCAAACAGATATTGTACAACTAATCTTAACTTTCGATTTCAGTAAAACTATCATACAAATGTGTAATACAGATTAACTTATGTTGTCAATAGATATTTTATAATTTAGGTTAACTTTTGCTTTCAATTTAGATAGTGTATGACTCAAATTAACTTTTGCTTTCAGTATAGATAATGTATGACTCACATTAACATTTGATGTCAGTATGGATATTGTACAATTCATGCTAAATGTCCCTTTCAATATAGATATCACATGACTCACATGAAGTTCTGCTATCATTGTAGATATGTTGTAACTCCAGTTAACTTTTGATATATATCTATATACATGTATATATATTGTACCAGTGTAGAGGTTATATAACACAGGTTATCTTCTAGTGTCAGTATAGTTATTGTATAACTCAGTTAACTTTTGCTGTCAATGTAGATATTATACAACCCAGGTTAACCTTTTATTTCAATGTAGATATTATATAACCCAGGTTGACATTTTGTTTCAATGTAGATATCTTCTAGCTCAGTTGATTTTTGCTGTCTGTGTAGATATTGTACAGCCCAGATTAACTTTTTGCTGTCAGTGTAGAATGATATAATATAACCCATGTTAATTTTTCATATTAATCCATTCAATCATATAAATGCTTTTTCGCATATCTGCAAACAGAGTAGACCCAGGTCAGATGGCTCATATAAGAGCTGTCTGATCTGAGTCTGCTCTTTTTGTCAATGGAATTTGATAGATCTGTTTCTTTACTTTCTTAAATGGCTACAATGTTTCACCTTCCATATTTCATTATAACTATTTTAGCCATGAATATTCAGTAGATATTGAAATTCAAAATAAACATAGAACAGGGAAAGAGTTAATGAAAATATTGTATGACTTAGGTTATTCTTTTATGTCAGTGTAGATATTGTATAACCCAGGTTAACCTTTTATGCACTGCAGATACTTTTGCCATCAATGTAGATATACATGTAGTATGACTCGGGTTAACTTTTGCTGTCAATGTAGATATTGTATGACCCAGGTAAATTTGCTGTCAATGTAGATATTGTATGACTCTGGTTAACTTTTGCTGTCAGTGTAGATATTGTATGACTCATGTTTACTTTTGCTGTCAATGTAGATATTGTATGACTCAGGTTAACTTGCTGTCAATTTAGATATTGTATGACTCAGGTTAACTTGCTGTCAATGTAGATATTGTATGACTCAGGTTAACTATTGCTGTCAATTTAGATATTGTATGACTCATGTTAAATTTTGCTGTCAATGTAGATATTGTATGAGTCAGGTTAACTTTTGCTGTCAATGTAGATATTGTATGACTCAGGTTAACTTTTGCTGTCAATGTAGATATTGTATGACTCAGGTTAACTTTTGCTGTCAATGTAGATATTGTATGACTCAGGTTAACTTTTGCTGTCAATGTAGATATTGTATGACTGAGGTATGAAGTATGACTTTTACTGTCAATGTAGATATTGCATGTATTAGCCTAATGTCTGCTTTCATTGGTTGGTAGCTAACTACAGTTTATGCCTTTAGTTTATTGTACTTTTAATATGATTACTTAAGTTAAATCATTTGGTATACATTAGTACAATGGTTTGAAATATAATGGCTCGAATGTGTATCTGATATATACATGTACATGTAACTAAATATGAATAATATATACATGTACAGTAAAACCTCTCTAAATAAGTATATTTTTCTGTTTGATAGGTGATACCTTAATTCAAGTTAAATGTAAAGCAGAAAACTCCAAAAGGACTACCTGCGTTATTTTAATTTGTCATTAAGCAGCCACATGTCTTTAAAGACCCCAGTGTTTATTCTACAATTGGTGATGTTAAGCCTTTATAAACAATTATGCATGAATATTCATTAAATTAATTTTTATAAGTTAAAAAACTAAAGGGAATTGATGGCTTAGACCATAACTGTAGATCAGATCTATACAATTTAACCCATTCCCTCATATTGACGACTTTCTACGACTCTGTAAAAGTCACTTTGTGAAACCATTGTGATAAATAGAGCATTTGCTCCTATAGGAGCAAATGCTCTATTTATCACAATGGTTTCAGACTACAAACTTCTAAAATATTGCTTTTCTCTAGTTAATGCTCCTTTTCGGTGGATTTATTCAAAGAGGTTGTATCTAGAAATGGCGTATGAGGTAATGGGTTAATAAGCAAACAGAGCAGACCCTGATCAGACAGCTCCTACAGAAGCCATCTAACATGGTCTACTCTGTTAGCAAAGATATAAAAAGGTGTTTATATGAGGGAAAGGGTTGAAGGAGTCCAAATATACTCACTATTGTTTTCTTTTCAGAATATAAGTTTGAAATTGTCAGCAACTGATGCCATTGGTAATGAAGCTGTCTGTGTTGTACAGATCCATGTAACAGGTAAAGATTGTCTCTGTTTCATAAATGACAAGTAATTTTAACAATGGCAGATGAATTTTGTATTGAATTCATAATAGTTTATGATTCAAATATTACCCTATATGTTTTATTTGATAAAAATGAACTGGGCTATCCACATGCAATTAGAGGATTCCATGTTGGAAAAGATGATTTAATAGATCTCAAGACATCATGTGTGAAATTGTAGAACCCCTCTAAACAAGAATTTTAATAACAAAGAATTTAGGTCCTTTCGTGTAGATGGCTGCTTAATGCAGACTGAAATTCATACAGAAAGCTCTTTTTGGAGCTTTGTGCATGATTTTCATCCAGCATTAAGCTGCCACCTGCCGTGAAGACTGACATTAATATTAATTTGAATGTCGGGTTTAGAGGGGATTTACTGTATATGTATTCAAGACCAGATCAAGTCCCCCTCATTGTATTTTGGACAACTGATCTTTGTTTGCACAGTTTGTTGGATTCAAGAGTGAGCAGGTCTTGACGACTACAGTTCCAAAAGGAGCAGCTCCTTTTAACCCTTTACTCCATAAATACGCCTTTTAATGCTTTTGTTGACAGATCAAACCAAGATCAGATGGCTCATGCAGGAGCCATCTGATCTCAGTCTGCTCTGTTTGCTTGTGAAATAGTATAGATCTGATTCTACAGTTTCTGCCATAGCCAAAACTATGAATGTTTTCAAAAAAATATCTAATTATTATGTCTCCCCCCATATTTATATGGGGGAGACATATTGTTTTCGTGAGAGTTGTCTGTCTGTCCGTCCGTCTGTCCGTCTGTCTGTCACATTTTTTGTCCGGACGATAACTTCAATATGCCTGATGCCAGTTGATTGAAACTTCATATATGGAAAGAGCATAATGAGAGGAAGTGTCATGCACAAGGTCCATAACTCTGGCTTCACTAATATTGGAGTTATTGCCCTTTGTAAAAAAAAATCACACTTTTTTGTCCGGACGATAACTCCTATATGGGTCATGCCATTGGATTGAAACTTCATATATGGAAAGATCATGATGAGAGGAAGTGTCATGCACAAGGTCCATAACTCTGGCTTCACTAATATTGGAGTTATTGCCATTTGTAAAAAATATCATAATTTATTGTCCGGACAATAACTTCAATATGCCTGATGCCATTGGATTGAAACTTCATATATGGAAAGATCATAACGAGAGGAAGTGTCATGCAGAAGGTACATAACTCTGGCTTCACTAATATAGGAGTTATTGCCCTTTGTAAAAAAATCACACTTTTTTGTCCGGACGATAACTTCTATATGGCTCATGCCATTGGATTGAAACTTCATATATGGAAAGATCATAACGAGAGGAAGTGTCATGCACAAGGTCCATAACTCTGGCTTCACTAATATTGGAGTTATTGCCCTTTGTAAAAAAATCACACTTTTTTGTCCGGACGATAACTTCTATATGGCTCATGCCATTGGATTGAAACTTCATATATGGAAAGATCATAACGAGAGGAAGTGTCATGCACAAGGTCCATAACTCTGGCTTCACTGATATTGGAGTTATTGCCCTTTGTAAAAACAATCACAATTTTTTGTCCAGATGATTACTCCTATGTGACACATGCCATTGGAGTTAAACTTCATACATGGAACGATCATAATAAGAGAAAGTGTCATGCATAAGATCCTTAACTCGAGCTTCAATAAATTTAGAGTTATTGCCCCTTGTACATTTGTTTAATTCTTTCTTGTCCGGACGATAACTCCTACATGGCTCTTGCCATCGTATTGAAACTTCATACATGGAAAGAGCATGATGAGAGAAAGTGTCATGAACAAGGGCCATAATTCTGGCTTCAATACTTTTGGAGTTATTGCCCTTTGTTACATTTTTTGGCCAATCAATAACTCCTGTTTGACTGATGCTATTGGAATGACATTTTATTTTTGGAAAGAGCATGATGAAAGTAAGTGTCATGCACAAGGGCCATAAATCTGGTATCAGTATTTTTGGAGTTATTAGCTGTTATCATTTTCTTCTTGAAAAATGTAGTGTGGAAAACGCATAATGAGGGGAAGTATCATTTATCAAGACCATAACATTTTTAGTGATTTCCCTTTACATATTGTTTTTATTAGAGGGGAGACATCCGTTTTTTTGACAAAAACCTCTAGTTATTCATGATGTCATTTTTTATTACATTAATATTCATGAATTGGTTAAGGCACAGCATGCAGTGCATAGTACCGACTTTCTCATTAATCCTTTCTCTCTTCTGTATTTATTACAAATTTCAATACCTACTGTATATTCATGGACAAAATAGTTATATTGAAATATATAAGATGGAATATTGTAGACATTTTAGAAACTAACAAAACAGATCTATAAAATTCTATTAGATAACAGAGCATACCCTGGTCAGACAGCTCCTACAGGAGCTGTCTGATCTGGATCTCCTTTGTTTGCAAATGCGTGAAAATGTGATTATTGGAAAGGGTTAGTGTTGTACATGCTAGGTCATTGTTGTCTTAAAAAAATGATGTCTTCAGCAATTCTAAAAGTTCATTTTTATTCCATTTCTTTTCTAAATTTCAATCGAAGTTGACATAAGTGTGCAAAGAGTTACCGTAGACATCTAATATAGGTTTCACTGTTGTTTATTCCTCAGATACAACCCCGCCCAAGCTGATGTGTCCAGCAGATGTTGTTACGGTAACCACTTCATCGGTAGATCAAACTGTACCCATAGACTACAGCAGTCTTAGCCTGTTTAGCCCATCTGGTATTTCTACTGTGACTTATTCCCCTCCACAAGGGGAGGTAATCCAAGTTCTGCAACAGATCAGTGTGACAGTTACTGCCCTTGATAGTGCTGGAAATGAGGCTATCTGTCAATTTACAATGATTGTCAAGCGTAAGTTGTAACTCTTTCACCGGCCAATTACTTATAACCGTTGCAAACAGTTTGGATCCAGAGGTAACTGGAGTAACTCAGCATCTTCTCCAAATTGTGTGTCACACACTGATTATGTTATTTTATAAAGAAATTGACGAAAACAGATGATAATTTTAACAGATAAAATTTATTTGGCACCAAAAGGGTTACTATGTAATGCTTTTCTCCCGTTAAAAGTTGATTTATTATAAAAATGTCTAAAGCTGTAAGAAGACTAATAATAGCCTTTCTGTGCCTTTGAAAGCAGAGAAGACCCAGGTCAGACAGCTCCTGTAGGAGCCCTCTGATCAGGGTATGCTGTGTTTGCTTATGATATAATATAGATATGATTCTACAGTTTCTGCCATGGCCAAACATTCCTGTGTCAATATGCTATTATAATAGTTAATCTAATTAATATTGATGCCTGTGCAAACAGAAAAGACCCAGATCAGATGGCCCCTATAGGAGCCATCTGATCAGGGTCTGCTCTCTTTGCTTATGACATGATACCTGATTCTACAGTTTGTGTCAAAGAAAAACACTTTCCTTGATCAAATTCAGCTAATAAAGATTCTTTGTGTCATTTTTTCTTACATGAATATTAAACCAGGAAAGGGTTAGATTTGGTATGTGGTTTCTTTTATTACAGCTGTTGACTGCCCTGCATGGACTATTCAAGCCACTCCATATGTTACCTTGAAATGCAAGCATGACAAAGGTACATGCGCTGTTAAGTGCTGGAAAAATGCAACCCTGGTTGTCCAGAAGCAAGAATACACCTGTAGCCAGCATGGACAATGGTCGCCCACCAATTTTGTTAATGATTGCATATCTGATGGTAAGAAACCAACATCTTACTTGATTGTCATAATTCTGTAGGCAGCCTTGTCATCGTAGTCATTTTCATCATCATTGTCATCGGGGAAACTTTATTGCTGACTATTACTTCTTTACAATTCATACATCTTACTAAACTTTACACACTTGTTCACCATACCATCACAACGGCTACAATTGAACAGACAAACATCGGCACATGCATGCAGTGTTCTTGTTTGTTATCCAATCATTTTGTTTGTACCAAACAGTTGATGTGGTTGTCATACAGTCTACAGACTTTTCTGTTTTGTCCACCCTGCAAATATCATCTAGGAGGTTTTGTCTATTCTTCTGAAATCATGAAAGGAATTTTGCCTCCCCTTCAATAATCAGTGAGTTTTTGTCTACCCTTTGAAAAATATCAAGGGTCTTTTGTCATTATTGTCAGAATTTATCCCAGGGGAGTTTGACCTAAACACTAAATTTATATTTCTTGAATTTGCTGCTAGCTGGCAAAGTCACTCTCAATTTACATAGGTTATCGTGAATTTGCTGCTACTAGGTACAGTTACTCTATACATAGGTTATCATGAATTTGCTGCTGGCTGGCAAAGTTACTTTCAATTTACATTGGTTATTGTGAATTTGCTGCTAGCTGGCAAAGTTACTCTATACATAGGTTATCGTGAATTTGCTGCTAGTGGGCAAGGTTACTCTCAATTTACATACAGTCTAATCGCGATAACTCGGATCTCGTTTTCTCATAATGACGGGATAACTTGTAAATATTATGAAGTCCCGGTACACTGCCTATTGTTTTCTATATACAAAAGATGCAATTATTGGGAAATGTAAAACTCAGATAATTCAATAATTTGCATGTGTTGACAGGTCCCTACCTTCATTAATCCCATTGTTTATGTCGTGCCAATTCGGATCGGTGAGATTGGTGGTGCTTAAGATTATCGGACGTCATATTTTTCACACCTTTATGCTACAGCGTTCCTGCTCTATTGTTAATTTCTCACCTTTATCGATGGTTACGCAATGTGACACAGATAGTCAGCAATGAGGTGTCCGTTTTTTTCAGATTCGAAATTTTGTCGAGAAAACTAGCAAAGTATGTGCACTGTTCAGTTTTAATTCATCCATCCCTACAAGTTTCCTAATGTTAAAAAAAGAGAGAATGAACTACACCAATATTCTGCTGACTTTTTGTGTTACGTATTCCACAATTCCGTGGACACACATGAGTGTGTGTGTAATTTACGTCCAGCATCACATACACATTTATAAATGTGTAGCCTACCAGTGTTTGATTGTTTTCACTTGTGTTATAAATGGGTGTGGTATTTCTTGCCATGGCTAAATGACACTTTTAACCCTTAATCTGCTGGTCGCGAGCGTCATGCCATGTATGCAAATTGACATGACAAACCATACCTGCACTAATCTTGGAGACCGTGCATTTGAGTAATTCTTAACGTCGTACATTGAGTAATTCTTATGATACATGTCTAAATTTACGATAGACAAGTAATGGCCGACCTGTGAGGCGAAAATGCAATTACTCGGAACATGCAATAATTCAGATTTTACAAGTGGTCCGGTAAGCATATCCTAGTTATGGCGATTAGACTGTAGGTTATCGTGAATTTGCTGCTAGTTGGCAGAGTTACTTATTATGTAAACTCTCAATTTACATGTTATCACAAATTCTCTGCCAGTGGGCAAGGAACTTACTCATTAACTGCCTTCAGGGTAACCCTTTAGTCCATGAAGATCCATGTAAGATATAATGACATCATGAATATTAATTAGATGAAGTTTTAAAATAGAAAATATTTGCCCAGTACAGAGACTGCAGAGTCAAATCTATAATAATTATTCCATAAGCTAACAGAACAAGAGCCGTCTGATCTTAGTTTACTCAATTTACAGATGCATGATTTATGGAATTTTGTTAGCGTGCTGTGCTACAAAATGTGATTTCCCTTACAAACCTCATATATCAAGATGAGATGCCCAGGTAACTCAATGCCTCATTAGGATTCAAACATTTTGACATTTATTGTATTTTTGAAGGAGAGATAGACAAAAAATAATGTACATGTACCTTTGTGGGTAAACGTTATGTATGTTTCACCCTTTCCTCCATGGAAAATCAATTTATAACTACATTATTAGTTATACAGTTCTTTCCCAGGGTACATGACGATTTATTCCCGCTGAGGAAAATCATGTTGCCCGAGCCGTTATACTGCAAAGTTTTACGGTTCGGATAATTTATATAAATCCATTTGGCATGTTGAATCACTTAACACGCTAATTCCCCTAAAAGCGCCCCAATACATTAATTCTATCCGAAGGTATTCGAAGTGGCGGGTATTGTATTTCATCGGCGTTCGTGTTATTATAGATGGCTGGACGATATAATAACTCATCGAAAAACTGTTTTATTGGTCATTTCAAACAATGATGTTTTTTAATTAATTTCTGTATTTTTTTCTTTACGTATCAATAGTTGTCTATTATGAATTTTGCTATTGTTTAGCCGAGTCGAGAAGTCGGTCTTTTGGTTTCTGACCATAATATGTGGGGCCTGCCATGGGGAATTTCTATGTACCCTGTTAGCTCACAGGGTGCATGGACTCATGTATACGGCTAGTTAACCAATCAGAAGTGAGGATTTTACTTTGCAGTATAATAATAATATTCATGGACTGAATTTTTATAATTACATGTTAACATTAACAAGGCATTGTTGACTGTGACAGAAACTTCAGAATCATATCTACATTATTCCGTAAGCAAGCAGAGAAGACCCTGATCAGATAGCTCTTACAGGAGCTGTCAGATCAGTGTCTACTCTGTCGGCAAACATGCCAAAAATTGTCAATATGAGGACAAGGGTTAAAAGGTTGAAACGCTCAATACAATCTTTAGGGAATTTGTTTTCCAGAATACATGGAGTGTCCAGAGTGGACATATAGTGTCCGATGGATGTTGCAGCCAGAAGGCAATGTCGGTGTTGACAGCACACAATGTAACTTTGTGGAAAATGTCAAAAAGAAGCTTGACGAGATTGTATTGGGGATACGAAACATCAGCATTTCAAACATGGTAGACGATCAAGGAAAGGTAAGGAAACTGTGGTTAATGTGCAAACTTAAAATAAATGTGTAGTTTCATTAAAACATTCGGACTTGAAGTAAGAGCTGGTGACATTTAGGAAGCTAATTTTATACCAGATAAATATTTTTGTTGGTGTAGATGTTTGTGTTTCAGGCTCAAAAATGGATATGTTAAACCTTTACTCCATCAATACCATTGTAAGAAATAATGATATAAAATTTATTACATAAATTAATTTCAATAATGGCACATGAACACAGTAAATTTTTGCCATGACAGAAATTGTAGAATCATATCTATAAGCAATCAGAGCAGACCCAGATTAGATTGCTCCTACAGGAGCCGTTTGATCTGGATCTTCTCTGTTTGCTCCCACAGGAGTGTTCTGATTTGGGACTACTCTGTTTGAGAGGTATAACAAAGAATACAGTAAAACCCCTCTAAGCCGGAATTCTAGTAGAGAATAATTTAGATACTTTTAGGCAGGTGGCTGCTTTATGCAGGGTGAAAGTCATGCAGGTACATGCAGGAACATTTCGGTGTCCATGTGTCATTATAAAAATGGATCTAATTAATTAATGTCATTATTTCTTACATGAATAATCAGGCAATAAAGGGTTTAACACTTTCCCTCATATAAACACATCTTCGCGCCTTTGCAAACAGAGTGGACCTATTGGAATCGTCTGATCAGGGTATAATATGTTTGCTTATTACATGATGTAGATCTGATTCTGCTGTTTTTATAAAAAAAAAAATTTACATTATAAAAAATCAGCTAATAAATATTCATGATTTCATTAATTTTTACATGAATATTCATGCAGTAAAGAGTTAAATCACACATTCCTTTATTTTGTTGTACAGATCTATTTCATCGCAGTGTTTACAATAATTAGTGAGATAAACTGCCCAGAGATCTTAGACATGAGTGACATAGACAATCTACAAGTGACCAATAGCTGTAACCAGACAGCCAGGCTGGTCAATGCCACCCAGACTGACCACATACAGAAAACCTGCCCATCAGCCATGGTCCTTATTGAAAATGATGACTCAGCAGGAATGTGCTGTAAGTTTTGTTTTTCAGTCAGAATTATTTTTTCATTTCAGAAACTGTAATATCATACCTATATTATTCTATATGCAAACAGCAAACCCTGATCACGGCAGTTCCTATAGGAGCCATCTGATCTGGGTCTACTCTGTTGGTGAAGGCATGAAAAAGCATTTACCGTATATGAGGGAAAGAGTTAACCATCCCAACTGATCCAAACAACTGGTCATTCTGCAAGTGTTATGTTAACCCTATGTAAATATATATATCTCATATAAATGCTTTTTCATGCCTTTGTAAACAGAGTAGATCGAGATTAAACTGTCTGATCGTGGTCTGCTCTGTTTGCTTATGGATATAGATCTGATTTTACAGTTTTTGTCAGAGCAAAAACTTCTTGAAAGATTTGCATGGTAAGAATACAGTAAATAAATTTTCATGAAGTGACTGATTTACTCAAAAATGATCATCAGGAAAAGGGTTAACTCTTTCACCATTGACCATTAACATTGTCTGCAATAGTTGATAACAGAAATGCCATTGGCATCATAAGAATTAGAATAAAAAAGAAATCACCAAAACATTTAACAGGGGTCCAGATAAGATGCATAAATTAAAATATTTTCAAGAATAACTTCTTTATTTCTCCACCATACCCTATGTTTTGACCACTCTTTAGAATCGTCTCGAAGAGACGATTCTAAAGAGTGGTCACACCATAGGGTTTGTTGGAGAAATGGTGATTTTAGTATTGACTACATACCTTTATCTGTAGCTCTGTTATAACAAACATTTGACAACTGACTTGATAATCCCACCTTTTTAAGATTGTACAAACTCTGTAGACCCAGATCTGACAGCTCCTGTCAGGAACAGAGTTTATTCAGTATGGAAACACTCAATGCTTAAGGATTTTCAATGAGAAATGGGGTAGATCCAGATCAGAGGGTTTTTTAAGATAAAAGGTGCAGTATGGGTTGTAGTATTTGATTGCTGTGTCTGATAAAGGTCTAAACAGTACAGTCAATGACAAACATCCCTAAACCAGAATTCTAATAGAGAAGAATTTAGATATGTTTAGGCAGGTGGCTGCTTAATGCAGGGTAAAAGTCATTCAGAAAGCTCCTAGAGGAGCTTTTTTGCATGACTTTCACCCTGCATTAAGCTGCCATGTCTGGTTTAGAGAGATTTTACTGTATAAACTAATTACTAGTAATTAGTGTTAAAAGTGTGACCCTGACAGGTGTCAAAGTTTTGCCACAATGACTAGTCTGGCTCTGAGCTGTGTGCCAATTCAGTTGGCCCTCTTTAACCTTTCCCTGTTCAATAATTGTGTAAGAAATATCATGAATATTTATTAACCGAATTTTTATCATGTAAAAGGGCCTTGTCCTATTGGATATGAAGCACGGACAGCTACCTGTGAGCCATGCCAGAAGGGCAAATATCGTGATGATATACTTCAGCACCAGTGTGTGGACTGCCCCCAAGGAACCTCCACCCAGGGACTGTACTCATCCAAAGCCACAGACTGCAAAGGTAAATATTTATAGTAACTGACTGTATATCTTTGATTCTGTATTATATCGTTACAAACACATTTAAGGCCCAATATGTAGGAGATAGTATATTTGGTTCGTTTGTCTTTCAATTGGTCGGCTAATACTATTAAACAGGATTTCAACAAAATGTATGAAAAGTTTCATTATCAAAAGGAAAGGAGCATATTGATACCATGTTTAGATTGGATGCAGGAACCAAGTATTTAAGACCTTTGCAAATGGTGTCGAACCAGATCAGAGGGCTCCTGAAGGAGCCCTTTGATTAGACTCTGCACTGTTTGTCATTTAAATCATTTAAAAATAAAGTACCTAGTTATAGTCTACTTTCAGTAAATAAAGTACATCGTTATAGTCTACTTTCAGTCTGAATGACCGCTCAGCCAACTGTACATTTACTCCCCTGGTCATTAAGCCATTCACCTACAATATTGAGCACTGCTATCATATGGCGCAATCATGCAACCACAGTACTGGCTAGTGACCCTCACAGGTACCCATTTTAACCTTTGGGTGGAGAGGAGGGAACCCCGTGTGGGTTGGAGACACTGAAAAGCGTCTCTGCAATTTCCGGGAGGGACCTGGGAGAATATGGCAGTTTATTTCAACCACTCCCAGAACAAAGTTGAATACACATATTGCAGTTAAAAGTTATCTCAGTTTTATGAATTTCTCAAATGAACAGAATTTATATCACAAATAGAGTAGCATGACTGACTGTTTACATTTCAGAATTATGTGGCAAGGGTGAATACTCTAGCACAGGAGTGGTACCCTGTAACAAATGCCCATATGGCCAGTATCAGTCCATGAGTGGAACCACAACCTGTATTAATTGCCAACAAGGAACAAGGACTCCCATAATTGGTGCTGAAAGCTCAGATGACTGTCTCAGTATGTAAACACCATTTGCTAAGACCTTTTTTCACATACTGCAAACAATTTGATTTACGTTCTTGATATTAATCATTTAAACCCTGAATTATCAAAATCATCCATCAGTGTTTTTAACAATAGAGTCCACTCAGTACAAAAGGCTTAAACATGCTAGATTCTTTTAGAACACATGTACAATGATGTTGCCCTTCGAGGACCATTAGATCGACGGGAGAAAATACTAAATAAAGGCTAAGGAATCCAATTCACAAACATCCCTGAATCCATGTCTTATTAAAATTTATCTAATTAATATTCATGATGTCATTCTTTTTTACATGAATATTCATAGAGTAAAGGTTTAATTGTGCTTTGTTTTGAGTTCTGTAATCTTATCACACAGTGCTCTGTGCCCCTGGAGAATACAGCCCCACAGGTCTTACCCCCTGTTACCCCTGCCCCGTGGACTCCTTTTCTGAATCTTCAGCGGCAACAACATGCACTGCATGCCAGTCAGGAACTAAGACAAGCAGACAAGGTTCATCAAGGTCGGATGATTGTCAAGGTAACAGTTTTTATGCCCCCATTGACGATAGTCAGGGGGCATATTGTTTTTGCCCTGTCTGTTTGTCTGTTTATCTGTTTATCTGTTTGTCTGTTTGTCTGTTTGTCAGCAACTTTAACATTGGTCATAACTTTTGAGCCAGTACAGATAGAGACTTGATATTTGGCATACATATGTATCTCATTAAGCCGCACATTTTGAGGGGTGACATGTCAAGGTCAAGGTCATCCTTCAAGGTCAGAGGTCAAATATATGGGTCAAATCACCGACTTTAACATTGGCCATAACGTTT
Source organism: Azorinus chamasolen (assembly GCA_963576725.1). NCBI lineage: Eukaryota > Metazoa > Mollusca > Bivalvia > Cardiida > Solecurtidae > Azorinus > Azorinus chamasolen. Next base: position 108,523,202 of record OY755236.1, read on the forward strand.
GGACTAGTAGAGATAGAGACTTGATATTTGGCATGCTTGTGTATCTCATGAGGCTGCACACTTTGAGGGGTGACATGTCAAGGTCAAGGTCATCCTTCAAGGTCAGAGGTCAAATATATGAGGGGGCATCTTGTTTGTTTATGTTATTTGTTATTTCATGCCTGTTGTGTTTTGTAGTATTGCCAGATATAGGTACATGTATCAGGATACAGTTGAACCTTTAACCCTTTCCTTCATATGAACACTTTTTCACACCTTTGCAAACAGAGTAGACCTATATCAGATGAATCCTGTTGGAGCCATCAGGTCCATCAGATACCATTAGCAAATTGGGTAGACCAAGATCACAAAGCATTTACAGGAGCTCTCTGATCTGGGTCTACTCTGTTTGCAAAGGCATCAAAAGTCCTCAATAGGTGGGAATGGGTTAATGACATGCAGTTCACCGAAGGTTGTCAGTCAGTTCTGTAGCATAAGGTCAGTTGGTTCTGTAGCATAAGTTCAAATGAATGTACATGAACTAAAAATGGGTTACTCCATCATTAGTAAGCTTTTGTGAGAAAGTGAGATTAGAAATTTGATTTTCAACTCATTGATCTCATGCAAAGAATACCACAGCATCTGCAGTGCTTTGATTATTGGTTTTGTTGCTAATATTAACTCTTTCAGTGCAGGAAACATTTTTAAGCCACTAATGTCCTTTGCAAACAGTGTAGATCCAGATGAGAGGAACACCACAGCATCTGCAGTGCTGTGATTATTGGTTTTGTTGATAATATTAACCCTTTCAGTGTGGGAAACAAGTCACAAATGTCTTTGCAAACAGTGTAGACCCAGATGAGAGGAATGCCACAGCTCCTGCAGTTCTTTGATCCTTTCCGTATCGGAAACAAGCCACTAATGTCCTTTGCAAACAGTGTAGATCCGGATGAGAGAAATGCTACAATGCCTGCAGTGCTTCGACCCTTTAAGTGTGGGAAACACGTTACTATTGTCCTTTGCAAACAGTGTAGACCCAGATTAGAGGTCTTTTCACTATTTATCATGTTACTTTTTATGCCCCCAGATCAGATCTGGGGGGCATATTGTTTTTGCCCTGTCTGTCTATTTGTCTGTTTGTTTGTCAGCAACTTTAACATTGGTCATAACTTTTGAGCCAGTAAGTTTTTTTAAGCCGCACATTTTGAGGGGTGACATGTCAAGGTCAAGGTCATCCTTCAAAGTCAGAGGTCAAATATATGGGTCAAATCACTGACTTTAACATTGGCCATAACTTTTGGACTAGTAGAGATAGAGACTTGATATTTGGCATGCTTGTGTATCTCATGAGGCTGCACATTTTGAGGGGTGACATGTCAAGGTCATCCTTCAGGGTCAAAGGTCAAATTGTCTGTTTTTTGTCTGTAACTTTAACGCAACTTTAACATTGGCCATAACTTTTGAGCCAGTACAGATAGAGGCTTGATATTTGGCATGCATATGTATCTCATAAAGCCGCACATTTTGAGAGGTGACATGTCAAGGTCAAGATCATCCTTCAAGGTCAGAGGTCAAATATATGGGTCAAATATCATATCGAGGGGGCATAGTGTTTCACAAACACATCTTGTCTTTTTAAAAAATCCCTGAATATTCACAGTAAGCTTGACTTGTTTGAATATGGAATAATTCATTTGAAAAATCAGCATTGAAAGTGTTAACCCTTTCCTTCATATAAATGACTTTGCAAGCAGAGTAGACCCAGATCTGACAGCTCCTGTAGGAGTGGTCTGATCAAAGCCTGCCCTGTTTGCTTATTAACCCTTTCCTCCATAAATACGCCTTTCTATGCCTCTGTAAAAATCACCTGTTGAAACCATTGTGATAAATAGAGCATTTGCTCCTATAGGAGCTCTATTTATCTCAATGGTTTCAAACTACATAAGTCTAAAATATTTCCTTTTCTCTAGTTAATGCTCCTTTTTGGTAGATTCATTCAAATAGGTTGGATCTAAAAAATAGCCTATGAGAGAATGGGTTAAATGATATAGATTTGATCCTACAGTTTTTGTCTAAGCTAGCAGTTCACTTTTGGATGTCATATAAAAATGATGTTACTGAATATTCATGAAGTGATCAAGTCATGCAAAAATGTTCATTTTGGAAAGGGTTGATATAAATATACATGCAGCATCTCTAGTTTAACCCTTGACTCAATAACTATGCCTTTATACACCTTTGCAAACAGAGTAGATCCAGACCCAGAGCCTGTGCTCTGTTTACATATGATATAATATATGGTTCTACTGTTTCTGCCATGGCCAAACATATCTGTGCCCATGTGCTGTTATAACAATTTATCTAATTAATATTCATGTCTAACATTCATGACGTAGAGGGTCAACAGTTTCCTTTTAATTTACTTGTTTGCCCTTGCAGTTCCTATAGACTACTGTGTGGGGGTCACATGTCATTCCAACAGGGAGTGTGTCAGTGATCGGACTGGTTATAGGTGTGACTGTATATCAGGCTTCACAGGTATAGCAACATCTTGGTATGGTATGCCCACATGGAGTATTGAATACAGTAAAACCTCTCTTAGCCGAATATTCAATTAAGTATAAATATCGGTCTTGGAGACAGGTGGCAGCTGAAAGCAGTCACCTACCTAAATGTACCTAAATTCTTCTCTACTAGAATTCTGATTTAGAGGGGTTTTACTGTATATCAGTCCATATTTTGGCTTTAGCCTTCTCAGGAAAAACAAAAAACGGTTTGGATCATGATGAGACAGTTATTCAACATCTTATCTTGATCCAAGCTATTTGTAAATGATATCACAGTTTCGCCAGTAGCATGCAGAAAGCTATGTAAACAACAGTTTTTAAATTACTTAAAAAGTTTAACTGGTACTTTATAATCCCATTTTTCCGTGCCTATGCAAACACAGTAAACCCAGATCAGATGGCTCCTCTAGGATCTGTCTAATTATGTCTCCCCCAGTATACTGAGTTATGGGACTTTGAAATTTTTACATGGAAAATTTTGTCCACACAGGGGCGGTGGAGGGGAGACATCAGTTTTAGTATCAGAAACAATTCTAGTTAGGGTCTGCTCTGTTTGTTTAAATGTGAAGATCTAATTCTTTACTGTTTACCATTCAATTTTATATTTTGAATGCAATTACAGTAGAACTTGGTCATCAAAAAGATATCTAATGTAAGTCAGGTGGTAACTTAATGCAGGTCAAAAGTAATGTTTAAAGTCGTTGGGTATTCTACTGTTTCTCCTGAAAATACAGCCAGAGTTTTGAAACAATTTGGATCCTGATGAGACACCAAGTTACTTCACATGTCATCTGGATACCAGCTATCTCCACTAGCACTGATATGGTTTAAATTTTGATATTTTCAGGAACCACCTGTGAGTCGAGGATTGATCCATGCAAAGAGGACCCATGTGGGCAGGGAGTGTGTACCCCAACTTTCACTTCCTTTGTCTGTAACTGCAACACAGGTAAATTATCAGTACAGTCAAATCTACCCTTTCCGTTGTACAAATGCCTTTTCACGGCTTTGCAAACCGAGTAAAACCAGATCTGGGTCCATGCTTATAAAGCTTTTAGTTGAGTCTGAGTTTCGTTCTCAGGCTTTTGATGGCTCAAATCTGACCAATCAAAAGCTTGAGAACGATCTCAGTCTCAACTAAAAGCTTTATAAGCATGGACCCAGATGGCTCCTACAGGATCAAGGTCTGTTCAGTTTGTTTATTACATGATAAAGACCGCATTCAACGGTTTGTGTCAAAACAGAAACAAAAAGGTCCTTTGGAAAAAATTATTATAAAAATTCAGCTAATAAATACATGTATTCATGATGTGATTATTGCTTTATACATGAATATTGATCAGTGAATTGGGGTATCCTTTCCCTGTTGAATACTTACGAAAACGTAATGAATATTTATTAGCTAAATTTTTATAATGGCATATTTACATAGGATTGTTTTGTAATGATAAACACTAGTCAGATTTATTTTAATTTCATAAGCAAACAGAGCAGACAGATATCAGACACGGGTCTACTCTGGTTGCAAAGTCGTAAAAAGGCATTTACATGTCTTTAATGAAATGGGTTAACCCTTTACTCTTATCATAAATATCCCTGTTTTATGCTTTTGGAAACAGAGTAGATCCAGATCAGATAGCTCCTATAGGGAATCTAATCAGGGTCTGTTCTGTTTCCTAATGAAGTAATAGATATTTTCTGGAGTTTCTTCTATGGGCAAAACTTGTCCCATATAGATAAGATTCTACACTTTATTTTTATTGATAGGTCTCAATTTTTTTTTATTATTATTATTTTCACCCAGATTACCATTTTTTTCTTTTTGATAATTTTTAAATGACAAATTTCAGAATGTTATAATGTTTCATTTTTCTTTGGGTTGCCTTTGCAAGCAGGGTAGACCCAGATCAGATGGCTCCTGTGGGAGCTGTCTGATTTAGGGTCTGCTTTGTTTGTTTATAATATATAATTTTATAACATAACACGTGGCTTCAGCGTGACGTAACACTATCATTTATTTTTTGATAATCATGGGCATATAATCACTAGTGAATAACATTCGAACGACCGAATGACATTCGAACGATTCATACGCGCTGTCAAAACAAACAAACTGGCGGACGGTGGTCGACCTACCTGTCCACGATTGAGTCACGATAGATGGCAAACGATTGTTGGCACTTGCGCCTTAATTTCGATAAAATAATACAAATTGTAATCGCTGTCAGGAATCATATACAAAATGTATGCCAAAAAAGACCTACCAGCTACTCTGACCCATACAATCAATTCTACATTTAAATTAAAATGCCTCCTCAACTTTGCATTTTCTTCACCGCATGTCCTTTTGTTTATGCAGATTTCTACTCATACAAATATCTCAAAAAGCTCGTTTTTTATCGTTTTAAAAAGACTCATTTAATAAATCCAATAATCAAGAACACTCATGTAAGATCCTCTATATAATATATATATGATTCTACAGTTTCTGCCTTAGCTAAATTCCTGCTTCCATATCCTATGATAATAACTACCGATATTCTAAACAATATTGATGATGTCATTATTTCTAACATGAATATTCATGGAATAAAGGGTTAAAAGTGGTGTAATAAATGCTGACCAAGTTACTCTTGTAATTGTGTTTTCCATATATGCTAAAATATGTGTGATGCTAAAAAACAGTTTTAACCTATCCCTGTTAGATATTTATGTAAGAAATAATGACATCATCAATAGTTATTAGCTGAATTTATATAATGCATCGTCCATAGGATTATTTTGGTATTGGTAGAAACTGTAGATCAGGTCTGTTATAATTTCATAAGCTAACAGAGAGTACAGTGATAAGATGGCTTCTGTAGGAGTCATCTGATCTTTGTCTACTCTGTTTGCAAAGGTGTGAAAAAGCATTTATTTGAGGGAAGGGGTTACTAAGCCTTTCAAAAACAAACTAGAAAGCCATAGGAGCCATCTGATCTGGGTCTAATATGTTTGCAAATGCATAAAAAGCGTTTATATGAGGGAAAGGGTTAAAAAATATAATACAAAAGTAAAATAGAAGTCAGGCAAGAAAGTTTGTTTTTTTATGTACTTTACACATAGAACATGGTCTGTGCATTTTTTGGAAAGTCAATATGTGGATTTAGAAACCTGAGAAAAATATAGCCCTCAATATTGTGATATTGTGTTTATGCCAGGTCAGTAGAACCTTAATTCTGTGAGTTTATTTATTTGTACCTGGTCTAAACATACATTTAAGCTAAGTCTAGGAGTAATTTATAATGGATCATGTGACCATGTTGAACCAATGAAAATAACAAACAAATGTGATTTGATAATGACGTTTTATTTCCTGCTTTGTTGCATCAGGTTACACAGGACAGCTGTGTGAAGAGAAACTAGATCCCTGCGAGTCCAGTCCTTGTGAGAACGGCCATTGTATCAGAAACTACAGTGATCATTCGTACAGCTGTGTCTGTTACAGTGGATATACAGGAGAGGAGTAAGTAGAGTTGTCATGAATGAAAATCCAGTATCCACATAACAATGAATATCAATGACACGAAAGCTACAGTATTCTACCTAATAAAGGGCCCCACTCTAATAACTGCACCCTTACTGGCAGTGGGAGGGGGAAACTTACAATGTACAAAACAACTAAAACCCTATATACTAATCGTTTAATAAAGAATATAGGTTTTTAGCTCATCTGAGCAAAGCTCAGGGTGAGCTTTTGTGAGACTTGAATGTCCGGCGTCTGTCGTCCGTCGTGCGTAATCAGTCGTGTGTTGCCCGGCGTCAACAATTTGCTTGTGAACACTCTAGTGGTCACAATTTTAGTCCAATCTTCATGAAACTTGATCAGAATGATTGTCGGACAACATCAAAAATGGGTCAAGTTGGGGTAAAAACTAGGTCACTAGGTCAAATAGTAGGAAAAGCTTGTGAACCCTCTAGAAGTCACATTTTTAGCCCAATTTTCATGAAACTTGGTCAGAATGATTGTCTTGATAAAATCTCAGAGGAGTTTGAAAAGTGGGTTACGTGGGATAAAAAAACTAGGTCACTAGGTCAAAAAGTAGCAAAACCTTGTGAACACTCTAGTGGTCACAATTTTAGTCCAATCTTCATGAAACTTGGTCAGAATGAATGTCTTGATAAAAACTTGGACGAGTACGAAAGTGGGTCAAGTGGGGTTAAAAACTAGGTCACTAGGTCAAACAGTAGAAAAACCTTGTGAACACCTTAGTGATCACATTTTTTGTCCAATCTTCATGAAAGTTAGTCATAGTGATTGTCTTGATAAAATCTCAAAGTAGTTCGAAAGTGGGTTATGTGTGGTTAAAAACTAGGTCATTAGGTCAAATAGTAGGAAAACCTTGTGAACACTCTAGAGGTTACATTTATAGCCAAATCTTCATGAAACTTGGTCAGAATGATTGTCCTAATAAATTCTTGGACAAGTTTGAAAGTGGGTACGTGTGGTCCAAAAGTAGGTCACTGGGTCATATCTTAGAAAAATCTTGTTTACACTCAAGCGGCCACATTTTTAGCCCAATCTTCCTCAAACTCGCTCAGAGTGTTCGTCTTGGTGATATCAAGGTTGAGTGTGATGGGGTGGGAATAAAAAGTAGATCACTAGGTCAAATCTTAGAAAAATTACTCTAGAGGGCAAATTTTTAGCCCAATCTTCATTGGTCAGAATCATTGTCCTGATAAAGTCAATATTCTAAATCTTTGAAAATCTTGTTTTGCAGAACCACTGCTCATGATCCACTATCAGTATTGTTCAAATATTGTCCCTAATGTCAATATTGGCCCTACCCATGGGCTACCCAGCAAAAATCTTAAATCTATGGTAATCAGGTGAGCGATTAAGGGCCATCTTGGCCCTCTTGTTTAATATACATATGGTAGCATAATGCAGACTGAAAGCAATGCAAAAAGCTCCCTGCATTGTATCATTTGTGCATTAAGCAACCACCTTTGTACAGAATGCAAAAACCTCCTTTTAAAAAATGTTATGCCCCTAATGCCATTTATAATAAGATTATTCGGTATTGATTACACTGGCAATTTGAATGACAAGGTTTGAAAAGAAGGTTAAAAAAAATAAAATCAATCAAGATTTTTTTTCAATCATGTTGGATATAATTTGACAGGACAATTTACCCTTTACTCCATAAATACACCTTTTAATGCCTTTGCATACAGAGTATATCAAGATCAGAAGGCTCTTACCAGAGCTGTCTGGCCAGGGTCTGCTCTGTTTGCTCATGGAATCATTATAGATCTGATTCTACAGTTTCTGCCATGGTCAAAGGTTCATGTGTTCATAGGTCATTATATAAAAATCATGTAATTAATATTCATAGAGTTTTTTTTTTACTTATTTGAATATTCATGGAGTAAAGGTGAAGTTTACTTTTAGTCCTGTACTCCATAACTACGCCTTTCTATGCCTTTGCAATCAGAATAGACCCAGTTAAAAGTCTCCCTGATGACTATTCATGTAAGCAATGAACATTTTATGAATATCAATTAGATGAATTTTATAAAAGGAATACGAACAGGGGAAGTTTTGATCATCATCATACATGGCAGAAACTGTAGAACAGCTATATTAGTTGATAAAGCAACAGGAGTAGACCCTGAACACATAACTCCTGTGGAAACTGTCTCATCTAGATTTATTCTCTTTGCAAATTTGTAAAAACATGTCCCTACCAGGTAAAGGGTTAGCCCTTTAATGCATAAATACGCCTTTCTATGCCAGATCAGCTGGCTCCTGTAGGGTCTGCTCTGTTGGCTTATGGTGTAATATAAATCTGATTCTACTGTTTCTGCCCAAGTCAAAACATGCTGTCTGCATATGCCAATGTAAAAATTCAGCTAATAAATATTCATGATGTCATTATTAATTAGATGAATATTTCACAGGAAAATTGGTTAATTATATGACTTTTAATCATAATTGCAGTTGCTCAAACAACATTGATGACTGCGTGGGTCACGAGTGTAAGAATGGTGGAGTGTGTCGGGACTTGGTGGATGACTACGAATGTGACTGTCAGGTAGGTGGGAGTTGATTGCACTCCGTTGTTCTGTGTTCAACATAGTTGAAGTGTTGTATGACCCTGTAGTTATAAAATGTTAAATGAATTCCATACTCAAACTCGGTTTTGATCATATTGTCCTGTAACCTAATTGAATACTCACATAGACCATGTATGGAAACAGTGTATCTCAAAAATGGTCTGTATATAAAAATAATTGTTTAATGTATATGCTGTTAAGTGCTATTAAATCATTCCCATTTGAACATTAGTCAATATTTCATAATCTTATGAGTAATCATTGACAGAACTTTTATAATAAAACTTGGACAGTAGATTTCTTTTGGCAAAGAAAGATGCACAATACAAACACAGAATAAAGGTCAATGTAGAGGTTTGATGCTAAGTTTAATGGATTTTTCATTTCCGTTCCATATCCTTCCAATGCTTTGAATTAATATTATATAATTTAAACTTTTATTAAGCATAACTTTGAGTTGTGTCATGTGCATGGTCCAGATGGATATCTTTAAGGTCAAGGTCACAGAAGTTTTCTGTCAGACTTTTCTGTTTACAAGCTGGTTTCTTTCAGGATGATACGGCTACAATGTCCATGAAACATATAACTTGTAGTAAAGAATGCAATCAGGAGACATTTTTCAACAATATAATTAGTTGTTATAAATGCTGTTAAGGAAACAAAAATATTCAATAAATAAGAAAGACCTCATTGCTAATATCTTTTTTTTCTGAAGTTAAATACTGATACCTATGTCAGCTTTAAATCATTAACTTAATTCTATATTTATACATTTGCAAACAGTGTAGATAGCTTCTGTAGGATCTGGTCGGTCAGAATGTGTTCTGTTTGCTTATAGAATGATATAGACCTGATATTTCCGTGTTTATAAGCCATTATAAACATTCAGATAATAAATATTCATAATGACAATATTGTTTAACCCTTTAGTTTACTTAATGTAAGAAATAATGACATCATGAATATTAATTAGATTATTTTTTATAGTGGCACATGGACACAAGAATTTTTTACCATAGTAGAAACACTATCATACGCTCCTACAGGAGCTGTCTGATCTGGGTCTACTCTGTTTGGAAAGGCATAGTAGTCATGATGTCATATATTTCTTACATGAATATTCAGAAAATAAAGGGTTAATCTTTTGTATTATATAAACATTTTTCCACTCCTTTGCAAACAGAATAGACTCAGGCCACCGGGCTTCTATATGAGCCATCTGATCAGGATCTGGTCTAATTGCTTATTAAATTATAATAAATCTGACACTATGAACAGTTTCTACCGATACCAAAACATCTTGGGTACATATCCCAATTTAAAAATTCAGCTATTAGATATTCATGATGTCACTATTTCATACATGAATATGTGAAGTGTTTTGCAAAGAGTTAAGGTAAATTAATTTACCAGTGTCACAGGATGAAAATTTGACCACAGAATGTAACCCCAGATTAAAGATGTGTCAGGGTTTGCACAGTTTTCACAAGTCACATAGAAGTAAATTAGCTTCATTTACTTATTTATTTGTTCAAAGAAATTGTTGCTCACATTCTTTTGAATTACAAGGTAATAAATGTACATTGTTTGTGATACATTGTGCGTCAATACTAAATTAACCCAATTATAAAATTTAAGAAAGATGAACTCTTATGATTTTCACAGTGGTAATCTATTTGTAATTTATTTGAATTTCGTTGATAGTATACCAGTTTCCTTGGTGATTTCTGCGATGAAGCAGAGGATAGATGTTTAGGATGGACCTGTCTCAATGGCGGGACTTGTACAGACACAGACACAGAAGTGGAGTGTATCTGTCCCAGGGGTAAGCTGGTCTATGGTCTATGGACTTATTTTCAATAAGATTATCAAGGGCATAGGTATTGTAATATACCATATAACACACTGCCACTACAGTATTATTTCTAATAAATGTCCTTCAGGGGCGTAACATTTTTTTGAAAGAGCTTCTTGCATTTTGCACACAGGTGGTTGCTTAATGCAGAATGGAGCTTTCTGCAATGCTTTCAGTCTGCATTAAGCTTTCACCATTTAGAAAAACCAATATTTATTTAATTGTTATTATATAAAGTTTTAGTTGTTTTAGCCATTGTTAGTCAGGTTGTTATTACAGTGTGGATGTTTTATTAGGGACAAGAAGATATATTGATAAATAACTAAAATATAAAACATCATGTATTATTAATTTTAGGTACCAGAATGTTCATAATTGTCTTATTAATGTATTGGTATTAAAAAATGATATTCATGACATATCAATAGATAAATGTCCTTTTATCCCTTTCCTTCATGTAAACAAATTTTCATGCATTTGCAAACAGAGTAGACTCAGATTAGATGACTCCTGTAGGAGCTCACCTTTCACCTAGGGTACTTCATGCGCAGGTGGGCTAAATATGTATGTGCCTTTTTAATCAATTGCTTACTTAATAATGTAGAATGACAGTAATGCAGAAATCTACAATAATTTTGTAAACAAACATTTGTTACCATGATAACAGTAAACTATTTTGTCTTCCTGAAGGTTTCGGTGGTGTGTTCTGTGAGGAGGAGGAAGACCTATGTGACAGCTCACTGTGTCAGAATGGAGGTGATTGTATAGCGGAGGAGGGGGGACACACCAAGTGTATCTGTAAGGTAAAACATTTTGTACCTCTTGCAGAGGTTAACTCTTTTAACCCATTCCCTCATATTGACACCTTTTGACGCCTCTGTAAAAGTCACTTTTTGAAACCATTGTGATAAAAAGAGCACTTGCTCCTATGGAGCAAAATGCTCTATTTATGGCAATGGTTTCAATGCTAAACAATTCGATTTTTTTTCTTTCTATTACATGCTCCTTTTCGGTAGATTTATGCAAAGAGGTGGGGTCTAAAAATAGCCTATGAGGGAATGGGTTAACAATATAACCAGGTGTTTTGGAACAAACTCATTAGGATCCACTCTGACACACTGCATTTTGGAAAGAAATGGGGAGAAAGTGTACTTTTAGAAATGAAATTGACAGCGAGTTTACCTGGCGAAAGTAACTTAGTATTAAAAGAGCTAATTTTATGATTTTAGGGCTTAATGCAAAAGTTTGATGAGCAAATTTTTGTCAGCTTAAAATGTTGTCAACATCAATTCTAAAAATATGTTTTTCAATTATAACCCTTTACTCCATAAATACGCTTTTCTGCTCCTTTGCAAACAGTGTAGACCCAGATCCCAAGGCTGGAAAAATCAAAAACATTTTACTCGTCCTGCCAACTGCTTTTGTCTTATTTTACTTACCTGGTAAATTCATTGTTAAAATTTCTGAAATTCTACTTGTCCTGCAAGAAAGGTTACTCGTCATGGCAAGCAGACAAGTGGAATTTTCCAGGCCTGAGATCCTAGTGGACTGGAGCCGTCTGATCACGATCTGCTCTGTTTTCTTATGATATAATGTAGATATGATACAAAAGTTTCTGCTACAGCATAAACATTCCTGTATCTATGTGCCATTATACAATTAATTTGGATGCATAGCATCATTGAAGATGTAACTGTTGTTTTTATTTCATTATTTCAGGCTGGCTACAGCGGTCTTGTATGTGAAGAGGAGAATGTGTCATGTGACAGTAGCCCATGTGGTCCTAACGGGAATTGCCTGATTGTCAGTGATCACTTTGTGTGCATCTGTGAACCAGGTTTGTGTAGTAGAACCTCTTTACTCCTTTACATCTTAGATATGCCTTTCTATAACTTTGAAAACGGAGTAGACCCAGATCCGGGTCTGCTCTGTTTCTTATGATATATTATAGATATGATTGTAAAGTTTCTGCCATGACCAAAAATGTTTGTGTCAATGTGCAATAATAATTGCATCGTAAATATTAATTGGATTGATTTTTATAACAGCACATGGACACAGATATTTTTATCCATCGCAGAAACTGTAGAATCATATCGGACAATATTATTTTAGAATCAAATAGAGCAGACACTGATCAGACAGCTGCTACAGAAGCCATCTGATATGGGTCTACTCTGTTTGCAAAGGGGTAGAAAGGCTGGAGCAAAAGGTTAAATAATCTTCTAGAACTGATTAATCACTGTCTAACATGGAAAAAATCCTTTGTTTCATGTGCTGTAATAAAATTATTTTTATTAACCCTTTACCTGATAAATATTTCCATAAGAAATAATATCATGCATGAGGCTTCCTCACATGAAAAATCTAAATGCCTAGATTCGAACTACAGCAGTGAAGGGCTAAGTGATTGTCAGTTGAAGACAATAAGCACTCAGCCATGGAGGTCCCATAATGATGTATGGATTTTGTCAGTATTTATTGAATAAAGACAGTCCAAAAGGAGATTTTTGCAAATTCTATATATCTTTAGTTCTAATTGTGATATTTCAACTTTACTGGACCGCTTTTCAAATTTGAAAATGTTCAATAGTGTCAGTCAAAATATCAGAATATATAGATCTTAATGTATAATTATGTTCTGTGCATTATTGGAATATGGACATTCCAGAATTGTCCTGTGCATTTTAGGAATTCCTATAATGTTGGACAATATTGGAATTCTTAAAGTGCGCAGTGTGATTCTAGAATAGTTTGTGTACGTTTTTGGAATAGTGGATGAAGTTGAAATTCCCCATTTACATGCATTTATAGATGATCAATTATAGTCTGTTTTATTTGTTATTTGGGGGGGGGGGGGATCTTTACTATAATTTTGTGTTTTTTACAAATTATGCTCGACTTCATTTAAGTTTTGCCGATTGATAGTTTATAACAGAAACATTGTTTTTCACAAATAACACCAACAAAAAACAGAGTGTACCTGCATCCGACTCTTTTTCACGCCAAACGATGGTAGATAAAACAACAATTAATTGTAAATATTAAGGTAATAATAACGGCACAGCAGTGTATGATTGACATACTAATCACATAGTGTAATGTAACTTTGCCCTGCCCGATACTAGAATCGCACAGGGCAATTGTAGAATGGACGAACATTATTGGAACTCCTAAAAAGCGCAGGACAATTCTGGAATTGTCCATATTCTAAAATGCGCAGAGCCGCAGAACATATATAGAATGTTTCAGTATTTGTTACACTGTCTAGAGCTTTCCTTGTTATAGTCAAATGTTAGAAGTGTGAAATTTGTGTGACTCAGTTTTGACACAAGTCAGTTGTGATTGATCTGAGTGTACACAATTTATCATATGTGCTCTAGTGTGCTATCTAGGCTCATCTTCATTATTTTAGGTTACACAGGAAGGCAGTGTGAGGTTTGGACAAACCACTGTTCAAGCAGCCCATGTAATGGTGCTACCACCATTGAGTGTGAGGACAAAGAAGACGTGTTCCACTGTATCTGCCAACCGGGCTGGTCAGGTAGAGCCCCACATGTCTTTGATTGTGGTTTTACAGCATCATCTTAATACTTTACTCCATAAATATCCATGTAAGAAATAATGATATCATGAATATTAATTAGATGCACATGGTCATTGAAATATTTGGTCATGGCAGAAACTGTAGAATCATATCTATATTACCGTACTTTGGGAATAATTGGCCGTGGTTAATAATTGGCCTAATTCGCCACCAGGTGTGAAAGGGCGAAAATTTAACATACCAAAATATATCCGTGACAAACAAATAACATTTTATCGTCGGCGATATGTGACTTCTCTATTGTATACACACATATTAACACCTACCCCAAACACTACCGTAATGCGCGACATACACCAACAGCGATTAAAGTGTTTGAGCGTTTATCACGCTTTATCACGGTTTTCTTGTATACTTATTGTATATTTAGTGTGTAATCCAATCATTTGCTCACACACGTCGAACCACCACAGAAGTACAATGACGATCCAAAACAAATCTATTTTATCTTATTTAAACCGAAAGAAAATGATGTTTCATTTTATTTATAATTCTGGTGACAGTGATTGCCATTTGTAGGCATTGTGCAACGAAAAACTTGACAAAGTGTACTCTGACAAATCAACTTCTAAACGTGGGAAATATAATGTATTGTCAACGGACGTAAGGGCAAAAGTTTGAAAATATGCGGTGGAATACGGGACCACATTTTGTTTGTATAATATAAAACGTGTACACAACTCTCGTTTCTCTTTCTTTTATTACTGTTTTTAAGGCATAGAAAATAAAATTGATTGTTTCTAAGTTTTCTAATTTTATTCAAATAGTTTACATTAATATAGTTTATACACGTGACTCAGAAACAAACCAAATTATCAGCTTAACTGATATACCGTATACCGGTACTCATCGTTTTATCCCTGGAATTAGACATGGCCGGAAACAACATCTCCTAAGTACTCCTTGTATTTCCGTTTTAACAATAAAAACTTGGAAGACTCGAAATCAACCAAAGGTAGAATTATCTTTTCCACGTTCGATCCATACATGTGTTTATTTTTGGCCCCTTTAATCCCGGAATGGCGAAAATTAAACTGACCGAAATAAAAGGACTGGCATTTTGAGACAAAGTGGCGAAAATATCACGAAGCCAATTATTCCCAAAGTACGGTATATCATAAGCAAACAGAGCAGACCCTGATCAGACTGCTCCTATAGGAGCCATCTAATCTGGTACTACTCTATTTGCAAATATGTAGAAAGACATACATGTATATATGGAGTAAAGGGATAATCCTTTACGTGTTCAATATTCTTGTTAGCAATTTTCTCTTTTGGCATTGCTACTTTTGCTTTTGAAGGATCACCTACTCTCAGAATATTAGAAATTATATTAACATCCTGAATATTTGTTAGCTGTTTTCAAGGTATTTGGTTTTTTTAACAAAAACTGTAAGATCAGACCTGTATCATGTCAGAAGCAAACAGAGCAGACCCTGATCAGATGACTCCTATACGAGTTATCTAATCTGAGTCTACTCTGTGTGGAAAGGCATTTTTATGTTTACATTCTTAGCTCATCTGGCACAAAGTGCTACCACCATTGAGTGTCGTCCGTCATCGTTAGTCGTGCTTATGTGCATTGTGCGACATGAACAATTTACTTATAAAACATCTTCTTCTCTGAAACTACTGAAAGGAAATTGACAAAACTTCATGTTGACCCCAACCTGGGGCTAACCTTTCTTACCTTGAAATTCATTGTAAAATGTATATGTAAATCTATGGTAACCAGGTGAGAAATTAAGGGCCATCATGGCACTCTTATTTCAAGTTTATGTTGGTTGCTGTGTCACCTCTTTTAAATTAATAATGATAAATAAGAAACTTCTGACATGCTCATGCAAGATCCTCTATCTCATCAAGATTTAAATTTCCAATGTACATTGCAATTTAGAATGTTAAGTCATTTGATATCTCATCAGGATCAAACATTATTTTTAAGAGTTGCCTCAAACTTACCCCTATGAGATGTCAAGAAAATGTGTTCTTTATATTTAATTTATCATGTTTTTGCTGTTAAAAGGAGAGACGTGTAGTGACAAGATGGACTTCTGTGTTTCTGACCCCTGCCACAACACTGGAACTTGTACCCAGGGAAACAACCACTACACATGTACATGTTTAGAAGGCTTTGCAGGCAGTCATTGCGAGGTAATGAATCAGGATTCAAACTTTTTAAAACCCTGATTTCAGTTTGATTGACAAACTCATTATAACTTAAAATTTGAAAATTTATAAAAATAATTTGTTCTCAGCTGGCTAAAGGTTAACCCTTACAACGCTGAATTTTTAAATGGACTATTCCAAAATTCAAACCGGCCAATCTTATGGTGAATATATAGGGATTTTTCCTAAAGAAAAGTGTAACATGACAAACAGTGCAGACCCTGATGAGAGGGCTCCTCTAGGAGCCCTCTCATCTGGGTCTACACTGTTTGCAAAGGACATTAGTGACTCGTGTTAGGGTTAAATAATCAGGAATTTTGATAATATTTTTCTATCTGATCTGGGTCTACTCTGTTTGAAAATGCATACATATATTAACAGACAATGGGGGTAAGAAAGATAGTGTTCAAAATTAATTTCTAAATTCTTCACTAAATTCAAACTTTTGACTGCTCATTACAATTGTCTTTATAAGACGCTATTAGTCACAATTTAACCCTTTACTCCATAGAGACACCATTTAGTACCTTTTCAAACAGTGTAGATCCAGATCAGATGACTCCTGTAGAAGCCATCTGATCATGGTCGTCTATGTTTGCATATGAAATAGCATAAATCTATTTCTTCAGAGTCTGCAAGGTAAAGTAACCCTTGTTCATGTTGCAGTTATAAAAAATCATTTATTTTAATATTCATGCTGTCTTTATTTCTGTCATGAATATGTATGAAGTAAAGGGTTTAGGCACTATGGATACATATTGTATCTGAAATATTCTGATATCTAAATACTTGAACTGCTCTGATCTAATATTTCGACCACTAAGGGCCTTTGTCAAAGATTATCATGACATGATAATCTTTGACAAAGGCCCTTAGTGGTCGAAATATTAGATCAGAGCAGTTCAAGTATCTATGTATTATATTAATTCCCTATTTTGGAATATTTTCTTTATTCTGATATCAGTAATGGAGGTATTATCCAGTGTTTCCACTGTAGCCGTTTGGCCCATACAGAAAAGTCTGTCGTCAGCACCATAAATTGATTAACTCATGTTAAAATATGACATCATGAATATTTAATTGCTGATTTTTTTTAATCTAGTCACCTGTACCTACAGTCTGAGACTCAGAATTTCAAAGGCCAGTTTTTCATAACCATAAACAGTTACAAATATGCATTTTATGTTCAGCATAATGTTTTTAGCTTATAGTGAATTTAACCCTTTCCCTCGTATAAATATTTTTATGCCTTTGCAAACAGAGTAGATCCAGATAAGATAACTTCAGTAAGAGCCATCTAATCAGGGTCTGCTCTGTTTATTCATGAAATTTAAATGGGTCTGACTATACAGTTTCTACCAAAACCAAATATTAACCCTTTCCTTCATATAAACACCTCATCATGCATTCTGCAAACAGTAGACCCTGATCAGATAGCTTCTATAGGAACTGTCTAATCAGGGTCTGGTCTGTTTGCTAGTGGAATTTGATTGATCTGTTTCTTTAGTTTCAAAAATGGCTACAATATTCCGACATCTATATTTTATTATAACTATTGTGTCCATGAATATTCAGTATGTATTGAAATTTGGAATAAATATAGAACAGGGAAAGGGTTATTATGAACATTATGACATTATAAAATAATAAAATCAAACTTCACAGAAAAATCTAGATGAATGTGAGTACCAACCTTGTGTTAATGGTGGCACCTGTCAGCACGGCATCAACAGTTACACGTGCAACTGTCCATCTGGCTTCACAGGAGACACGTGCAGCATGGAGCTAGACATGTGTATGGAAAACCCATGTCAGAATGGAGGAACCTGCATTGACAACATTGATGGTTTTGTCTGCCTGTAGGTGTTTTTAACTTGTAATCTGTTGAATAGTTAAACCTCCACAAACAAAGTATGAGGAGGTATACTGGTATCAGCCTGTCAGGCAGTTGGTTGGTCTGGTGGTCTGTCAGTCCGTCTTTAAATTATGATCAAGGCTACTGTGTGGGGATATTCATCACATTTAGTGATAGTTCTAGTTAAAGCTGGCTCCTCCTTTTTTGAATATTAATTATTTAAACAAAATGTATCAAAATTTATCATTGAAAAAAATGGTTTATTTGACCAAAAATGCAGACCCTGATCAAACGGCTCCTTCAGGAGCCTTTGATCCGAGTCTTACTTTGTTTGCAAAGTTTTATACAGTTCATTCAAGATAATTCTGGTCTTTAATACAGGACCTGATGTAAATTCCAAATGATTGCATCTTCCAAGTTCCTGCTATTTCACTCATAAGGTTGGCCATGACTGTTGGTGTAATTGTCAAAGTATCATAATAATTACTGATACAGCAATGCATAGCATTTTACATTGATGGCAATTAAAAGTAACTTATTGTTTATATGGCAGTATGTTAACCCTTTCCTTCATATAAATGATTTTTCATGCCATTATAAACAGAGTAGACACAGATCAGATGAGTCTTGAAGGAGCTGTCTGATCAGGGGATGCTCGGTGAGCTTATGAAAATATAATAGATCTGATCCTACAGTTTTTGTCTAAAAAATTACTTTATGAAAATTAAGTAAATTAATATGCATGAAGTGAACAATACATAGATATACAATGTATGTTCATTAGGGAACCAGGATTAATTTATTATTATTTCAAATGCATGTAATATTATATAACAAATATATCAACTATGAGATTGTTTCATCTAGATGTGGAGATGAGTGGAATGGGGAGAAATGTACCAACCGAGTGGACACCTGCCTCACCTTGCCTTGCCTCAATAATGGCAGATGTGAGCACATGGGGGACTTCTTCACCTGTCACTGTCCAGTGGGTAGGTACTAACAGTGGAATAAGAAAATAAACATAATAATAACCAAGGATCATTTGTTTGTTTGCTGTACCAGGGTTTGTTTAATTTCCTTTGCAAACAGTGTAGACCCAGATGAGAGGGCTCCAAAAGGACCCCTCTCATCTGGGTCTGCATTGTTTGTCATGCTGCACATACAGTTGTCCCTAAATATTCACCATAAGCTTAAGGATGTATGCTGTGCAAATTTCCACAAATTTTGCATTTCAAACTGACTTCAGAATTGGAATCTATGTACAATGTACCATAACACTTATTTAACACTAAACAGCATGGTTAGTAAATGGTTGTTTGTGTCGAAAAAATTCTGTTGTTAATAAGAAAAATGCGCATAATACATCTTTAACCTTTTTGAATTTTGGAATAATCCATTTGAACATTCAGCATTGTGAAGGTTAAGTTATGATAACTGTGGTTGGTAGTTACACCTATACTTGATACATACACATGTTTTTGCACATTTGAAAACAGAGAAGACTCAGGTCAGATCAAATCAGAGTTTACTCTGTTTGCTTATGGAATTATATACAGTAAAACCCATCTCAACTGGAATTCTAGTAGAGAAGAATTTAAATACTTTAGGCAGGTGGCTGCTTAATGCAGAGTGAAAGCCATGCAGAAAGCTCCTAGAGGATATTTCTGCATGACCTTCCCCCTGCATTAAGCAGCCACCTGTCTCCAAGACCAATATATTAAGACCAATATATTAACCCTTTCCCTCTTATGAACGTGTTTTCACGCATTTGCAAACAGAGTAGACCCAGATCAGACGGCTCCTAGAGGTCTGCTCTGTTTGCTCTTGGAATTTGATAGATCGGTTTCTTTAGTTTCTAAAATGGCTACAATGCTCCACCTTCCGTATTTCATTATAACTATTTTATCCATGAATATTCAGTAGGTATTGAAATTTGTAATAAACATAGAACAGGGAAAGGGTTAATGCTAAATTCAACATCCGGTTTAGAGGGGTTTTATTATAGATCTGATTCTACAGTTCCAGTTATTGTCAAAAAGTCCTGTGTTGATGTACATGTAGTTTTACCATTAATAATTATTAAAATTCATCTTATAAATGTTTATTTCATTATTTCGTTCATGAATATTTATCAGGTAAAGAATTGTTTGTTGCTCTCTGTTTATCCAGATTTTACTGGTCAAATTTGTGAACTGGAGTTCAGTGTATGTGATCCTAACCCATGCCTCAATGGCGGAAGCTGTACCCTCACTAACGATGGTTTCCAGTGTGACTGCCTTGTTGGTTTCCATGGTGACTTTTGTGAAACAAGTGACACATGTCACTGTCTGAATGGTGGGACCTGCCTGTATAGTGGGACTGCAGTGAAATGTCAGTGTCCAGTCAAATACAAAGGTCCCACGTGTGACAAAGGTGGGTCATATTGTAAAGAAATTGTTACAGTAATATGTACTCTTTAAAACAACCACTCATAATAAGTGTAATGGTAAGTCATTAAGATAGATGATAGCTTAATGTAACATTGAAGTATTACAGAAAGCTCCAAAAAGGGAGTTTAAAGCATCACTTTAATTATTTATTGCTCAGTTACCTGCTTTTTACCCTTACAGTGATGGAAACAAGTCACTTATGTCTTTTGCAAACAGTGTATACCCAGATGAGAGAGCTCCTACAGGAGTCATTTCACCAGGTTCTGCACTGTTTTTATTGTTACAATTTCAGGTTCTGCACTGTTTTTATTGTTACAATTTTCTATAGAAAAATCCCTAAATATTCACAATAAGCTTGACCTGTTTGAATTTTGGAATAGTTCATTGGAAAATTCAGCATTGTAAGGGTAAAAAAGTTTTGCCTGAGGAGTGTACTATTTGCCTGAGTTTGCCTGGTACAGGATTTTACACTGAGTAATGTACTCTTTGCCCAAGTTTGCCTGGTACCATGATTTTACACTGAGTAATGTACTCTTTGCCTAAGTTTGCCTGGTACCATGATTTTACACTGAGTAATGTACTCTTTGCCTAAGTTTGCCTGGTACCATGATTTTACACTGAGTAATGTACTCTTTGCCTAAGTTTGCCTGGTACCATGATTTTACACTGAGTAATGTACTCTTTGCCTAAGTTTGCCTGGTACCATGATTTTACACTGAGTAATGTACTCTTTGCCCAAGTTTGCCTGGTACCATGATTTTACACTGAGTAATGTACTCTTTGCCCAAGTTTGCCTGGTACCATGATTTTACACTGAGTAATGTACTCTTTGCCTAAGTTTGCCTGGTACCATGATTTTACACTGAGTAATGTACTCTTTGCCTAAGTTTGCCTGGTACCATGATTTTACACTGAGTAATGTACTCTTTGCCTAAGTTTGCCTGGTACCATGATTTTACACTGAGTAATGTACTCTTTGCCCAAGTTTGCCTGGTACCATGATTTTACACTGAGTAATGTACTCTTTGCCTAAGTTTGCCTGGTACCATGATTTTACACTGAGTAATGTACTCTTTGCCTAAGTTTGCCTGGTACCATGATTTTACACTGAGTAATGTACTCTTTGCCTAAGTTTGCCTGGTACCATGATTTTACACTGAGTAATGTACTCTTTGCCTAAGTTTGCCTGGTACCATGATTTTACACTGAGTAATGTACTCTTTGCCTAAGTTTGCCTGGTACCATGATTTTACACTGAGTAATGTACTCTTTGCCTAAGTTTGCCTGGTACCATGATTTTACACTGAGTAATGTACTCTTTGCCCAAGTTTGCCTGGTACCATGATTTTACACTGAGTAATGTACTCTTTGCCCAAGTTTGCCTGGTACCATGATTTTACACTGAGTAATGTACTCTTTGCCTAAGTTTGCCTGGTACCATGATTTTACACTGAGTAATGTACTCTTTGCCTAAGTTTGCCTGGTACCATGATTTTACACTGAGTAATGTACTCTTTGCCTAAGTTTGCCTGGTACCATGATTTTACACTGAGTAATGTACTCTTTGCCCAAGTTTGCCTGGTACCATGATTTTACACTGAGTAATGTACTCTTTGCCCAAGTTTGCCTGGTACCATGATTTTACACTGAGTAATGTACTCTTTGCCCAAGTTTGCCTGGTACCATGATTTTACACTGAGTAATGTACTCTTTGCCTAAGTTTGCCTGGTACCATGATTTTACACTGAGTAATGTACTCTTTGCCTAAGTTTGCCTGGTACCATGATTTTACACTGAGTAATGTACTCTTTGCCTAAGTTTGCCTGGTACCATGATTTTACACTGAGTAATGTACTCTTTGCCTAAGTTTGCCTGGTACCATGATTTTACACTGAGTAATGTACCCTTTGCCTAAGTTTGCCTGGTACCATGATTTTACACTGAGTAATGTACTCTTTGCCTAAGTTTGCCTGGTACCATGATTTTACACTGAGATGTGTACTATTTGCCTAAATTTGCCTGGTACCATGATTTTACACTGACTAATGTACTCTTTGCCTAAGTTTGCCTGGTACCATGATTTTACACTGAGATGTGTACTATTTGCCTAAATTTGCCTGGTACCATGATTTTAAACTGAGTAGTGTTCTATCTCCCTAAGTTTGCCTGGCACCATGATTTTACACTGAGGAGGGTACTACATGTATTTGCCTAAGTTTGCCTGGTACCATGATTTTACACTGAGATGTGTACTTTTTGCCTAAGTTTGCCTTGTACCATGATTTTACACTGTCAGAGTAGCGTTCTGTCTGCCTAAGTTTGCCTGGTACCATGATTTTACACTGAGGAGTGTACTACATGTATTTGCCTAAGTTTGCCTGGTACCATGATTTTACACTGAGGAGTGTACTACATGTATTTGCCTAAGTTTGCCTGGGACCATGATTTTACACTGAGGAGTGTACTTCACTGAGGAGTGTACTATTTGCCTAAGTGTTTGCCTGGCAGAATGTTTAGGATAATTTATAGTAATCATGTGTTATATCTAAATACAGAAAAGTCTTCCAGTTTCGATCTAAGATACACTGAACCCAAAACACAGCGCTGCGTTATACCAGTAGAAGTCGAGGAGACATCGGAGCTGTCCATCTGTCTGTGGTTCCGTGCACCAGTGTCCATTCTCACTGGAGCATTCATCATCATCTCTGACCCAAGGTAAAGTCCCAAATATGTATAATAACATCATGTAGATATCAGCTGTACCAGTTTTGATGCATCTGAGATGCAAATTAAATCTTTCTCAAATACAAATGACTTTGGGCACCTTTGCAAACACAGCAGATCCAGATCAGACGACTCCTGTAGGATTAGGGTCTACTCTGTTTGCATATGGAATAATAAAGATATGATTATACAATTTTTAAAACTTTTCATTGACCAGTGTACAAATTCAGATTATGAATATGCATGAAGTCACAAAGTCTTGTGTAAATATGTAGAAAGGGTTATCTCTCTGTTAGATGCTCTGTTTATTCTAGGAACCCTCTGATCAGGGTCTACACTGTTTGCAAATGACTGCACACTTGTTTCCCACATTTAAAGGGTTAAAAGAAGTAATATATTAAAATATTAACTATAAAAGTTGAACAGATGACATTTACTTTATGTACTTTAAGCTTACTGTTTATTTTCCTTCCCTTTCAGTGCAATCTTCATGAAGATGCATGCAGACATGGTGATTATTCACAATTCTCCTGTGTTGTTGGGTATAGATGACCGTTCTTGGCACCATGTGTGTGTCGCATGGTCAGTACTGACTGGACAATGGGCAGTGTATGTTGACAGACAACCAGTCAGTGGACAGTCCGTCAGTCAAGAACAGACTGTTACAAAGTAGGTGCTGGTCCTTGTGGTGTACTTTTGTTAGCAGTTTTTAACCCTTGACCTGTTCAAATAATGACTGTATGAATACTAATTAGTAATTACCCACATCTTGTAACTGCATTATTAATCAAAGCGTTGCAGACGCTGCAGTATTCTTTGCATGGCATCAGTGTGTTGTAAATCAATTCTCTGATATCGAATAAGTTTGCTTTGGTATGAAATTGCATATCTATAAGGGAAAGGATTACCACTCTTTCCTGTGGATAATTAAGTTGCAGCTGACATTTCAGCTGTTTCCCGCTATGCTTTTATCAAACTAACCACTCGCAGTTTATGGGCGTGATTACCTAATCACTTGCATAAGGTCATTTGACGTGCACTTCTTTATTCATTGTGTAACTGCCTCTGGGAGAATACTTCCAGTCATATTATGATCACGTGATTTCGTCATGTGACTGAAATTTGTATATTTGTGTGCCATTCTTACACATTACTATATTTTGTGGATTTTGTTGCACATACTTAGCTGAAGCTTATGTTACGAAGCATTTTCATGTCAGCAGTAGTATACCATAATTGGATCCGGATGCCGTGTTATTCAATGCCTTTTGTATCCATTGAATGCAGGTCAACAAATTGCACTAGACTGTCTGGGGAATGGCAGTCATCAGGTAGTCAAGTTTACCATGGGTTCGACGGTGGAACACTACCTTTGTATTCATTGCAATGCTAAGAATACAAAAAGGGCATGTTTTATCATGGCAGGAACTGTTGAATCAGATCTATATTATTCCATAAGCAAACAGAGCAGACCCTGATCACATGGCTCCTATAAGAGCTGTCTGATTTGAGTCTCCTCTGTTTGAAGAGGCATGGAAAAGCATTTTTAAAAATATAAGAGAGAAAGGATTTAAAAAAAGTTTTGCATTTCATGAACACCCAGACTGTTTTACAACTGGTCCTTAAATGAAATAAGCTGGTCAGACCTTGTCATACCTCAGGTTTTGCCATATTGTATATTGTTGTGTTATGTACATATTTTTTATGTATATATTTTGTACTTTTTAATGTACAAACATTAGTTGTCCATTTTTTTTTCAGGTTCACAGTTGAAATTGGACTTTTGAATGAAAATGAGTTTTACCCCGTAGATATAAGCGGATTGAATATCTACAAAGGCTTAATTCAGATTGATGACCTTGATATTGACACTTGTCACTCAATTAGTAACCATGGCAACCTGAAAACCTGGCTAGATTTTGAAGGCTGTGGAGGCGTGGTTGGTGACATTGTGAAGCCCTCTACATGCAAGACAATGAATTGTGCAGCAGGTTTCAGGGGAGAGAACTGTGACTTACAGATAGGTGAGACTGTTTTTTTTAACCCTTTCCCTCTTATAAATTTTCACGCATTTGCAAACAGAGTAGACCCAGATCAGACTGCTCCTATAAGATCATGGTCTGCTCTGTTTGCTTATGAAATAATGAAGGTAAGATTCTACATTTTATTCCATGGTCAAAAATTAATGTGTTTATGTGCCTATATAAATTAATTTAACTGATATTAATGATGTGATTATTTCTTTGATATTCATAGAGTAAAGGGTAAATTTTTTTGCATATAACTAATTAAATGCTGTCCTACAAGGAGTTGATAATTGATGAAACAGTTTTCTATTTCTTTATGCTATCTTTTCCATTTGTAAGCTCTTAGCCGTGTTTTTTAGCCTAACTACCCTAAGTATTCCGACACCCAATCTCCCCTCACCACAGAACTGCAATACTGAATAAGTCACCTTGACATCATTTTGATAACTTTAAATTAGACTATCATGATAGCAAAGAGTAAAGAGCCTGACCCAACTGCTCCTTCAGAAGCAGTTTAATCCAGGTCTACACTGTTTTCTAAATTTGTTTGAATCCTTAGAGTATTTAGGGTATGCCCTGACTCTTGAAAGAAAAGGGGACATGAATTATGATGCTTTTGCAGCTGTACTTAAAGATGAGTATTATTTTATAATCTTTTGTTTTCATCATTATTAGATAAGGAGGTGCCAGAGATTGAGTTTTGCCCAGCATCTGTCCACCAGACCGTGTTCGAAGATGAGTTCAGTTCCGCTGTCCAGTGGGAGAAGCCAGGCTTTCGAGATATCCAGGGAATTGTGGACATCAAACAGACACACCAGCCAGGTCACCTATTAACCCTTTATGTCATGAAGATAATCATACAAGACCCTATGATTAATAATAAGTTTAACCCTTTCCGCCATAAATATGCCTTTCTACGCCTTTGCAAACAGAGAAGACCCAGATGAGACACTCCTATAGGAGCCATCTGATCAGGGTCTGCTTTGCTTTCTTCTGACATAATATAGATATACAGTTTAGCCAAAAGATCTTGTGTCAATGTGTTGTTATCAAGATTAATCTAATTAATACATGTAGTCCCGATGTCATCATTTCTTCATAAATGTCCATGGAGTAAAGGGTTGATATTATAGTTAATGTCAATTAGTAAAGAATCAGACCTGTCACATACCTTATTATCTTGAATAAACACCCTTTGGGGCATTACGTATTTTTAAAAGGAGGTTACATATTTTTAAAAGGAGGTTCTGGCCTTTTCCTCATAGGTGGTTGCTTAATGCAAAATCAAAGCAAATGTAGAACTCGTCTGATCTGGGTCTACTCTATTTAAGTGCTTTTGAATATACAGTTAAACCTCTCTATAACAGCCACTAAATTGTGTTAATTAGTTGTTATTTAGGGCAGGTGGCTTAAAGCAAGGTGAAAGTAAAACAGAACGTTCCTATAGGATCATTCTGTTCTACTTTCACCTTGCTTCAAGCAGCCACCTGTCTTCAACACAAAATATTTTATGTAGTTTAGTGGCCATTATAGAGAGGTTTTTCTGTACATATAAATTTGGCATAATAGTATTTGCATATCCATAGAGTTAAATAATAGTGCTAATTTTGCAGATGGCTGAGATTATGTAGAATTTCAACAACAGCATTTTATTAGATACAGTAGCACTCCTATGAAGCAACCACATGATGAGTAGACATTGGTGTCTTTAAAATTAGGTGGTTGCTTAATGCAGTGTGGAAGTAATACAGAAAGCTCCTGTGGGAGCTTTCTGCATAACTTTAATACCGCATTAAGCTACCACATGGCTCTAAGACTTAGAATGTAGCTCCTGTGGGAGCTTTCTGCATAACTTTAATGCTGCATTAAGCTACCACCTGGATCTAAGACTTAGAATGTATCTTTTAGATATTTGCTTTAGGAGGTGTTGCTGTATTTGTTTGTTTTTACCCTTTCCTTCATGCTCTATGCAAACAGAGTAGACCCATGTAGGATCCACCTGATCAGGGTCTACTCTGGTTTCCTATGGAATTATAATTATAGATATGATTCTACAGTTTCTGCTACATATAATTAAAAAAACTCATGTTTATGTATGCCGTTACAAAATTTCAGCTAATATACATTTATGGTTACAATTCTTGAAACAGAGAATGTTTTTAAAGGACTGTCTTGAAAGATGCTCCCAGCAAAATTTTGATCCTTAAGTTCTGTAAGATTATGACTGTAATTAATGGATATTTATGTAAGAAATAATGATGCAATTAATATTAATTAGCAGCATGTTTTGTAATGAGATATTAGCAAGGGAATATTTGGCCAAGGCAGAAACTATAGAATTGGATTTATATTATTCCATAAGCAAAGAATGCAGACCCTGATGAAACAGGTCCTACAGAGCTGTCTGATCTGTGTCTACTCTGTTTGCATATTCATAGATATGCGTCTTTAGCAAGTACTTGGATTTTTATTTAAGACAACTGAATAAGAACATTTTGATATTTACAGGCCAGACATTTGCATATGGAGAACACTGGGTGACATATACAGCCTTTGATGAAGAGAAAAATCATGTGACCTGCACATTTCGAGTTTTTGTTACCCGTAGGTATCTGCTATGTATTTAACCCTTTCCTCCATAAATACGCCTTTCTAAGCCTCTGTTAAAATCACTTCTTGAAACCATTGTGGTAAATAGAGCATTTGCTCCTATAGGAGCAAATGCTCTATTTATCACAATGGTTTCAAACTACAAAATTCTAAAAAAAAATCCTTTTCTCTAGATAATTCTCTAGATAATGCACCTTTTGGGTAGATTCATTCAAAGAGGTTGGGTCTAAAAATAGCCCATTCAGGAAAGGGTTAACAAGAACTATTTGGACATAAAACTTTTAAACAATAGATTCAAAATACTGGTAGAAGATGACCAAACATGAGTATATTTTGCTTAAGTTGTATTTTAAGGTTAAGGAAAGTTTGAGTTTATACTGTATACAGCTTCAGATCTGTGGCCAAATGTTTTTTTAAGAATGTATAGGGATGATTTTAAAATTTAACATTCTCCCAGGAGAGTTACTTTTTTAAAAGGAGCTTCGTGTATTTTGTACATGTGTTGTTGCTTGATGCAGGATGAAAGCAGTGCAGAAAGCTCCTCGGTATTTTCATTCATGAATTAAAAGAAATGTAAAATTCTTAGCATTATTGTGAACATTTATGCATTGTAAAAGGGACCACAATGTTACATTTTACATTTTCTGGTAACTTAAAACAGGAATGATGTATTTTAATTCCAGTTGATACAAACAGATAGATGAAGAGATTTATTGCCACTAGACAAATACCAGTTAAAATATCTCAGTCAAATGTTGCAATTAAGGTCTCAGTTGCTCCAACAATACTGATGACAGCAGGGGATGTGTGCTACATGCATCATTGACTAAGCTTGTTTCATAAGTAAACAGAGCAGATCCTGATCAGATGGCTATTTAAATTTTGTAATTTCATTTTGACCAGTTAGTGAGTTAGTGCGTAGTTACATAACTGAAAACAATGTGTATTACAATATTAAATATGAAAACTGAAAAGAACACTAGAAACAAGTATATTTCCTAATTATATTTTCTTTCACCTATAATAATTGTGAATGTAATTTCTTTTATTAAAGGGAAAGGGCTAACACAGGCCAATACAGAGTACAGATAGTCATATTAACCCTTTCCCAGTTCAATATCCATGTAAGAAATAATGACATCATGAATATTTATTAGCTGAATTTTTAGACCCCTCATGTTTGTTCACAATATGGTCACTATAGGCATGCACTACTATGCTGCAATTTGAATAATTGTATCTTATTGGCTATACAATTTTGGGGTCAGAAACATCTGGTATGAAATTGTACATGAACATATCTTAGCAAAATTAGTTTGATACAGCTTGTTGCCACAGAGTTTGTACTAAGGTTAGGAAATCAACTTCATTGATGTAAAGCAAAACAAATAACTTTAGACTTGAATAGATTTAGCCTGTTCTAACTATCAGTCAGATCTGTTTTGCAATTGCTGAACCCTTTCCTTCATATAAACGCCTTTTCACGCATATGCATACAGAGTAGATATAGTTCATGGTCTACGCTGTTTGCTTATGAAACTATAATAGACATGATTGTTCAGTTTCTACCAATATCACGTCTCATAATTATGTACTTATGTCATCGTAAAACTTCAGCAAATAAATATTCATGATGTCATTCTTACTAGTATGTGTACATATTCAACATGGTTAATGGATTACCTGTTCTAATTACCAGTCAGATCTGATGCAATTGCTTAACATATGTAATAAAATGTTGAGATATTGCTACCTGTTTTTCAGCTATGTTCTGCAGACAACCAGCTGCTCCTCAGAATGGTGTTGTGACCTTTGACTCTCTTGGGAATTCTGGGACATTCTGCAGTATTTCCTGTATAGACTACTCCCTGTATCAGTTTGCAGTCACTCCTGCTGACTTCTATGCTTGTAGACAAGAAGGCTTGTGGGATCCTCCCCTTGGCAGACTGTTGCGGTTCCCACCCTGTGCAGGTAGGTTTTCTGTAATCGGAGGTGAATAGGTCAGCTAGTCACAATGACTGTTAACCCATTCCCTCATATTCTCACCTTTTGATGGCTGTATTAGTCACTTTTTGAAACCATTGTGATAAATAGAGCATTTGCTCTATAGAATGCTCTATTTATCACAATGGTTTCAAAATTACAGTTTCAATTTTTTCTGTTAAATGCTCCTTTTCAGTAGATTTATTAAATGAGTCTAAAAATAGCCTATGAGAGAAAAGGTTAATTTATTGAAAGTAGGTGTTTTAAAAAGCATGTGGTTGCTTATTGTAGGGTGAAAGCAGGTGGTTACTTATTGTAGGGTGAAAGCAGGTGGTTACTTATTGTAGGGTGAAAGCAGGTGGTTACTTATTGCAGTCGTCAAGATCCAGAATTAGACCATATTTTATGGTCACTTAAGACATGTTTTGCTGTACAGTAGTTTCATTATTAAGACCACTTGTGATACTAAAAGAAAGTGGTCTTATTATTGAGTCAGTTTTATCACGGAGACTCTTAACCCTTTACTCCATGAATATTCATGTAATAATCAATGACATCATGAATATAAATTAGATTAATTGTTGTAATAGCACATGGGCACATTAATTGATGACCATGGCAGAAAATGTAGAATCATATCTGTATTATGTAGTGTGGCGGATTGGTCGCGTTCGCTGGCGGAAAACCCCATGTAGACCTATGCAATGTGCTAGCTGCAACTAACTCGTCTCATAACCGTTGAAGATCAAAACAGGCGTGGCAGCCACCACGCACTCCCTACAACCCCAACAGCCATTGGGGGAGGAAGACCATGATCTTCAAACCCAACCTACACCACTCACACAGTACAAACTTGTGAGAGGGTTTAGAAGCCAAGCCACCCACCGAACAGTACATACATATTCAGCAGAATGGTCGACTCAAGCATGTGTATCGGTCGCAAGCTAGCACAAATCCCAAACTATATAGTGCAGCAGACAAAAACATTCATGAATAACTGGGCTTCCACGGAATTTTCCGCAGCAAACGCAACAATGGATCACGAGCCGAGTCGAAAAACCAAACAATCCAAATTCAACCAATACAAATCCCGGGAAGGGAGTATGCGTGTATTGGTGTCGGATCCATGGAAGCAAGGGTCTCGATAAGAAACAGATCTGAAAGAAGAAAAATACAACGAGCAGAATTATAAGTATAAACATATATACATGTCTTTCCACCAATCAAATCAGGGTGGGAGGGTGGGATTTCAACTATTTCCCAAAAATGCATGGTGGCAACGTGATCCACTGAAATTGATAAGACCCGGATCAAAGTACCGGCTCAACGTGAGAACCGTCACACCGTGAGAATAACCAACCGAAGCAGTTCATTTCTTCCTGCAATAAATTGGACTATTTGTTAGGAATAGTCTGTATTATTGCAAATAGGTCAAAATGAACTCACAAGACACAAGCTAAGATTAAATACCCGATTTAATTTGAGAAGTGGATTACATGGAAAGTCAGTGTGGCGGATTGGTCGCGTTCGCTGGCGGAAAACCCCATGTAGACCTATGCAATGTGCTAGCTGCAACTAACTCGTCTCATAACCGTTGAAGATCAAAACAGGCGTGGCAGCCACCACGCACTCCCTACAACCCCAACAGCCATTGGGGGAGGAAGACCATGATCTTCAAACCCAACCTACACCACTCACACAGTACAAACTTGTGAGAGGGTTTAGAAGCCAAGCCACCCACCGAACAGTACATACATATTCAGCAGAATGGTCGACTCAAGCATGTGTATCGGTCGCAAGCTAGCACAAATCCCAAACTATATAGTGCAGCAGACAAAAACATTCATGAATAACTGGGCTTCCACGGAATTTTCCGCCACACGAACTTGTTCGCCCCAAATTACTGCAGATATTTCAACTATTTCCCAAAAATGCATGGTGGCAACGTGATCCACTGAAATTGATAAGACCCGGATCAAAGTACCGGCTCAACGTGAGAACCGTCACACCGTGAGAATAACCAACCGAAGCAGTTCATTTCTTCCTGCAATAAATTGGACTATTTGTTAGGAATAGTCTGTATTATGTCAGAAGCAAATAGAAGCCTATAGGAGCTGTCTGGTCTGGGTCTACTCTGTTTGCAAAGGCATAGAAAGGCGTATTTGTGGAGTAAAGGGTTAATCCTTTACTCCATGAAATTCAGTCAATTTATATTCATGATGTCATTATTCCTGACATATTTATCTGTCATGTGTGGTAACCATCAAGCTGGTTTGCGATAGATTGGTGGTTCTAATGGGTGTTCTTTTATGCATGAAACAATGCAATTTGTTCCGTGCCCATGAAATCATGTGGGGTCTTCCTCCAGCTGTAATTTGCTGCATGTTGTGATAAGACTGAAATGCTGATAAAGTGATGTAAAACCATAATACAAACTATTAATCGTCTGTTATAGGGTTGAGTGTTCATGTTATACAGAGCATTGTTTTCAATTGAATTTGAAATGGTTACCCATGCAGACCTTGTCCACAAGTTCCTTTTTTAGATCTAGACTGTGTGCAAATGACACTTATCTCATTTCAGATCTTTCCTACACCAGTAATAGCAAGGTTTTCCTGCATTTTTATAGATAGATTTTTGGTCTGCTTCTATTTTTATTTTAAATTTTCTTCCCTTTTGTTTTTAAAAAAATGGATTCACAGAATCAAACAGTTTTGATTCTGATGTGATATCGAATTACTAGACATCTCATCTGGATCCAAACTGTTTGCAAAGTTGATCACAAACTTACCATTTGCATGGAAAGAGTTAAATCTGGATCTATAATTACTTCTGTTTTCTGTTTTCAGGCTTTTCACTTCCATCTCAGAAGTTTGCAGTTGACATGAGCCTGACTGGGCCTACATGTTCAGACAGTAATAAGATCAACTTGTCAAACGTAGTTCGCAGCAGACTGCAACAGACTGGTGTCTGTGGCTCTGTAGACTGTGCTACAGCTAAGATCATTGTAGACTGTGTTCTCAACAATGTGGTTAAGAGGGCGACACAGTCAGTGGTCTACACAGTCACCATAAACATTCCATTTTATAAGTAAGTGAAACCACTAAGTACATGACTAAGTACCTAATATGTGACCTAAATTGTAGACGACAGTGGCCTTCTGATCAGGGTTTGCTTTGTTTCACCCAGCATTATCAATCACGTGTCTCCAAAACCGATATTTATACTAAATATAACTTCTGGTTTAGAGGGGGTTTACTGTATTCATGATATGATCATGTCATGCATATGGGTCCTTAAATGACAGATTGGGAAGAGATTATGAGGGAAATTGGTCATGGAATCTGCACAGAATTATACTTGATCATGCTTTAACAATATAGTAAAAATCCTCTTAACCAGACATTCAATTTAGTCTAAATATCGGTCTTGGAGACAGGTGGCATCTTAATGCAGGGTGAAAGTCATGTAGAAAGCTCCTATAGGAGCTGTCTGATCTGAGTCTACTCTGTTTGCATGAAAAGGTGTTTATATGCAGGAAAGAATTAATGCTGAAATTTTTAAAGTGGAATGAACCATTGTTGTTTAACAATAGAGTCCATTCAGTTTGAAAGGGTGTAAATTATTAGATGATTAGATTGACAAGCAGTGCAGACTTTGATCAGAGGGCTATTTAAGAAGCTCTCTTATCTGTCTCTACATTGTTTGCGAATGCCAATACTTGTGAGATAAAAGTTGTGGATTGTGAGACTGTAGTTCAGTGATTGAAGCTTTGTTTGATTTCTGTTGGACTGCAATCTTTTCAGTAGTCCTGATATAATTTTATTCTTTGCAGTCTTACTCAGGACGACTACTCAGGGATCCAGGATGCGTTTGACAGCCTTCTGAAGGCTGACTTGACAGGGTTTACTAGCCTTGATCTGACTGTAGCAATACAGAAAACCTGTGACTCAGGCCAAATTCTGAACACACAGGATAAGTGTGGTATGTAAAAGGGTTTATGGACTAAGCGTACCATTACCGTAGCGTACCATTACCAAATCGTACCATTTTCGGTCTAAGCGTACCATTTACCAAATATATGAAACTGGTATAAATATTTTTTATTATTGTTATATGAAAACATGAAAAATGTAATTAATGTATATTTTATCTTAATGTGTTTTAATTGAGCATAGTATTGTCATGACATACGGTTACCCTTATCCAAGTTATGACCCATACACCGACTTTCCTAGACAAGAGGAAGATCCTAAATACGGTGTCCAAAGTTTCTTTCAAAATACGTACTTTGAATTTGAGAATATCATTCATCCATCCAGGTGTTGGCTACTGCCAAATCACTTTTTTATGTACAGCGAATATCGGAAACGTGTTAACTTTCAACTAAGGGTTTCACTGTGTGGTAATTGCCACGTAGAGTTTAAGCTAACAAAGATCGTATGCATACACAAAAAGTATTTGCAAGCAGGTCAGACCCAAAATAAAACAACCAGAATGAAAAAAACAGGATGATAAATCGTTTTTGTGACAATTTTAACACTTGAACTTAGCTTCGTTCCAAAACCGATATTCCTTTACAGTTTTCACTGTTATATGCCAGTGTGTATTTGGCACGTGTCCATAATCACGTGACATTGGGCCACACGCGCTAGTGTGTGAATGTCGATGTGTATTGATAATACGATGCGAGAGAAACCCAATTGGATTACACTAATCTGATATATTGAGCCCATTTATTCCATAAATACACGTTTGCAAACAGAGTAGATCCAGATCAGACGGCACCTTTAGAGGCTGTCTGACCAGGGCCTGCCATGTCTGGTTATGAAATATAACTATACAATCATGTAGTTTACAAATTACAAAATGTTATCTATAGCCTACATGTCTTTACAGAAATCAGTTAATAATACTCATCGGTTTTTTTCTTACATGAATATTTATGGAGTAAACGTTATAATCGGATATATGTTTCTACGTTTAAATTTTAAAACGAAGGGGCTGGCAAAAATAAACACATTATTTTTATTGTGTTATTTCAGTCCCGATTAACATGTTGTGGTTCTAAACCCTAATATAAATGAATAGAAACACTAACTATAGTGACATACAACAGAACACGGACATAATGAGTATACGCTTTTTATGCATTTGCAAACACAGTAGACCCTGGGCAGACGGCTCGTATAGGAATCATCTGCTGTTTGCTTACGAAACTATATCAGATTCTCTAGTTTCTGTCATGCAAAAATTCCTATGACGGTGTGCCATTGTAAATTTAATATTCCCGATGTCATAGCACATACACTCAGCAGCACATTTCTAAAGACTCGTACCCGTTCACGTATATTAACTCATTACTGTATGAATACGCTTTTCTTCGTCTCTGCAAACACAGTAGACCCAGAGCAGACGGCTCTTATATGAGTTTTCTGATTAGGGTCTGCTCTGTTTGCTTATGGCAAGTTTACATTTGCCACGGAGGCCGTACGATTTCTTTCTCTGCGATTTTCCTACGATTTTGTTTGGCATCTTAGAAGTCTACGGGCTGCGATGTTTTTGTCTACGATCATCGTATATATGATTATTTGTGTATACTGATCGAGCTTATCCGTACGATGACTGAGCGGTGACCGTGCTGTCTCCGCTTGGATAAGCCAATCGTACGTAGCCCGTACGGAGCCTGTGTGGATTCCATACGAAGACCAGTGGGATTGTTCTATCTTCTATAGATAGACAACTATTAATGCAGGCAATGTCAAAAAAATATACACCGATGCGATGTACGTTCGATTTCACGGGTATGGCACGGACACCGAGCGGCAGCCTTGTGGTGATCTTGCGATGACCGTATGGTCGCCGTACGATTTTTTTTTGCTACATGTCCACCGAAAATCGGTCTTTTTCAGCACGATCCTCGCGCGGCCTCCGTACGATGCCCGTGCAGAGTTCGCACGATGCATGTAACCACGTGTTTACGGACTGCGGGCTTGCGATTTTAGAAAATATGTATAACCTTTTTTATGACAAATCATAGAGGCTACGGCGACCGTATGCCTCCGTACGGAGACCGAGCGGTTTTCACCTTACGGCGGGTCTATGGGCGCCGTAAACTCATCGTAGGGCAAATACGAACGCTCGATCGTCTGTTATCATTTTGGTATGTGTGGACAGGCCTTGTCAAGACATGCATACCAAAAAAGCAGGTTGTAAATGAAAACTTGAAGAAGTTATGGTCAAGCCGGAGTTACGACAATAACTCGCGATTTCTTCGAAACCAGAACCGACGGGACAGTGAATGGGTTAAATCGGAACATATAATTAAGAAATGAATGACGTGCTTCCGGTGTTCATGAGGTTATGCAACGCATAGCTTTACGAGCAAAGTTAGTGAAGCCCGAAGGGCTTCACGTGAATCTTTGCTCGTAAAGCTATGCGTTGCATAACCCATGAACACCTGGAGCACGTCATTTATTTCTTATATTTATATTCCATTGTATTTCTTATATTTAAAAAATGAATGACGTCCTTCTGGTGTTCATGAGGTTATGAAACTTTATTTTTAGAATAAGGTTATATAAGGACGTTGCAGGGCGAATGTAAATATTAGAATATGGATCAACAATCAATAAAATGAAACACATATCTGTAACAACACCCGTTGTTGTTTCGGGTAAATGTCTATACTGTGCTGGTGTTACACCTGAAACAGAAAGCAAATTCCAAATACGGAGAAATTTTGGATTGATACTAATTACATGTTCAACGGAATAAGATTTATACATCTGACACGCTGCTACTCTATGATGCTAAACTTGCATTATAGACATTTCAAGTACGCCTGATTAGGTACTATTTTGAAACAAATAGGAATACATGGCAGTGATAGTTAGGAACCATTAACAGAGCTACATATAAAGATGCCTGTCCAAATACAATGTTACACCTTTCTTTAGAATGATTCCATAATTCAGCTTTTTCTCGCATCGCAAACAAAACCTACCCGATCAGACAACTTGGAAAATATTTGAAAAAAAAAGAACACGAAAATTGTTAAGAAATGTTACCAGTATTGCACTTTCTGTGTTGCCATCTAGACTTCTGCACTGCACAGCCCGGCTCCGTCCTTTGATGTTTAATGAGCAGTCTAAACAATGATAGTCCGGCATGATGCTTTCTTGACTGTCAAGTCTTCATTTGCGCGTGACTTTTATTCGCGTGCATATTGCTGATTGAGTATTTTGGGTAAAGTGTCATATTGAGTTGCTACTGAGGCGTAACGACATTAACTGCAGCCAATAATTGGACAATTAATTCGCCGTTTTTAATCCAGTGTTTCAAACACGCGTGCATTGCGTAATGTGGGGTTGGGACCGAGGCGTTACGATAATGACTTCAGTCATTAATTGGATAATTAATTAACCGCTTTAAAAGTTTATTCAAACACTGATCAACGATATTGACAATTTCTAAGCACACGCATACTTATTTAAATTTATTTCTAGTATATTTGCAGTGAAAATATTTAAACCCTTCCCCTCATATATAACCGCTCTTATAGGGGCTATTTTGTCAGGGTCTGCTCTGTTTGCTAATGGAGTTTGATAGTTCTATTTCTAAATAATTTGGCCAAGAATATCCAGTAGGTATCGAACTTTGGAATTGGGAAAGAGTTAAATTATTGTTTACTGTACAATCAAATCTCCGGATTTTCGATAACGCGTGCCACCTTCAATGCAGTGCATACCAGATCATTCGCAATACACACAGGTCATGATTCGTAAATAGAGTTGGATTGTTTAAATCTTGGGCTATTTAAAACTAATTCAGAATATAAGGTTCATCTGAGGTGTTATTTTTTATAAAGGATACTTGTGCATTTTATTATGACTGTGTTGGGGAAACTTGTAAATGGGCGAGATGTCAACAAATCGGCATATATGAGGTTCTACACAGAATCTAAAATGTCGGCATATGATGTCCAATACAGGTGACTTTTGTTAATGTTTATTTGTGCAGCTTACATGTATTATGACTGTGTTGGGGAAACTTGTAATCTGTAGATTTCCTGTATGGCGATGTCAAGAAATCGGCATATTGGGTTCTTACACAGAATCTAATAAGTCGGCATATGATGTCCAATACTTGTAATCTTGTAAGAGTATATTTTTAAAACACTGTATTATACATTAGTATAATACTTTAGTGTTAAATTCAAATATAATTTATGTTTTTTATTATTGGTACGCTTCGTCCAGGAAATGGTACGCATAGTCCTGGTACGCTTCGGCAATGGTACGCTTCGTCCATTTTCCTGTAAAAGAGACCCGGGCTGTAAATATAAGGTTTCTTATCTGCCTAAATCTCTTATTCTCAGTCAAACCTTATATTGATGGTATTCATTATATCTCTTCTTCCCAGAAGGGAGACGTATTGTTTTAGTGAGAATTCTTCTTCTTATCATTCTTCTCGTTCTTATTGTTCTTCTCATACAAACTTTGTCCGGGCCAGAACTTATTTGTCTTTTGACCTAGGGCTTAGATATTTGACATGTGGATGTATCATTATGAGACTAAGTGTCACATACCATATTGACCTTCATGTGATCTTGACCTTTGATTTCATGTGAATGTATCATGATGAGGCCCAGTGTCTCATACCATGATTGCCTTCATGTGACCTTGAGACTTCAAGGTCAAATTTATGTTTGAATAGGAAACTACTGTCAGGCCCAAACAAATTGTTTTTTTACTTAAGCCTTTGATATATCACATGTGGATGTTTCACAGTGAGTCCAAGTTTCCAGTACCATGTTGACCTTATTTGACCTTATTTTGTAATTTCAAGGTCAAAGTTCATTCTTTGGTGTAAAACAATTGACTTAGCAGAATTAATTTCTCTTTTGACTTGGCCTTAGCATGGATTTCCCATTCAGTGGTTTTTTTTTTAAATTTCAATGTTCGATTATTATTTACTGGTAAAGACCTTTCAGTACAGAAGGACATGAATGGTATAGGAGACCTTTGACCTCATCTACAATGTTTGCAGATAGAAGTGAATTAATTTCTTGAATTAATATGATTAATGATGGACCTCTCATTTTGTTCTAGTTAATTGTGGTAAGGGGTACTATCATATCAGAGAAACCAACCATTGTGAGTTATGTCCCTTGGGCAGCTACAGTGATAGAGAGAAACAAACTGCATGCAGGCCATGTGATGAGGGGCAGACTACTCTGACAGTTGGATCCAGCAGTCAGACACAGTGCTTTGGTGAGTTTGGTTTGATGCATTAGACAATGGTACCACAGGTACATCCATTTGTTGCAAAAGAGAGTAAATGGGATAGAGCATGTTTTTTCAGTTAATCTTCATATTCTTTTGCTATTTTCAATTTGTAATATTTACTTACTTCTCATACATTCAAGCTTTTGAGAAACTTTTGACAGATGCTTACTTTGATGCTGATGAGATGTCTGATCTGGATCCAAACTATTTGCAATTGCCAGTCCAGATGTAGTTAGGAGGATAAGGACCAGTCCAGATGTAGTTCGGAGGATACAGATTAATGCAAAAGAAATATTTCTATATGAATCATGTTCACATTTGAACAAATACCATATAGACACATCATGACAAAAACCATGTATAAATACTATGTATTGTTTGTATTGGTGGTTTACAAACACTTTAACACTATTTTAGTCATATCTTGACGTCCAGCTAATGGAGGTGGAGGAAGTCTCCGGAGGTTCTTCCGTGCATAAGACAAATTGCATTGTTTTGTGCACAGAAGAACACCCAGGCAGAACCACAGACCTACCCAAGTCACAGGCATGATGTTATTACATGTGCATGTATATATTTCCAGCGGTGTGCGATGCTGGACTTTACCTGTTGGATAGGACCTGTGAGCCCTGTGAGGTGGGCACATACCAGGATTTGACAGGGGCCATTTCTTGCAAGCCCTGCCCTTTTGGCCAAACCACAATGGATGTTGGTTCAACAACCAGCTCAGACTGCTATGGTAAAACCTGTATAATACATATAGTTTACTAGCATTTCAGTGACATAAGAATAGATGTGTTTTGGGTTTTGCAAACAGTGTAGATCTATATCATATTGATTTGGTTCTGAGAGAAAACAGCATCTAATCAGAGTCAACACTTTTGTTAATATCGTGGACAATTGCAGTACAGTAAAAAAACCATCTAAAATGACCACTTTATCAATGAACAAAAGTGTCGCCTAAACCAGGTGGTTGCTAAATGCAGGTCAACTGTTATACAGAAAGCTCTTGTGGGGGCTTTCTGTATATCTTTCATCTGGCATTAAGCTACCATCTTCCTTAGAAGACACTTATGTTTATTTATATATACATGTATAGAATTAGACCGCTTTCTGATGGTCACTTTAAAGAGAATTTTATAATCCAACGTTGCAGATGTTTTCAGACATTGATTAGACATAACCCATTCCCTCATTGACAACTTTTGATGACTCTGTAAAAGTCACTTTTTGAATCCATGGTGATAAATAGAGCATTTGCTCCTATAGGTGTGCATGCCAGTAGTGTAATGAAAGCATTATGGAGTTGTAATATTGGTAAATACAGTAAAATCTCAATTGCTCGAATTTTAGTATAGAAGAATTTAGTTTGGCAGGTGGCTGCTTATTGCAGGTGAAGTCATGCAGAAAGCCCCCAGATGAGTTATCTGCATGCCTGTCACCCTGCATTAAACTACCACCTGTCTTAAAGTTTGATAATGATATGTATTTGAGTGATTGGATTATTGAGATTTGACTGTAATAAACATGCTCTTCCTTTACCTTTTCATTCCACTATTTGCTTATGGAATAATAGAGACTAAACATCGCGTGTTTATATGCCATTTAGAAAAATCAGCTAATTGATATTCATAATAACTTCATTTCTTACTCAAATATTCATGAGGTAAAGAATCGTATTTAATGATTGTCAAATGTAAGCTAGTTGTTTAGAAGCTGCAACAATAGTAAGTGTCAAATATAAGCTTGTGGTTTAGTTATTGCAAATTTAGTAAGTATCAGAATGATGTAAGCTAGTACTGGTTTAGATGCTGCAACTTTAGTAAGTGTGAAATGTAAAATAGTGCTTTAGATGCTGCAACGATAGGAAGTGTCGTGGTTTAGATGCTGCAACTTCAGTAAGTGTCAAACGTAAACTAGTGGTTTAGATGCTGCAACTTTAGTAAGTGTGAAATGTAAACTAGTGCTTTAGATTCTGCAACAATAGGAGGTGTCGTGGTTTAGATGCTGCAACTTCAGTAAGTGTCAAACGTAAACTAGTGGTTTAGATGCTGCAACTTTAGTAAGTGTGAAATGTAAACTAGTGCTTTGGATGCTGAATAGGAAGTGCCTTGGTTTAGATGCTGCAACTTCAGTAAGTGTCAAACGTAAACTAGTGGTTTAGATGCTGCAACTTTCGTGAGTGCATCAAAGCTTAACCCTTTCCTTCATATAAACAATTTTCATGCATAAGTAAACAGTAGACCCAGATCAGATGGCTCTGTTTGCTAATGGAATTTGATAAATCTGTTTCTTTAGTCCCTAAAATAGCTACATTATAA
The DNA here is from genome assembly GCA_963576725.1 of Azorinus chamasolen. NCBI lineage: Eukaryota > Metazoa > Mollusca > Bivalvia > Cardiida > Solecurtidae > Azorinus > Azorinus chamasolen. The sequence goes on from OY755236.1 coordinate 108,564,720, forward strand.
CACATTATATCTATTTTGTCCATTAATCTTCAGTTTGTATAGAAATTTGGACTAAATATAGAACAGGGAAAGGGTTAAATCACCAGCATGATATTTTACTGATTTTTGTCATTTCATGTTTCAGTGGTTTGTGGTGCACTTGGTATGGAGCTGACAGTAGAAGGAGACTGTACTCCTTGTGCAATCGGGACTTACAAGGCCGACAGGTCTGAGGTCATATGTCAGCCCTGTCCCTTTGGTTACACAACCAATTCCACTGGAGCTACAAGCAAGGAAATGTGTTCATTAGGTAAGGTGCAAGTGTTTCTCGAAAGTTTGGTCAAATTCGAAATCAGTTAAAATTTCAGCAAGTCATAGACTGAGTAGACAGAGGATCTTACATGAGTGTTCGTTACAAGTTGTTTTTATGAAACGAGTTTACTATAATGATATGACACAAGTTTTAGCAAGTGTAATATTCATTGTATAGTAAACCAGTTTCATGAAAAAAAAATTGTGACAAGCACGAATGTAAGATTCTTGTTATCACATAACCCTTAAAGGTGCCATAGAAAGTGAAACAGACTATATCTGACGGCTGCTTCAGCCATTGTTTACAGCGTAATACTGCCAAATTCAAACTGCTCATTTGCATGCGTCTTGCGCCGTAAACAATTGAAACTATTAAAAATCTTCTCCTCTGAATCTGCAGGGTTCTTAGCTTTCATCTTTGGCACATAGCATCCTCTGTAGGTCCTCTACAAAAGTTGTATAAATTACGTTCCTCGGGTCAATTTTGGCCCCGCCCCAGGGGTGCCTTGTTTTCTTTAGAAACATGTTGTGAAAAGTTTGAAAATTTTCTCCTCTGAAACTGGAAGGTTCTCAGCTTTCATATTTGGCACATTGCATCATATTCATGTCCTCTATAAAAGTTATATCAATTGTGCCCCTGGGGCCAAAATTGGCCCTGCCCCAGGGGTGGCCAGTTTTCAATAGAAACATATAGTGAAAACTTTGAAACCTCCTGAAAACGGAAGGTTCTTTGTTTTCATTTTTTGCACATAGCATCATGTTCAGGTCGTCTACAAAAGTCATATAAAGTATGCCCCTGGGATCAAAATTGGTCCTGTCCCAAGGGTGGCTAGTTTTCTATTGATATATATAGTAAAAATTTTGAAAATATTCTCCTCTGAAACAGGAAGGTTTTCAGCCTTCATATTTGGCACATAGCATCATGTTCATGTCCTCTACAAATGTTTTAGAAATTAAGCTCCTGGGGTCAAAATTGGCCCTGCCCCAGGGGTGGCCAGTTTTCAATAGAAACATATACTGAAAACTTTGAAAACCTTCTCCTCTGAAACTGGTAGGTTCTCAGCTAGGTTCTCAGCTTTCATATTTGGCACATAGCATCATGTTCATGTCCCCTACAAAAGTGGTATCAATTATGCCCCTGAGGTAAAAATTGGCCGCACCTCAGAGGTGGGCAGTTTTCTATAGCAGCCTGCTGGTTCAATCAGCTTTGTATTATATAATCATTTGCTGGTCAGTGACAATTATTTGTTTTTGATGGAGTATAGTGGCCTAGTCATATCAGTTTGGTTGCTTTAGCAGTGGTTATTTTTAACCTAAATGTATTGCTGGAGTGTGCCATATTGCTGATTGGGACTCAGTTAGCCAAGATGTAGTAGATTTTGGAGTTGTTGCCTTGTTTTATATAGAAACATATGGTGAAAACTTTGAACATCTTCCTCTCTGAAACTGGAAGGTTCTCAGCTTTCATCTTTGGCACATGGCATCATCTTGAAGTCCTCTGCAAAAGTTATATGAATTATGGCCCTGGGTACAAGTGAGGCCCCCCACAGGGGTGGCCAGTTTTCTATAGATACATAGTAAACACTTTGAAAATCTTCTCCTCTGCTTGTCTGGTGAGTGATATCAGGGCCATCGTGGCCCTCTTGTTATTATACTTATGTATGTCTGATATATTTCTATACATGTACATTTGTGGTGCAAATTACCATTTGCTTATATGATAAACATTCCATATCGCTTTCCATTGTACAGATTTCCTTATTTTATATTTTTGATACAAGAATTAAAATACATAGTATTCACAATGGGTAGAGTCAAGCATTAATATTTATCACATGAAGGGTTATAGATTTGGCAATCACTAGTCACTAATCTGGTACAACAATGATCAGGTCACACTTATCAGCTATTGTACAGTAAAAAAAACCTTAAACCGGAATTTGATAAAGAACAATTCAGGTTTTCCTAGGCAGATGGCTGCTTAATGCTGGGTGAAAATCATGCAGAATGCTAATGAATTTATTAAAACTTTTGAGTTTTGTTTTCATTATAGTGATTTGTAAGGCTGGGTACTGGCGTAACGAAGAGAATGAGTGCATGACGTGTCATGTGGGAACATATCAGAGTCTAGAAGGGCAGGCCTCTTGTGACAGGTAATGGTAGGAACATATCAGAGTCTGGAAGGGCGGGCCTCCTGTGGCAGATAAGTGTAGGAAACAGTCTATAGAACCCTTTCCCTACTATGAATGTTTTTCCTGTCTTTGCAAACAGAGTAGACCCAGATTAGACAGCTCAAGTAGGTAGTGTCTGACCAGGGTCTTCTCTTTGCTTATGATATAGATCTGATCCTACTTTTTTTGTCAAAGCAAATAATTATCTTGAAAAGTGTACATTGTAAACATTTAGCTAATAAATATTCATGATATCATTATTCCTTACATGAATATTCAACAGGGAAAGTGATTAACTATTCACTGTGTTTAGTACAAAGTAAAATAACTAGCTTTACCTGAGGACAACATATATTTGAGCTGTTCACAAGAATAAGTCCCTGGAGGCTCAGACCCAGCGTAGACCCAGACCAGTAGATGCATTAATAATATGATTTCTGATCAGGATCAACACTGCTTGTCAGGTATTTCACTACACTGTATATGCTAATGAGTATCCAGCAGTGTTGATTTTCATAACTGCCAGGTGAGAAAATGGCTACTTCTCTAATTTATTCAGCAATATTGTGCAGAGGCAACTTGTCAGCCATCCAGTGCTGAATTGTCAAGGTCAGCTTTGCAGAACACCCAGATCAAACAGGTTCTGTAGGTGATCCAACTTATATTAATATTACAGATCAATTTAACCCTTTACTTCATATAAATGCCTTTTTACACCTTTCCAAACAGAGACAACCCTGTAGGAGCTGTCTGATCAGGAGTTTCTCTTTTTGCCTATGATATTACCTAGATCTGTTTATTTAATTTCTGCCATGGTAAAAAATCCCTGGCTCATAATGCTGTTATAAAAATTCAGCTAATTAATATTCATAGTCATTATTTCTAACATGAAAATTTATGGAGTAAAAGGTTAATTGTTGTATTGGAAAACATTCATTGTCTTGAGTGTATATGATCAGATCTGTATTAGGTTAGCATGTACAGCACCTGGTCTGACAACTCCTACATGAGGTGTCTAAACTGATTTTTGCCCTATTTGCAAAATCTTAAAAAGTCATACAGTAAAACCCCTCTAAAACAGAATTCTAGATAGAATTTAGATACTTTTAGGCAGGTGGCTGCTTAATGCAGGGCAAAAGTCATACAGACAGCTCCTATAAGAGCGTTCTGCATGACTTTCACCCTGCATTAAGCTGCCACCTGTCTGCAAGACCGATATTTATACTAATTGTAACGTCGGGTTTAGAGGAGTTTACTATATTTATCAAGGGATTATCAGTTATGTATTACCATACAGATGCCCTCCAGGTCAGACTACAATGTCTAATGCCAGTGTGGACGTTACTCAGTGTGTGGATGGCGAGGTGGACGAGTGTTTGATTGGCACAGATGACTGCCATTCTAGCTCTATCTGTGTGGATCTTAAAGAATCCTACCAGTGCTCTTGTGAGATAGGTTTTTCCATGGATGATACAGGAGTGTGTACTGGTAAGTAGTAAATATATCAATCAGATGTTTAACCCATTCCCACTTAATAGGCTATTTTTAGACCTAACCTCTTTGAATAAATCAACCAAAAAGGAGCATTAACTAGAGAAAAGGAAATTTTCAGAATTGTGTAGTTTTGAAACCAATGTGATAAATAGAGCATTTGCTCCTGTGGAGCAAATGCTCTATTTATCACAATGGTTTCACAAAGTGACTTTTACAGAAGCGTCAAAAGGCGTCAATATGCGGGAATGGGTTAACACTTTATCGTATATAGATGACTTTTGGCACCTCTGCAAACAGAGTAGACTCAGATCAGATGGCTGTTGTAGGAGTCGTCTAATCACGGACTAATCTGTTTGCTTATGGAATTATAAAGATATGACTCTACTAAATGGCTAAAGCGTTTCACAAACTGGTAATTATGAAGTAAAGGATTAATACTGTATCTTACATATGTGAATGATGTGTTTAAACTGTCTCTAAAGTTATCTTCTATTTTCATCTGATATCAGACTTCACTATTAGTCACCATTTTTGTTTACTTTCCTTGAGAGCAGACATCTTGACTGTGTTGATTGCGTTACTGTACCTCATTTGTATTTAGTTGATGATCTAGTCATCTAGGGATTCTCACGGTAAACCCCATTAATTCCTTTGAAATGAAACAACTTTTACAGCATCACAACTTTTTCACTAATGTTTTAAAACTGTATTTTAACAAAAAAGTGATCTTTTTCCATTTTTCACAAGGAAAAGTGATGCTAAAATAGAATGGAACTTTAACCCTTTTTAGCTCACGTGCATAAGTTTTTGTTATGGACATTTGTGTTAACCCTTTCCCTGTTCAATGTTTATGTAAGACAAAAAGACATGGATATTTATTAGCTGGATAAACTTTTCAAGAAAATATTTTTTCACATAACTTCCCTTATCTCCGGGTTAGAACACTGGATTAAGATTCCCTGATCAGTAACTCATTTATGAACGTCATACATGATGTCAAACTTGGGAAATCAATGTTTAAATGATATTAAAACGGCGAAAACACACTTTTTTGGTTATGTGAAAAAAAGAATCTGATGCTCGTTGTCTTTGGAGATCAGATATTCCTTAACTCGCCAAGAAAATTTATTTAAGCTCGCGACAGGCTCAATTGAAATAAATAACATTTTCTTAGGCTTGTTTAGGAACATTTGATATTAAAAGACAACTAGCAACAGATCCTCTATAACTTTTGACAAAAACTGTACAACCAACACAATATCATGTCAAAAGCAAACGGAACAGACTCTGATCAGATGACTCCTATAGGAGTCTGCAAATGTCTCTGTTTGCAAATGCTTGAAAAGGTGTTTATATGAGGGAAAGGATTAATTCATGTTAATCGTGTTTTTACAGATAATTGTGACGGTGCCTGTGATAGAGGGTCTTGTGAGAAAGATGCCAAGGGAGTAGCAGCATGTGTATGTGATGATGGGTATGAGGGTGTGCAATGTGATATGAGGACAGGTAGGCATGAGTCATGCATAACTCTAAATGTACTATACCAACAACCTATGTACTATACCAACAACCTTGTTCTGTTATTAAACCCTTTACACCATGAATATAATGACACCATGAATTAGATTAAATGTTATAATGGCTTATCAACAGAGGAGCTTTTGGCCATGGCAGAAACTGTAGAATATCATCTATATCATATTGCATGTACATGTATAAGCTAACAGAGCATTCCCAGATCAGATGGCTCCTATACTCAGTTTGCAAAGGTGTACAAAGGCATATTTATGGAGTAAAGGGTTAAGAAATAATGAATTTTTAAAATGGAAGATGTACAAGGGACATTTTGGCCATCAGGTCTAAATTTTCAGATTTATCAACCCTTTGCTTCAATCTAAGGAATATGTGTATATGAATCCAATAACTGAATTCGTGATTTGTATATGAATCCAATAATTGAATTTGTGATTTGTATATGAATCCAATAACTGAATGTGTTATTTGCGAACAGTTTGGATCCAGATGAGGATCATCAAATTCTGAACTTTTTCCTTTTCTGATTGGGTTTTTGAAAAAAATACAAGGTAAATCAAAATTTAATGTAAAAACTGAATTACATGTAGATTGTATTTCTATCACTGAGTCTTGCTCTTCAGGCATGTTTAAAGTAATGCAGAAAGCTCTCTGCATCCTTTTTGCCCAGCATTAAGCTACCACCTGCCTTACAGACTCCCAATTACACTTCTTTTTGATGGCCATTGAAGACAGGTTTCACTGAATTCTTTATTTATTCCAGCAGCAACGGGTCTGGGCACAGTTGGGCTGGTTGGAGTGTGTGTGGGAGCCCTGTTTGTGCTCATCATCATTGGTCTGGTCATCTTTCTCTGCCTAAAAAGGTATGTTATTTGCCCTAAAATGAAGCAGTTAACATAATCATAACGAGTTAGTTTACTTGCTGGAGCCCTCCTCTTGTCAACAAGGTCACTTCTAGATGTAACAGTAGCAGTACAATTGTATCTCACCTAGCACAAAGTACCGAAATGAGCTTTGTCTGCCGTCTGTAAACATCTATGATGCATCTCTGTTAAAATTGTATATAAATCCTGTTAAAATTGTATGTAAATCCTGTTAAAATTGTATATAATTCCTGTTAAATTTGTATATAAATCCTGTTTCCTGTTAAAATTGTATATAAATCCTGTTAAAATTGTATATTAATCCTCTTAAAATTGTATGTAAATCCTGTTAAAATTGTATATTAATTCTGTTAAAATTGTATATTAATCCTGTTAAAATTGTATGTAAATCCTATCAGAGTATCAAACAATTTAAATGCTGATGAGACACTGAGTTACTTGCTGTCTCATCTGGATCCATTCTGTTTGCATAGATTATCACTAGTTTACATGTAGAGCGCTGAAGACACTTGTAAGATGTCCATTTTTGACTGTTTTACAGACATCTCCTAGACAAAGATGGCAAGCCATTGTTGCAGTTTCCAATTCATAGATCTGATCTGCGTTCAAGTTTCCGGGCATTTGCAATTGCCATGAATCCTCGTTTTGACATGTCCAATGAAAGACGATCTGTTATACACCATGGCAGGGCCAAACGGCGGTGGACAGACCGTGATTCAGACAATGCTGGTAGTCACAGTGGACACTCAAACACTAGCTACTTCTAATGTTCATTGTTATAAGACAGCTATAAGCCAGCTATCTTCAACTTCTTGCCAAACCAATATTTAAGCCTTTACTCCATGGATATTCATGTAAGAAATAATGACACCATGAATATTAATTAGATTGATTGCTATTGCACATGAACACATAAATGTTTGTCCATGATAGATGCTGTAGAATCATATCTATATTATATCATAAGCAAACAGAACAGACCCTGATCAGACGGCTCTTATAGGAGCTGTCTGATCTGGGTCTACTCTGTTTGCAAAGGCATATAAAAGGCGTATTTATGGAGTAAGGGGTTAAAAAGATGATTAACATTGTCAGCTCATATTTATAAACATTCATTAACTACAATGCAATTACCAGTTTGTAAATGCAACGTAAATTTTATTTATCTTGGCTGTATCAAGCTCAAATCTTGTCATTTTCTACAACTGGGATGTGAACATTATCGAATTGACATGTATATTTATATATGATGTGTAGAACACTGTGAATACAATTTTTATCTCCCCTCCCGCTCCCCCTCCTTATAAAGAAATCGGGTGTGTGTTTTGCTTTGCCGTATTGAAATGTTGGTAGACCTAATGGTTTATGATAATTAACTTGTCAACCTGTTTTCCTTGAGTTTTCATATTGGGTTGGTCATGATAAGTAAATGACCCCTATTCATTTTGAGAACAGTAGGTCAAGGTCACTATTCACGGTCAAAGGTCAGAACTATAGACTGTCATACAAGTAGCTTTTAGAAATTTGACTTCAAAATCTACAATACAGTGTGTGTACAACATTCAGATGCTTTAATCTTCAATGAATATTGTTGAAATCCACATTGAAGATAATGTATATTGCTCTAATCTATGATGATATTGGTGTAATCCACATTGAAGATAATGTATATTGCTCTAATCTATGATGATATTGGTGCAATCTGCAATGAAGATTGTTGTAATCTAATTACAATGAAGATTGTTGTAATTTACAAACAGGATTTTTTGTTCAGAATCCAATACTATCCAACCCTAAAATTTATGATATCTGCAACTTTTGATGTAATCTGCAAATATATCTTATCAACCCTTATCCTCACATAAATACCTTTTCACACCTTTACAAACAGAGTAGACCCAGATCAGAGTACTCCTGAAGGATCATCTAACCAGGGTCTGCTCTTATTGCTGATGACATAATATCAGTCTGATTCTACAGTTACTGCATTGATAAAAATAAAGCCTTTGTTCAGCAGCCATTACAAAAATTTAGTTCAACGAATATTCATGAAGTCATGAATTCTTGTATAAATATTCATGAGTGAAAGGGTTAATAAAAAAGCCAGAACCATTTTATCTACAAAAGAGCCTGTTGTAATCTACAATGTCTTTCAAAAAATATTGTTATAATCTACAACACCATGTGTTGTTATTAACTCTTTTGGCGCCGAATTTAAAAGTGTCGTCTGCAATAATGATTTCATATTAAATATAATTCTAAACTAAATAATAAAGGTATATTAGTAAAACATTTGTTTTTGAAAACCTGTATGCTTGGTCTAAAATGATGCAGAAAACAGTGAAGTCCCAGGTCAGATGCCGCCTTGTGCGACATTGGCGCCGAAAGAGTTAAAGCTATTACTTTTATCTATATAATCAGAATCATTTGAATTAATCCATTACCTGTTGAATATTCATGTAAGAAATAATGATAACATAAATATTGATTAGCTGAATATTTATATTGGCATATGTACAAAGGATTTGTGTGGTATTAGTAGAAACTGTACAATCAGATCTTATTATAATTTATAAGCAAGCAGAGCAGATCCTACAGGATCTTTCTGATCTGGGTCTACCCTATTTGCAATTATATGAAGGAAGGGGTTAAAGCCATTTAACATATAAAGTATTAGGTATCCAGTTAGTTTTATAGCGAGTAGAATATAAAACAAGTAGAATATAAACAAGTAGAATATAAACAAGTAGAATATAAAACAAGTAGAATATAATACAAATAGAATCTCTTTGTGACATATCATCATGTTTTGTTGCACAACGAAAAAAATCCATGTAGTTTAAAAATTTAAAAATAAACACACACACTTTATATCTGCACTTTACAGTACAGTATCTTGAGTATTTTTCAAAAGTTATCAAATTAGTACTAAACTGTTGATACAAAAAACAAACTTTAACCTGTTACCCAATGATTATTCATGTAAGAAATAATGTATGAATATTAATTAAGTGAAATTTGTAATGACATTATGAAGAAGAGATATTTGTAACATGACAGAAACTGTAGAATCAGATCTATATTGTGTCCTAAGCGAACAGAGCAGACTGAGCAGATAGCTACTAAAGGAACTGTTTGATCTGGGTCTAATCTGTTTGCAAAGGCGTGAAAAAGGCATCTCTGTCAGATAAAAGGTTAAGGAGAAAGAAGACATGGCAGTTAAATGTTTTGATTATTGTATGTATTTTGGTGAATATTCATGAAAGACCCCACCTAATATAAATACATGTATATATATTAGTATAAATAGAGAACAAATGAAAAATAATACAGAAATATATTGCCATGGCAAACAGTAGAGAAATTGATCCATAATATATGTGTATAAGCAAACAGAGTAGACACTCATTAGATGGCTCCTGCTCAGTTTTTAAACCATTCCCTCATATTGACGACTTTTGACGACTCTGTAAAAGTCACTTTGTGAAACCATTGTGATAAATAGAGCATTTGCTCCTATAGGAGCAAATGCTCTATTTATCACAATGGTTTCAAACTACAAAATTCTAAAATTGTCCTTTTCTCTAATTAATGCTCCTTTTCGGTAGATTTATTCAAAGAGGTTGTATCTAAAAATAGCCTATGAGGTAATGTGTTAAAGGTGTAAACAGATTGGTTTACCATGTAAATGGTTATCCCTTTATTCCATGAACTAATGATATCATGAAGTATTTATTAGAGTATTTATTATAATAGCACATGAACATGTGTAGTTTTAGCCACAACAGAAAATGTAGAACTAGATCTATTTTATTTCATAAGCAAATAGGGCAGACCTTTGGTCATCTGATCTGGGTGTACTCAGTTTGCAAAGGTGTAGAAAGGTGTATTTATGGAGTAAATGGTTAAGTTGCTCATAAAGTGTTCGGTATGTAGATACAAATCTTGTGTCTAACATGGGGGAGATTATTTATATTGTTGTACATATGACTAATATTTGGAACTATCAGTTACAACTGTTGTTCTCCATGATTCAGTTTGCAATATTAAAGCGCTCAATTGTGTTCATTATGTAATTTGCAATATGTTTGATAGTAAACTTAAAGGTGGTTTTTAGTTGTGCTTTAGAAATATTAGATGATGTTGTCCTATGTAAATAATTTTATCCAGTTTCTGTAAATGATGTTTTAATTGTCTTTATATATATATTTATGAAATGTGCTATGTTTGTATCATATAAGTATTTGAGCAGACAAACTTAGACAAACAGTGAAGACCCAGATTAAAAAGGCTCCTGAAAGAGTTGTTTGATAAGGTCTGCACTATTAGCTGCTGTGTCAGTCTAATTTAAAGTTATCAGAATGGTGCCAAACTGATTTTCAGCATTACAGTAGAGAGGAGAGTTTGAATGCTTAGGGTAATTGGAGAATCATGAAGCATTGTCTTCATCTAGGTCATGTGTACAGTAAAACCCCTCTAAACAGGAATTCTTGCAGAGAAGAATTTAGCTACCTTTTGGCAGGTGGCTGCTTAATGCAGGGTAAAAGTCATGCAGAAAGCTCCTAGAGGAGCTTTCTACATGACTTTCACCCTGCATTAAGCTGCCACCTGTCTCCAAGGTCGATATTTATACCAAAGTTAATGTTCGGTTTTCGCTGAAGCTTTTGTTATTTTCTTTTTTCAAAAAACATACTCATTGTATCAATCAAACTGTTTGGATCCTGATTAGAGTTACTCAACATCTTATCTGGATCCAAACTGCTTGCCAATGTAGTCACTGATATACAATTGGCAGTGAAAGAGTTAACCCTTTACTCCATAAATACATAATTTAACACCTTTGCAAACAGTGTAGACCCTGATTAAATGGCTCCTGTAGGAGCCCTCCTATCAAGGTCTGTTCTGTTTACTCATGAAATAGTATACGGCAACTATTTCTGCCATTCTATGTCATTATAAAGATTCGGGTATTTATTATGGTGTCATTATTTCTAACACAAATATTCATGGAGTGAAGGGTCAAAGGTCTATCGTTGTCTAACTAGCGGGGGACGATGATTTGGATAGATATGGTTTGGGTAACAGTTTGAATGTTTTCAATCTAATTGCTGCACAGAAGTCTTGTTGTTGGTATTACATAGTCTTGTCTTAACTTTATTGGTTGTTTATGTAAGATATATTGATTGTTTGTGCCATATTTCCTATGTAAGTCATGTTAAATGTAGCAGGTAAGGTATCCCAGTAGTTTTACAGTGTTTTAATTGGTGTCATGGATTCATTTTCTTCTGACAAATAATTGCTCTTATCAGTTTAACCCTTTTCTCCATAAATACAATTTTCTAAGCCTTTGCAAACAGAGTAGAATCAGATGGCTCCAACACTGCTTGAGCCATTTGATCAGGGTCTGCTCTCTTTGCTTATGTAATAATATAGATATGACTTCACATTATCTGCCACAGGCAAACTGTCCTTTGTTCGTATGCCATTATAAAAATGAGCCTAGTTAGTAGTCATGATGAAGTTATTTCTTACATGGATATTCATGGAGTAAATGATTAAATGTTTTGGTTGCCTATAGTGATCTTTTACCTTTAGAATTTAAAGTTTAAAGATTTTGTCAATTTTTCTTAACTCTTGCAAACATCTTGATATAAATTGTTTGCAAAGATGATCACACATTAACCGTTAAATAGTTAATGCAGAACAAAAGTAATGTAGAGGGTCCTGTCCTTCAAATAAATACATTTTCATGCATTTGCAAACAGAGTAGACCCAGGTCAGATGGCTCTTATAGGAGAAATCTGATCAGGGTCTACTCTGTTTGTTTTTTAAATGATATTGACATTGACAGCAGATTCTATAGTTTTGGTCAAAGCAAAACATTTCCTTGAAAAGTTTACATTATACAGCTTCAGCTAATAAATATTCATGATGTCATTTTTACTTCATGAATACTGAACAGTGAAAGGGTTAAGCAACCACCTGTCTTAAATATCCAGATTTAATATTTGTTTACTGTTGTAGAGATAGTTTACTGTATACATTTTGCCTAAAAGGTCAACTACAAGTTATGATTCTGTCATGTACAAAGTACATGTATATTATTTGCCCCTTAAAGTGGGAGATACACAGCACTGTGTCCATTGGTCTACAAAAGCCTTTAACCCTTTACCTGTTCAATATTCATGCAAGAAATAATGACATCTTGATTAGTAGCTCATCTGTTGGTGGGAAGGGGGTGGGGTAGAGCTATTTATTGTCGTGAAACTGGCATTTGCGTTGTCATTGTTATCATCCAGAAACTTTAATGTTGGCTATTACTTCTTAACTATTCACACACTTGTTCACTGCACGAGGGCTGCAATCCAACAGATCAGCATGGCACTGGCATGCAGTGCATTTGGTTTTACAATGGTATATGAACACAGGACAGTTTCACTTAAACAGAAACTGTAGAATCAGCTCTATATTATACCATAATCAAACAGAGCAGACCCGGATCAGATGGCTGCTATAGGGGCTGTCTGATCTATGTGTAGATATAGTTGTTAATGTGTTAACAGTAAAATCGTCCTATAATGGCTACTTAAATGAAGTCTAATGCTTGGTCATGAGACAGGTGGTTGCTTAAAGCAGGACAACAGTTACACAGAAAGCTTCCATAGTTGTTCATTTTAAGCAACTGCGACTTTTACAACCCCCACATTTGTATGTTTCATGCCTGTTTTAGACAGATTCTACTGTTTTATGTGGATATTTTTGTGTTTCTACTGTTTTATCTGGGTGTGTTCTTTGTGCCATGTTTCTAGTGTTTTTCTAGAATAGATATTCCAAGATTTCGTTTTCGTGTGATAGATATATGAACATGATTTTAACGCTTTACTACATGAATATTCATGAAAGAAATGATAACATCGGGAAAATTAATTTTTACAATGGCTTATTAACACATCAAAGTTTTGCCAAAGCAGAAACTGTAAAATCATATCTATATTGTTTCATAAGCTAACAGAGCAGACTCAGATCAGATGGCTCCTGTAGGAGCTGTCTGATCTGGGTCTTCTCTGTTTGCAAATGTGTATAGCAAGGCATATCTGTCATTAATACTTTGCATATGGGAAATATGTGGACTGGCATTTTCAAACTGTGTAGAACTAGATCAGAAGGCTCCTCGAGGAGCGCTCTGATCAGGGTTTGTATTTTGTTTGTCATTCAAATGCTCTTGCAATGTAAGACTCTTCTACTCAATGAACTCCCTAATTAACCATTTTCCCCATACAAAATGCAGAATGAATGATAATTTTTCATGCCTTTTCAGACAGCAAAGACCCAGATCAGTTGGCTCCTGTAGGAGCGATCTGATCTGGGTCTGCTCTGCTTCATTATAAAATTATAATATAAATCTTACTCTAGTTTCTACCAATACTAAAAATTCGTGTACATGTGCCATTAAAAATATTCAGCCAATAATTATTCATTGTTTATTACATGAATATTCATTAGGGAAAGGGTTAAACACTGATAGAGCAATGTTTGTAATGATGTAAAAAGTGTTTATGCAAGGGAAAGGGTTTGGATGAGAAATGAGAGATTTAGATAGATTAGTACTTAACTTCAGCTGTACTATATGTTCTTTATATGTTGGATATCTGTCTATTTATATTTGGATATCTGTCTATTTATATTTGGATATCTGTCTATTTATATTTATCTCATTTGATGTTCTTCTTTCTTGTCGTTCTAGTAGATCGAACAATTTGCAGTGAAAGTTAAAAGGTGTTTTTTTTGTTCTTGTTTCAATTTGAGAGAAACTACGACATGCATTTCTTTGTTATTTATTTGTTCTTAAAAAATAGTTTAGATAAAACTGTAAAAGTTGACACATCTACAGCTGGTTGGAAATGCTTTAACTCTTTACTTCATGAATATTCATGTAAGAAATAATGACTTAATGAATATTAGCCGAATTTTTATAGTGACATAATTATGAACAATTGGATTTTGGCCATGAAAGACATATGGAATCATATCTGTATTACTTTATAAGCAAACAGGAAAATGTGATCCGATGGCTCGTGCAGGAGCTGACTGATCTGGTTCTACTGGTACTCTGTACAAATACATGTACAGTAAAACCTCTCTATAACGACCACTAAATTGTGTTAATTAGTTGGTATGTTGGGCAGATGGTTGCTTAAAGCAAGGTGAAAGTGAAACAGAACGCTCCTATTGGAGCGTTCTGTTTTACTTTCACCTTGCTTTAAGCATCCACCTGCCTTAAATACAAAATACTTGATGTAATTAAGTTGTCGTTATAGAGAGGTTTTACTGTACATCAAAAGGTGTCAATGTCAGGTAGAGTGTTTAAGTAATACTAAATGACATGAAGATACAAAATAATGTTAAACACGTGTGAAAGAAATACAATGTATATATATATGTGTTGATATTTTCTACAAACATTCCTTATTTTCTAGAAATAAAGAATACATTGAAGATGTGTTTTTGTATAATGATGCCTTAATACAGTGAAGCCCCGCTAATGCGACCACTTAATGAATAAACATGGGTGCCTTTATAAGCAGGTGGTTGCTTAATGCAGGACAAAAGTAATGCAGAAAGCTCCTCTAGGAGCTTTCTGCATTACTTTTGTCCTGCATTAAGCTACCACCTGCATCTAGCACCCAGAATTATACCTCTTTTAGGTGGTTGCATTAGCGGAACTTTACTGTACATCCACTTTACCCTTTCCATGTTGAATATTCATATAATAAATAACATCACGAATATTATTCAGATTATTTTTTTAATGGCATATGAACTCAGAAATGACCAAGGAAGAAACTGTAGAATCATATCTATGTTACTTTTCATGCATACAGTGCAGATCCTGATCAAATGGCTGATCAAACAATCTGATTTGGGTCTGCTCTGTTTGCAATGGCATGAAATATCATTTGTATGAGGGAAAGTGTTAACAGGGTTGGGTTGCTGATCATGACCTGACAAGCATGATACGTTATTGTATGTAGGTGATCTACCTTTGCAAACAGTTTGTATCTGGATGGGACACGACCTAATGTCTCATCTGTATCCAAACTGTTTGACACTGAATATTGGAAACATTAACCCATTCCCTCCTACCAACGCCATTTGATGACACTGTAAAAGTCAGGTTTTGAAACCATTGACAAATAGAGCATTTGCTCCATAGGACCAAATGCTCTATTTATCAGACTGGTTTCAAAACTACACAATTCTAAAAAAAATCTTTTTTTTCTAGTATAAGTATGCTCCTTTTCGGTAGATTTATTCAAAGAGGTAAGGTCTAAAATTAGTCTTTGAGGGAATGGGTCAACTCTGGGATAGTTGCTGAAAACCTATTTCGCAGATGGCAGTTACTTAGCATACAAACAGAGATAATACACTTTCCCTGTTGAATGCTATTGTAAGAAATGATGTCATGAATATTTATCAGCTGATTTTTTATATAATCTCAATTTATTCCACACATATCATTATCTTTAGTAAATGGCTTTGTCTTTAATATACAAGAATAGAAATTCTAGCATTGCCAGCGTTTTATCTCCCTTTTCTGAATTTGATTTGTGAAGACTATTACATTCTTATGCCTAGAGGTGTATCAGTGCTTTACACTGGGCATCTAAAAGAACCAGAGAAACTCAGTCGATGATAAGAGTGGGGCAACACGCCCAGGTTTCTCTGTATCCTCTCGTCCAATTAGCCCATAGTGAGAAGAAATGGACGTTAATCAACACAAACAAACATTCTTATGCCTAGACAGATTTCAATACTTTTTGACACACATTTCAATCATGAGTAAACTACAGCAAAATGTCGCTAATGCGACCACTTAATGAGTAAACATGGGTCTCTTTATAAGCAGGTGGTTGCTTAATGCAGGACAAAAGTAATGCAGAAAGCTCCTCTAGGAGCTTTCTGCATTACTTTTGTCCTGCATTAAGCTATCACCTGCATTTATTACCCAGAATTATACCTCTTTTAGGTGGTCGCATTAGCGGAACTTTACTGTATCACACTATTCTGAAGTTTTTGTGAAATAGACTTCTGTGAAAAGGCTCCACTTCCTGGCCATGGACATCTAGTTAGCCCTTTCCCTGTTGCATATTCATGTACAAAATAATAACATCATGAATGTTTATTAGCTAAACTTTTTATAATGGCCTATGTACACATGAAGTTTAGTACAATGTATTTGTAGAAGCTGTAGGGTTAGATCTGTTATAATTTCATAAGCAAACAGAGCAGATCCTGGATTGGGACCAGATTGAGTCCACTCTGTTTGCAAAGGCATGGAAAAGCATTTATTGAGGGAAATGGTTAAAATTCTTGTTTATTGTGTCGCCTTTTGTAAGCAGGGTAACACTTGGGGATTACTTCTCTCCATCACAAATTTTCATCACATGTTCAATTGGTGACATGTTTCTGCCAACCCTCTTGTTTCCAATAAAACAGGTTACATGTATACATGTACCGTATACACATGACGGTTAGACTTTGGAACGGCCTGGAAATCATCAAAGACAACAACACTTGTTGTAAAGTTAGGCCATTTATTAAAAGCAAAATGACCAAATAACATAAAAAAGCCATAAATTATGTAACACATACGAAGTAAACACATTAATGGTTTTAACAACAACTGGATTGGGTAAGTAAAAGCTGGGATAACAAATTAGAAATGGTATGTACATGTACAGAAAACCCCTCTAATGTGACCACATGTACAGAAAACCCCTCTAATGTGACCATCAAAAAAGAAGTCTAATTCTGGGGCATACTGATAGATGGTAGCTTAATGCAGGGCAAGTCATGCAGAAGCTCCTGCAGGAGCTTTCTGCATTACGTTTGTCCTACATTAACCCTTTACTCCGTCAATACGCCTTTTTTCGCCTTTGCAAACAAAGTTAACCCAGATCAGATCAGGATCTGATCAGGGTCTGCTCTGTTTGCATTTAATGTAATATAGATCTAATTCTATATATTCTGTCATGATAAAAAAATTATAGTGACACAAATTTCAATCATGAGGTAATAATAGTATCATTATAAAAGATTAATTCCATTAATATTCATGATGTCTTTATTGCTTCTCTGAATATTGGTTATTAGCAACCACCTGCTTTTAAAGACATCTGTCTATTCATCAAGTGATCATTTTAGAGGGGTTTAGTGGTACATGTTTGTGGGACTTCATATGTTCATGAAGAACAGGATCCTTGTAGAAAGTGTCATACAAATCACCCACAGTCATATTTTGGAGATTGAGTGAAGGTTCAGAGCTCCAGATAAGATGCGTAAATTAAAACATTTTCAAGAATAACTTCTTTATTTCTCTACCAAATCCTATGTTGTGACCACTCTTTAGAATCGTCTCTTGAGATAATTCTAAAGAGTATTTACAACATAGGCTTTGGTGGAGAAATGAAGACTTTAGTATTTGTGTACACACAGTTATCTGTTTCTCTGAAGGTTGTTTAAATTAACCTTTTCCCTCAGGAATATTCATGTAAGAAATAATTAAATATTGATTAGCTTAAGTTTTATAAGTGTATATAAACACAGGATTGTTTCACCATGGCAGAAACTGTAGAATACCGTGATCTGACAGCTACTGCCTAAAAATCATGTGTGCATATACCATTATAAATACACAGCTCATCAATATTCATACAGATTATTTATGAATATTCAACAAGTAAAGGGTCAACAGAGGGTGTAATGTGTTTATTTGTTTGTGAACTATAAGATGTATGTGAGATTTAACAATACGCACTGAAATACAACTGGAATGTTAAACCGATTCAATGAACTAAGGTATATGAAATGCTGAATGATAAAATAAAAATACATGTACATGCATGTCTTTAACTGTAGGCTTGCTATTAATAGGGATGAGTTACTGAATCCTTTTGGATCAAGATTTGACACTCAAGTAATACAGAGTCTATCAGGATTTAACCCTTTCCCTGTTGAATATTCATGTAAGAAATAATGACATCATGGCTGATGCATATTTATTAGCTGAATTCTTATAATGGCATATTTACACAGGATATTTTGGTAATGGTAGAAACTGAAGAGTCGGATCTATTATAATTTCAAAAGCAAACAGAGCAGACCCTGTTCAGATGGTTCCTGCAGGAACTGGGTCTCCTCTGTCTGCAAAGGCCTGAAAAGCATTTATATGAAGGAAAGGGTTCAAGTATACTGGTAGCCTGCTTAGAAAGTTTTGTATGCACACATTTATGTTGGTTCAGTTTCTAAAATGCAAGTACAGTAAAACCTCCGTATAATGGACACTAATTTGTGTTAATTATTTGGTATTTAGGGCAGGTGGCCGCTTAAAGCAAGGTGAAAGTAAATCAGAACGCTCCTATATAAGAGCGTTCTGTTTTACTTTCACCTTGCTTTAAGCAGCCACCTGCCTTTAACACAAAATACTTGTGTAATTTAGTGGCCGTTATAGAGAGGTTTTACTGTAATAATCAGTTTCTCTGCACATAAAATGTAATCATAGTGTCAAAAAGGTTGGATTCTGGGTCCAAGGTTATAAAACGTCTGAGTCTGAGATCATTCCCAAGTATCTGATTGGTCGGAGGCTTCAGAATGATCTCTGACTCAAGCAAAACGTTTTATAACCTCGGGACCTGCAGTGACTTAGTGTCTCATATGGATCAAAACTTCGTACAAAAGTAATCACACATTCCCCCCTAGCAAGCTGAAAGCTAAATACATGTAGATGAAATATTGCACACGTCCATTATTAATAATGGTTTGAAAACAAATAAAACTCTTTGCAAAGGTTATCATCAAATTTTCCCTAGTCTGGGAAGATTTAAGGGAACATTTATAGGTTTTAAGACTGTGTGTCTCGGATAACACACAGTTGGTAATACAATAGAAACTCTTTAACCCTTTCCTTCATATAAACACCTTTTCACACTTTTTCAAACAAAGTAGACCTAGATCAGACAGCTCCTGTAGGAGCCATCTGATCAGGGTCTGCTGTTTGCTAATGGAATTTAACTGATCTGATGCTGAAGTTTTTTGTCAAAGCAAAAAACTTCCTTTGAAATTTTACATTATAAATATTAAGTTAATGAATATTGATGAAGTGAACAATTCATACAATATGTTCATTAGAGAAAGGGTTAAAATGGCCATATTTGTGATAATGCTACCATCTTCTTCATAATTAGATTTCTCCAGAGTATAGAGGCTTGACTGTATATATGTATAATGCAAATCCCTATGAAAACAAAATCTGAAGGCACCATCAAGAGAAGAGATATATGTAGGGCCATGTAAAACAGCGAAGACTCCCATCAGGCCCCATGGATGCCCTTATGGTCTACATTGATTTGCAATAGTCCTCAATATATAACGATAAGATACTGCAGATTGTGATGACCTTACAATGCTGAATTTTCAAATGGACTATTCCAAAATTCAAACAGGTAAAGCTTACGGTGAATATTTATGGCTTTTTCTAAAGAAAAGTGTACGGTGACAAACACTTTATTATTAGAGATGATACAGAACTATGAAAAGTAAGTTCTACCACTGATAAGATGTTGCATTACTGATAAAGAAACTTAAACAGCTGGTCTTTATCTACATAAAGTGTCCTTATCTGTGCCTGTTTTATGTCTCATACCTCTGTAGTACAGTAGAGCCTCTATACACTAGCCAATAAAAACAAGTCTTAGTCTGGGTTTTTAACCCATTCTCTCATAGCCTATTTTTAGACCCAACCTACTGAAATCTACTGAAAAGGAGCATTTACTGGAGAAAAGGAAAATTTTAGAATTACGGTATGTAGTTTTGAAACCATAATGATAAATAGAACTTTTACAGAAGCGTCAAAAGGCACCAAAAAGGAGCATTTACTGGAGAAAAGGAAAATTTTAGAATTACGGTATGTAGTTTTGAAACCATAATGATAAATAGAACTTTTACAGAAGCGTCAAAAGGCATCAATATGTGGGAATGAGTTTTAAGACAGGTGGTAGCTTAAAGCAGAACACAAGTTATGGAGAAAGCTCCTGGGAACAATCTGAATAAATTGTGTTCTGCATTAAGCAACTACCTGGTTTAAAGACACACTAGTGTTCATTAATTCAATGGCTGCTGTAGAGAGATCCTACAACAGAGTCTCTTTAAGGCAACCATTAAGTCAATAAGCATGAGGGTCTTTAAAAGCAAAGGGCTGCTTATAAAGACAAAACAAATTACATGTAATGCAGAAAGACCCATTGAGAGGTGTTATGCGTTACTTATCAAGCATTAAGGTACCATCCGTCTAAATGACCAACAAAGGGACAAATGCAGTGGTCATTAGAGAGAGATGTTATTGCTTCTCTCAACTGCGAAACAAGGATTGCATTATGTCACACACAAGAAGCATAATATGCAGCAAGTGGAATGCTAACACGTGTATACACAGTGCATCACAATATCAACAAACACAACATCATTGTACAGAACATATACATGAGAGTTAGATACATATAGTACAAAATAGCACTTGTTCATTTCACGTCCTAGCACACACCCTAGTTATGCATGTGTAATATTGCAAATAATAGTATTTCATTGCCAAATACTGTCGTCTGCAAAATTTGTCGTCTGCTACAATTTTCATTTGTTTAATGTTATCCTACAGTAACAAACAGTTTGGATACTCTGTGCCTCATCTGGGTCCAAGGTTATGAAATTTCTGAGTCTGAGTCTGAGATCATTCTCAAGTATCTGATTGGTCAGATTCTGAGCAAGCTCAGAATCTGACCAATCAGATGCTTGAGAATGATCTCGGACTCGAGCAAAAAGCTTTATAACCTTGGACCCTGGATCCAAATTGTTTGCATAGATTCACAGAAACAACATTGGCAGCGAAGTAATCAAAGAGTTCCATTACATAGACTTGTGTAAACGATTCCATCCCCTACCTCAACATTAACGTGCACCTCTCAGTCGTATCATAGGGGAGGACACATTCATTTTTGCATACAATGTAGATCAAGATCAATGACCACATTATAGCAACATTTTACAACTTGTCTGTATGGTTTTTAACATACAGTAAAAACCATTACAAGTGACCACTTACTGAATAAACATGTATAACTGTTCCTTCCTGGAAATCATATATTTTTAATCTAGATAAAAAATAATACAAAAGCTACCTGTCTTACTGGTCCACAATTTTACTAAGTGGTAGTATAACTGGTCCCTCAGACAAACGTTTGTTCACCCTTTGCTAACAGAATGATCCCAGATCAGGTGACTCCTGTAGGAACAGTCTGATCAGGGCCTGCTCTGTTTGCTTATGAAGTTATAATAGAGCTGACCCTAAAGTTTCTACCAAAACCAAAATATACGATTCAGCAAATGAATATTCATGATGTCATTATTTTTTACATGAATATTAGGATTTGGATGACAAACAGTTATGAAAGACAATGCAGACTGATTAATGGGCTACTCTAGGAGCCCACAATGGGCTACTCTAGGAGCCCACAATGTCTACACTGTTTGCAAATGCAGATACACTCATTTCCAGCATTTAAAGTGTCAAAGTTTGGAATCATTTCAACATATTGATCTTCTAAAACATTTTCTCAGGGAAAAATCAAATTTAATTTCCAAAATAAAGTGATATTCACTTGTTTGAAAATGGGCATGTTTTGATGGATAAAGTAGAAATGAATACAAGTCACAGCCTTTGGGGCTAAAGTATGAGTTTTAAACTATAAAAGATTTGGAATGCTAATACATCATGACAACTCAGATACATAGGAAAATCTGCCATACACAGAACAAGTGAAAATTACAACTTGCATGGAAAACTTTGCACACAATACTTGTACAAAACTTGAAATGGAATGAATATGTATAAATATCAAATTGATAGAGCTAAACCATTACATTCTCTCCTACTCATCAATCAGTCAATCAGGCATTCTTCATCTCTTGCATAAGCTAAAAAAACCATAAAGCTTCACTAAGCTCAACATTCCTTCTACAAACAGTTGATCTCTTTTTTCTCTTTCACATACAGTAAAACCTCTCTACAAGGACCCACAAGACAGTAAAACCTCTCTACAAGGGCCCACAAGACAGTAAAACCTCTCTACAAGGACCCACAAGACCGTAAAACCTCTCTACAAGGACCCACAAGACAGTAAAACCTCTCTACAAGGACCAACAAGACTGTCTAGCTCTGGGTCTTTCGGACAGGTGGTAGCTTCAACTCTTTCAATTGGACTATTCTAAAATTCAAACGGGTCAAGCTTACCGTGAATATTCAAGGAATTTTTGAAAGAAAAGTGTAATATGACAAACAGTGCAGACCCTGATGAGAGGACTCCACTAGGAGCCCTCTCATCTGGGTCTACACTGTTTGCAAATGTCATTGGCGACTCATTTTCCACCCTGAACAAGTCAGCCCTTGACCCCATGTATGTTCAAGTAGGAATGAAGAACATTAAGAATATTTATTAGCCGGAATTGTATAATGGCATATGGACATAGGATTTTATTTGGCCATTTCAGAAACTAGAATCAGATCTTTATTATTCCATACGCAAAGAAAGCAGACCTTGATCAGATGGTTCCTACCTAAGTTGTCTGGGTCCACTCTGTTTGCATCGAAAGGCACCTGAATGAGGTAAAAGGACTAATGCAGGAGGAAGCTTGTCGAGCTTTTTGTAACACCGAGGACCTTCTCCATTACTTTTGTTCTGCATTATTTTAATCCTTTCCCTCTTATAAACACTCTTCATGCCTTTGCAAACAGAGTAGACCCAGATCAGATGGCTCCTATAGGAGCCGTCTGGTTGCTATAGAGAGATTCTAGTGTATCTATAAATCCTTTAATTCATAAATCACTCATGTCTAAATGTCACTGTCCATTGTAACTGTCTTACACACAATGTAGGACATGAATATTATGGTTGATCACACTACAGTTATTTAGTTCCACACACTGATTGTAAACAAATTAGAGAAAAAGGCAAAATTCACCAACTCGCATGTATATTTGTTTCGTTTTGTGTAAGCATCAAACACATTGGCGCAGAAATGATTACTGTTTCAAAATATTCAAATGATCTTGAGATTATCTCCATGACTTCAAAAGCCTTCAAGGTCATCAATGATCTAAATTCAGATGTTATTCTGTATGACCTTGACCTATGACCTAATTATTACCCAAGTGAGCATAGCTGACAACTGTAGGATTTTGGATGTCTCTGAAGTCGCACTGAACATTGTGTTCTCTTCCATTCATGATGACCATGGATGATGTGGATGTTGTTACTATGTAGTCACTGAACACATCTCCGCTTATCAGTGGCCGAGTCTTTTTGTAGAAGGCCAGGTACATAGACGAGTCTGCCTCACCAACATCTGAAAAGGTACATATCTTGAATTAACACATTCTAAATCCTACATTTCAGATTTTAATATATTCTCAAATAACAGAACCCACAACATAATAGGTTATCAGTCAAACACTCTACCACACTTCTATCACAGCAAGGTTGTACCGGTATTGTTGTTACAGATAACTACACACTGGTTAACCCTTCCAATATTGAATATTCATGTAAGAAATAGGTCATGAATATTTATCAGCTGAAGTTTATTATGGTTTTATGTACACTGGATGTTTTTGTATTGGAAGAAACTGTAAAGCCGGATCTATTATTATTTCATATCCTAATATTTTTTTTAAATTTTTTTTTATGATTTCATATCCTAACAGTGCAGACCCTGATCTGACAGCTCATACAGGAGCTATCCTAACAGTGCAGACCCTGATCTGCCAGCTCATACAGGAGCTATCCTAACAGTGCAGACCCTGATCTGACAGCTCATACAGGAGCTATCCTAAAAGTGCAGACCCTGATCTGCCAGCTCATACAGGAGCTATCCTAACAGTGCAGACCCTGATCTGCCAGCTCATACAGGAGCTGTCAGTGTAGGAGCCATCTGATCTGGGCCTGTTCTATTTACAATAGTGTAAAAAGTGTTAATATGAGGGAAAGGGTTATTTAAAGTTAAAACTAGTCTCAAATTTCTATTAGTAAGGAGAACAATTTGCAATGAATCTGGGGCATGAACAGTTACAATCCCACCACATTGGATGCCAAATATTACTGAATTATTACTGAATGAAAAATACCGGTTGCATGTTAGGATTGAACCTACAACCCTTAGTTTCCTAGTCAAGTAGTCTACCTCATTGCCATAAATGGCAGCTTGCACAGAAAGTGTGGATACAGGTAAACATGTGTTTTGGTTTTTATTTGTCTGGTAAAGTAGAATGCTGGTAACTAGGATACAAGTAAAGACATGTTTTGTTTCTGGTTTTTGTAAGTCTGGCAGAGTAGAATGTACAGGTAAACACATGTTTTGTTACTGGTTTTTCTTAGTCTTGTAGAGTAGAATGTTGGTAACCCTTTCCCACATACAAACGTGTTGGTAACTAGGGTAAATGTTGCAATATTCTCGAATATTGATTCAAATTTCAAGAATATTCCACAATATATTAAACAGCTTCATTTTCTTCACTAATCTTGTGTTTGTTTATGTTTATACCATAATGGGTTATTGAGCACTTCACAATATATATTCAAAATAAAATTAATCCTTTAATAAAGAAACATTCATGCCTGACACTGCCAAATGAATATTAATCATAATATGTATTAATAAGCCACCTGGTTGTAAAGACATCCTTGGGCAATACATTTCACATTTGTATTGCATATAACAGATAGAAATTTATTGCCATGGCATTAAAGACAGACTTGTAACATATGAGCAACCAGACTGGACCCTAATCAGACAGCCCCTACAGGAGATGTCTGATCTTGGTCTACTTTGTTTACGAAGACATAAAAAGACAGGATTATAAAGTACATGTAGGGATAGCCCTTTCCTTCATATAAATACCTTTTCACAAATTTGCAAACAGTGTATACCCAAATCAGTTGGTTCCTATAGGAGCCGTCTGATCAGGGTCTGCTCTGTTGGCTATAGAAATTATAGATCTGATTATGCAGTTCCCACAACAGTGAATGAATATTCATGAGGTGAATACATTTTGAATAAAAATGAAACAGGGAAAGAGTTTACTCTTAGCATCATACAGGTGAATCTGTGAAAAACCGTTACAAATAGTTTGGATCCAGATGAGATGACAAGTGACACAATGCCTACAATGGACAAATTGAGTATATCTATGACATGGAGGAAAGACTATTTCAAAATCTGAAAAAAGAAATACCTTTAATCTCATCCACTTTGCCATTCTCGAGACTGATGGACTGGACTATTGGTCTGTCTGCTGATGCCATGTACACATCATAGCCATGACTGTAGCTGGCCTTGCTGAACACAGCTCCCTTGGTCACAGGACCCACGGTCACATCAAACTCTTTAATTATCTCCCCTGAAAAAAATAAACTAGAGCTGTAAGACATAAGCCAACTAATCAATATATCTTTCCCAATAATATCGAATATAGAGAAAACAAACAGGTAAACTTTGTTACAAACCAAAATTACCTTTCTCAGTTATCTTGAACACAGAGATTCGTCCAGTGTTTTCATTGACCACAATCACCATACTCAGATCAGGTGTGATGTATGGTGTTCCAGGCACAGACAGGTTCCCTATCACTGTGTCCGTGACATACTCAAGGACCAGCACTGCTGGGGCAGTTCCAACATTGGGCTTATGCTCACACTGGATCAAGATATGGCCTCCTGAAAACACAAGTAAGTCTCGGTTAACAG
This sequence comes from Azorinus chamasolen, assembly GCA_963576725.1. Lineage (NCBI taxonomy): Eukaryota > Metazoa > Mollusca > Bivalvia > Cardiida > Solecurtidae > Azorinus > Azorinus chamasolen. The sequence goes on from OY755236.1 coordinate 108,590,943, forward strand.
TTGAATGCTAAATAATTGCCATCTGCAGGAATACTCTCGTAAGAGAAATAACATCATGAATATTAATAAGATTACTTTTATAATAGTACATGAACACAGGAATATTTGGCCAAGGCAGAAACTGTAGAATTATATCTATACTAGTTCATAAGCAAACAGAGCAGACTCTGATCAGATGGCTCCTACAAGAGCCATCTGATACAGGTCCACTCTGTTTGCAATGGTGAAGAAAGGGGTACTTATGAAGTAAACAGTTAACCCTTTCCCTCATATTGACGACTTTTGACGACTCTGTAAAAGTCACTATGTGAAACCATTGTGATAAATAGAGCATTTGCTCCTATAGGAGCAAATGCTCTATTTATCACAATGGTTTCAAACTACAAAATTCTAAAATTTTCCTTTTCTCTTATTAATGCTCCTTTTCGGTAGACTAATTCAAAGAGGTTGTTTCTAAAAATAGCCTATGAGGTAATGGGTTAAGCAGACATCCTTCTGTTACAGCAGTTTGCATAGATACAACCGTTCAATTCCTGTTATCATTACAAACAGTTTAGATACCGATGAAATAGAAAGTTTCATTCTCTACCATTGGTAAAGCTGAACAAGTCAATTTGGCACAAATTAGATAAGTTTGAATGAAACTTATGCAGTAGCATTAGTATATAACTGTTCCTATGGCAGTGGTCTGCACTACATGCCTAAGTTTGTCTTGACAAATATTCGGAAATGAGGGTAGCTCACCAAGAGGTACAAATGCCATGGTGATAGGAACACAGTTGTACTTTGTCAGGTCTACAGCCTTCATGTACTTTTTCTGGGCTAGGTCTACCTTGAACATGCCCTGCTGCCCATTGTGAACAGTGTAACCAAACTTGTAGGGGTGGTGAAGCTCACTACTGGGTGGCAGGAAGATGTCATTCACCTGAAATATGCAATAATGTGAGCTTATCTTCATATCCTCCAATGACTCATGCAAGAAATAATGCCATCATGAATATTTATTAGCTAATTTTTTATAACCAGATCAAATATCTCCTGTAGGAGCCGTCTGATTACTGTCTATTACAGTTGCTTATGAAATTAATACAGTTCTGACTCTAGATGATTTGAATGGACAATGTCTGTTCTGGGTCTACTCTGTTTTTTCAAATGCTTGAACAGGCATCTCCAGTAGATAATGGGCTAAGTAGATTGAATAAAAACATTATCCCTGACAAAGCTGAAGTGGCTGGGCACTTTTGTGTGGCGTCCAAGTTTTCATTTCCTATTGTTGTCTGTCTGGTTAGTCTGGGGAGAAAGTGCATTTGTTTCTAATAAATTAGGTCTAGGTTCAGTACAAGCTCTGGAAACATGCAAAGTAAGTTAGAGGAGAAGAGTAGTTACCTATTCAACCCTTACAATGCCAGTTTAACCCATTCCCGCATACTGACGCCTTTTGACGACTCTGTAAAAGTCACTCTGTGAAACCATTGTGATAAATAGAGCATTTGCTCCACAGGAGTAAATGCTCTATTTATCACAATGGTTTAAAAACTACACAATTCTGAAAATTTCCTTTTCTCTAGTTAATGCTCCTTTTTGGTAAATTTAATCAAAGAGACTGAGTCTAAAAATAGCCTATGCGGGAATAGGTTAGGTAACCTTTGAAAACCATGTGAAAAAAGATAAGAGGGCTCCTCATGGAGTCCCCTAATCAGGGTCAGCATTGTTTGCGATACTTTACAGCTTATGGACAAATTACTCCTCCAGAATCAGCATGAGACAAACAAATGTCATATCTGTAAGGATCCATTTGGGGGTTAAGTTAGAGGGTTTTCACTGTTCATTCAAGTTTCCAACTGCCACAAATGACCACTGCATCAGGGTAACACATCTAATACATTTTGCAATAGTTCTGTAAAGACTTTTGTATGCAGTACCACATCCCAGACACCAACCATTCAAAAACAGACTAAACTGGCAGTAAAGAGTATTAGACCCATTACCTATTTTGAATATTCATGTCAGCAATAATGATATACATAGTGAACATTAACGCTAATGCGATCACCTAAAAGAGGTATAAGTTTGGGTGCTTGATGCAGGTGGAAGCTTTATGCAGGACAAAAGTAAAGCAGAAAGCTCCTGGGAGCTTTCTGCATTACTTTTGGCCTGCATTAAGCAACCACCTGCTTATAAAGACAGGTATGTTTATTCATTAAGTGGTCACATTAGAGGGGTTTTACTGTATAATGTTTTATAATGGTACATGGATGCAGGAATTTTTGACCATAGCAGAAAGTCAAAACATATCTATATTATTTCATAAGCATACAGAGCAGAACCCGATCAGACAGCTCTTACAGAAGCTGTCTGATCTGGGTCTACTCTGTCTGCAAAGGTGTAGTAGCTCCTCTAAGACTACACTGTTTGCGAAATGAGACTCATTTCCAGCACTGAAAGGGTTAATGTACATACCACATCAAATCTGTTGCCAATGGGTTGTGTGTGGACAGAATGGTGTTGGCTCTTCTGACTCGCATTCCTGATGACGACAACTGTCTTGGCACCTGTGTCTGCATCGGTGTTCCAGCACAGCACCCAGACCTCATCTAGGTGTTCCATATAGTACAGATCAACTGGGGTCTTGTCTGTGAAGATTACCTGTACAGGAAAATGTACATAATACAATCTGCCTATAGCGATGAATAATGAGATCACATGTTGTTTAATGCAGGATGAAAGTAATGCAGAAAGCTCCCCTGGGAGCTTTCTGCATAACTTTCATCCTGCATTAAGCTACCATATATACCTTAAAGACTCAGAATTGGTGACTACTTGCTAACATTCATATCTTCTTGGAGTAGGATATATTATCAAAATTCATAGTTTACCAGTAGTATTCTAAAGAAAATAAAATCATCAGACTTGGTTTGATTGGATAAATAATTAACTCTCTCACAGTCAATGATAAGTCTGTGATTATCTAAGCAGTTTGGATCCTTACTCAGCCTCTGTTAAGGATGCAAAATGAAATTTTGATTATGGTTGTGGAAAGAAAAAAAGAAAATTAAACAAACTAGAAATGTGTGCATAGGACACTGATGCCCCCACTTCAGATTTTTTGTCACAGAAAGTAAAGGCCATAATCATGTATGCAACGACTGAAGCGATTTACATGGCTATCGAACTTGACCAAGATATAATGGCCAAAAACGTGTGTAAAGTTTGGTGAGGACTGGACAAATACTTTCCAAGAAAGAGTCCTGACAAGATATTTTTAAAGTCATTTTTGCAAATAAAGGGCCACAACTCCTAAACGGCTAAAGTGATTTAAATGGCTATCAAACTTGAACAAGATATAATGCCCACAAACATGTGTGTAAAGTTTGGTGAGGATTGGACAAATACTTTAAAAAAAAAGAGTCTGCACAAGGTATTTTTAAAGTGAGTTTGGCAAATAAAGGGCCACAATTCCTAAACGACTAAAGCTATTTACATGGCTATCAAACTTGACCTAGGTATAATGGCCAAAAACATGTGTGTAAAGGTTGGTGTGGATTGGACAAATACTTTCCAAAAAAGAGCCCAGACAAATTCTTCCAGATGTGCGTATGTACGTGCGTACATACATATATGTGTACATGTAACGTACGTACAGACAAGGGCAACCCTATATGCCACCATTACATGGGGGCATAAAAATGAAGCTGATGACACACTTTCCAAACAGCAATATTTGGTAATTTTAAAGGTTAATCCTTGCTCTGATATTAACACTTTTTCACACCTTTGCATACAGTGTAGAACCAGATCAGACCCCCACAGGAGCCGTTTGATTAGGGTCTGCGCAGTTTGCTTATGGCATGATATAGATCTGGTTCTAGTTATTTATAAATATTCAGCTAATAAATATTCCTGATGTAATTATTTCTCACATGAATAAATAACGGGTTAATCAGATATCTTTCTTAGTTCTGGCTGTTAACAAATAATGCTGACCAACACGGGTCATCATAACAGAATTAGCCCCCATTGGATTGATATCTACACTGTTTGCGAGTAGGATACAGTAATATCTGTCTTTACACTTTCTGCCTTTCTATGCCTCTGTAATAGTCACTTCTTGAAACCATTGTGATAAATAGAGCATTTGCTCCATAGGAGCAAAAGCTCTATTTATCACAATAGTTTCTATACTACACAATTATAACGTTTTCCTTTTCTCTAGTAAATGCTCCTTTTCGGTAGATTCATTCAAATAGGTTGGGTCTAAAAAATAGTCTATGGAGGAAAGGGTTAATACATGAAAAACAGATTTTTGTGCCATGGCAGACAGTGCAGAATCAGATCAGTATCATATTTCAGCAGTAAGAGTAGATCATAATCAGGGACTACTCTGTTTGCAAAAATATTAAAGGCTATTGCTTCAAATAGGCCGATTTATTACTGGCTAAAATGGTAACGTGTTTATAGTTTAATCGTAAGCCGGTGTCCAGTAGCACCGGTAGCCCGTGTTTCCGTAAATTTCACAACATTGGTACATCTGGTCAGATTTCGCGCCTTTATCTTCGATCCAGAAATAATTTGTAATTTCACAATCCTAACGCTGGGTCCGTTGGTCAGTACCCTCCATATGAGGAAAACATCTGTGGAGGGTAGGGAAGGGGGTTGGTATAGGGATTGGTAGGGATTGGACCCTACCGGAGGTGGCCATGGGGACTGGACCCCAGGCCGGAGGTGGCCATGGGGATTGGACCCCAGGCCGGAGGTGGCCATGGGGATTGGACCCCAGGCCGGAGTTGGTAGGGATTGGACCCTACCGGAGGTGGCCATAGGGATTGGACCCCAGGCCGGATGTCGGATAGGGATTGGACCCTTCCGGAGAGTATTTGGGGAGTCGCAGCTAGTTCCTTCAAGGAGTCAAAATTTACATCTCTGCGGGTTTTTCGCTGCATTCAGAACCACAACTGCCACACTCTTCATGTTAACGAAGGTCAATTTAGATCTTCATATTTTGTTAATAAAAGGTAAAGATGTAATTGTTGTGGGTTTTTCCATTTTAGCCATCATGTAATAAACAAGAGGGCCATGATGGCCCTAAATCGCTCACCTGGTTACTATAGACATATGCATACACTGTATTTCTATGTAAAAATAAGTAAGCTTCAGATTGGGGCCAATATGAAACCAAGGGCCATAATTTTAGGCCTTGAGTTTCAAATTTGAACAATCTAAATAAAGGAACATTAGATGATGCTTCATATAAGTTTCAAAATTCCGGGCCTTACAATTTCACAGGAGCTTTTAAAGATTTTCCTATGAAAAACTGATAAGCCAGGGGCGGGGCCATTTTGGTCCAGGGGTCATAATTTGAACAATCTTTGAAGAGGACAATTAGACGATGCTACATACCAAATATCAAAGGTCTAGGCCATACGGTTTCAGAGAAGCTTTTTATGAAAAACTGATAAGCCCCCAGGCGGGGCCATTTTGGTCAAGGGGTCATAATTTGAACAGTCTTTGTAGAGGACCAATAGATGATGCTACATACCAAATATCAAATGTCTAGGCCTTACGGTTTCAGAGAAGAAGATTTTAAAGATTTTCCTAAGAGAAACTGATAAGCCCCAGGGCGGGGGCATTTTTGGTCCGGGGGTCATAATTTGAACAACCTTTGTAGAGGATCATTAGATAATGCTACATACCAAATATCAAATGTCTAGGCCTTACGGTTTCAGAGAAGAAGATTTTTAAAGATTTTCCTATGAAAAACTGATAAGCCCCGGGGCGGGGCCATTTTTGGCCCGGGGGTCATAATTTGATCAATCTTTGTAGAGGACCATTAGATAATGCTACATACCAAATATCAAATGTCTAGGCTTTACGGTTTCAGAAAAGAAGATTTTTAAATATTTTCCTATGAAAAACTGATAAGCCCCGGGGCGGAGCCATTTTTGGCCCGGGGGTCATAATTTGAACAATCTTGATAAAGGACAATAAGATGATGCTATATACTAAATACCAAAGGTCTAGGCCTTACGTTTTCTGAGAAGAAGATTTTTAAAGATTTTCCTATGAAAAACTGATAAGCCCCAGGGCGGGGCCATTTTTGGTCCGGGGGTCATAATTTGAACAATCGCTGTAGAGGACCATTAGATAATGCTACATACCAAATATCAAATGTCTAGGCCTTACGGTTTGAGAAAAGAAGATTTTTAAAGATTTTCCTATGAAAAACTGATAAGCCCCGGGGCAGGGCCATTTTTGGCCCGGGGGTCATAATTTGAACAATCTTTGTAGAGGACTATTAGATAATGCTACATACCAAATATCAAATGTCTAGGCCTTACGGTTTCAGAGAAGAAGATTTTTAAAGATTTTCCTATGAAAAACTGATAAGCCCCGGGGCGGGGCCATTTTTTGCCCAGGGGTCATAATTTGAACAATCTTTGTAGAGGACCATTAGATGATGCTACATTCCAAATATCAAAGGTCTAGGCCTTACGGTTTCAGAGGAGAAGATTTTTAAAGATTTTCCTAAGAAAAACTGATAAGCCCCAGGGCGGGGCCATTTTTGGTCCGGGGGACATAATTTGAACAATCTTTGTAGAGGACCATTAGATAATTCTACATACCAAATATCAAAGCTCTAGGCTTTGTGGTTTCAGAGAAGAAGATGTTTAAGTAAATTGTTGACGACGCACGACGCACATACGCACGACGCACGATGCACGATGCCGGACGCCGGACACTGCCCTCTCACAATACCTCACCTGGCACTTTGTGCCAGGTGAGCTAAAAAACAGTACAAATCTAAGCTGCTCTGTTTGTTTAAGGTATAATATAGATTTTATTCTACAGTTTCTGTCTTAGCTAAAAATCCTGTGTTCATATGCTGTGTTAAAAATAATGGAATCCTGAATATCAATTGGAATACCTGGTTAGGATTGAAGGTATCCTGAACGTCAATCACAATAACTCTGTTCTCACGAGGCTGGGATGCATATACAAACTTGTTCTTCACATTCACAGCTGAGCCCCACAAGCATGGCAGACCCGACTCACACATTGCTGGAGGGGCGTCTAACTCATCGGGAATAAAGTAGAAATTGCCAAAGTCTGCTTTCACGTGTCTCTGAGTTAAACATTGTTTAGGATCATGCATGGTGTAGCCATCATCATGAAAGATGATAAATGTTTCTTCTGGTCGGGGTATTTCTAAAATACAAGAAAAGATTGCCAACATTTCCTATTTAACATTTTCTGCTGCAGGTGGATTTGCTGCTGCATGTGAATTTGCTATCACATTTGCTAATAGTTTAGAACCAGGTGGAATTCTAACAACTCATCACCTGCATCCAAACCATAAAGACTCTCACAAATTATTTGACAAGAAAAGGAAATCTACCTGACATGCTATAGCAGGTTACCACATGTATGATACAGCTAACTAATATCCATGATGTCTTTTTCTAACACATGAATATTCATGCTGTAAAGGGTTAATAAAACTTCACCTCCATTAGCAAACAGAGCAGACCCTGATCAGACGGCTCCTCTAGGAGCCGTCTGATCTGGGTCTACTCTGTTTGCAAATGAGAGGAATTGCAGGGTAGTTTATAAGAACTGTGACTTTATTTCAAGTAAACTATGTGCAATTTCCCCCTTTCATTATTTCTTGTCCACTAGAAAACAATTATGCTCATGACTTTAACGGCAATTTAACCCTTTCCCTCATAGGCTATTTTTAGGTACAACCTCTTTGAATAAATCTACCGAAAAGGAGCATTAACTATAGAAAAGTAAAATTTTAGAATTTTGCAGTTTGAAACCATTGTGATAAATACAGCATTTGCTCCTATAGGAGCAAATGCTCTATTTATCACAATGGTTTCACAACGTGACTTCTAATATGTCGACAATATGTCAAAAGTCGACAATATGAGGGAATGGGTTAAAGCAATGATATCAGTAAAACAATTTCACTTCCTTGAAAATTTCTTTTGGATAGTTGAATGTGCCGTTTCTGACATTTCTTGTTAGAAATAGCAGAATGTATATTTAGAATAGAAACAAAGAATGAGGTTTACTGCAGTTGCTGATAAAGGTGTATTATGTTTATGCAACAAGTTTGCCCCAGTTACTAGAAAATTGAGAAAACAGATAGTTTCTCAAACATTAAGGTGATATTTTCAAATTTCTATATGACATTTTCTGATAAAATATTTTCAATGAAAATCCACTCTATATATGACAATGGCATAAATGGCCAAAGGCCAACTGAACCTATCCCAAATCAAAAAGCATGCTTGTTGCAAAGCTTGCAGAACAATTATTGTATTGAGCTTGCACAAGTCTGACAGGCTAAATATGCAACCAGTGTGTGCATGCTCTCATGAAATTTAGTACGTGGACTGGCTTGGCACTGCAACCCCAACTGCGAGTTAACTTTCATCTCTGAAATCTACATCATATTTGTCTGGCAGCAGTTATCCAAACTTCAAGATATATAACCCAAGTCTATAGCATGTTTATACTTGTTTTAACTTTCTATAACCAATCAGCCAGTACATGTTAACTCTTTTAGCTGCCAAAGGATGTTGCTTCACTAACCCTTTCCCTGTTCTGTATTTAGGCCAACTTCCAATACCTACTGGATATTCATTAACAAAATAGTTACAAAGAAATAACGAAGGTGGAACATTGTAGACATTTTAGAAAGCAAAGAGACAGATCTATCAAATTCTATTAGCAAACAGAGCAGACCCTGATTTGCAAATGCGTGAAAACACGTTTATATGAGGGAAAGGGTTAACCCTTTCACTTATACAAGCGGTTTTTTCACGCCTTTGCAATAGAGTGGAACCAGATCAGATGGCTTAACTGTTAGCCCTCAAAATACAAGTACAGTGTAGTATTAATTGCCAACTTAACTCTTTGCCCACTAAGTAATTTTTCATCAGCAATAATTGTTATGTTTCATTTCTTAAAATAACATTTCTCTGATCTCTTTGCAAAACTATGGTCAAAGTGTCAAACAGTTTGGAGCCTGATGAGTTAACAAAGTTACTCTGTGTTACATCTGGATTCAAACTGTAGGCACAGGTAATCATGATTTCATCGCTAGCGTGCAAAGAGATAAGCAGCTATGTATTAAAATCAATGTTTATGTGCAAAATGGCATATGGCTGACGGGTCTAACTCCCTGCCAAAGGACATTGTGGCATATGGACCATGGGTCAAAATCCCTGCCAAAGGACATTGTGGCATATGGACGACAAGCCTAACTGTTAGCCTTCAAAACTGCTAGTACAGTATAGTATCAATTGCCAACTTGACCCAATACTCCATAAATACGCCTTTTTATGTCTTTGTGAACAGAGTAGACCCGGATCTGACAGCTCAGTTTGGGTCAGATCTGTTTGCTTACGAAATAATATAGATCTGTTTCTTTAGTTTCTGCCATAGTCATATATTTTCACATTACCCATACCACCACACTGTCAGAGAAATAAACTGAATCCCCATGATAGATTCCTCTAAATATCAAACTCATCTAAGCTTTAATTCAAGACTATTCTTTGAGCAAATTTGACAAAAATTGATAAAGAAATCAAAGTGCTGAATGAGCAACAATGTATCAAGATACATGGACGGACAGATGGATGAACACATAAAAAACTATACATGTATACCCTATGCAGCTTTGCTGCGTGGGCTGTTAATATTCATGTTGTCATTATTTCTTATATGAATATTCAACAGGGAAAGGGTTAAGTCACTTTGCATACCTGTGTGGACAGTCTCGTTGGAACCATGAAGGATAACAGTCACAGTAGCCTCAGCTGAGCCAGCCTCATTTTTGGCAACACACTTATAATCTCCAGAATCTGTCTGGGAATCTACCTTCATGATGGTCAGAGTATTGTCATCTGTAACAGACAGAAATATCATTTACAGTAGATTTAGATAGATAGATTTATTTCAATATTGTGCAAAACCTCTCTAAACAGGATGTTTAATTTAGTATAAATATCAGTCTTAGAGAAAGGTGGCAGCTCAATGCAGGGAGCTTTCTGCATGACTTTCATTCTACAGGGTGTCCAAAACAAACAGAACCCTGGATCAATTGTGTATTTTAACCAATGTAACAGGACACTTTAAAATATAAATATTTACCGTTGTAGATAAGTCATTTGTTCATATGTCTGCCAAATTTCTCTTAAAAATATGCATTGGTTTTAAAGATATGAGTATTTTAATGAATGCACCTAATATCTGTTTTAATAGGATATTCATACATTGCATAGTCCATGCCTATATCATGTTTAAAACGGAGTTTTGGGTGCTTTCATTTAAATGCTGATATCTTCAAAACTAATGAATATGTTTAGACAAAATTTAGACAACATATGGCAAAATGCTGTCTCTATTCAGCTACATGTGTATTCTTTTAATTTGAGTTAGCAATATTGACAGAAATGGGATAACTTGCAGGTCTTAATCCCGGGTTCCGTTTTTTTGGGACACCCTGTACATTAAGCAGCCACCTGACCAATGGTATCTAAATTCTTCACAACTTAAATTCCAGTTTAGAGAAGTTTTGCTGTACTTGTATTCCTTTAACTCTTTTGCTGCCAAATTATGTTGTCAACAAACTTTGTCATCTGCTACAATTTTAATTTTCTTCATACGTGTATTTTAGTCAAAAACAGTCACAGAAACAAGCAGTTTGGATCCTGATGAGACTGTAAATTTCTCAGCATCTTGTCTGGATCCAAACTGTTTGCATAGGTAATCACAGGGGCGACATTGTCGGCAAAAGCAATGCAATATCTATAAACACTTCAAGTTAAGTCTGCATGCTGAATATAGTTACTCAGAATCCGAGGTGCAGATAAAGATGCGTAAATTAAAACATTTCCAAGAATAACTTCTTTATTTCTCCACCAAACCCTATGTTGTGGCCACTCTTTAGAATTGTCTCTTTGAGATGATTCTAAAAAGTGGTCATAAAGAATTATTTATATCCATACATCACTATCTATCGCATGATTATTTATATTCATAATATATTCACTATCGACTGCATGGTTATTTATATTCATATATTCACTATTGCATGATTATCTATATTCATATATTCACTATCTATCGCATTATTATTTATATTCATATATTCACTATTGCATGATTATTTATATCCATACATCGCTATCTATCGCATGATTATTTATATTCATACATCACTATCGACTGCATGGTTATTTATATTCATATATTCACTATTGCATGATTATCTATATTCATATATTCACTATCTATCGCATTATTATTTATATTCATATATTCACTATTGCATGATTATTTATATCCATACATCACTGTCTATCGCATGATTATTTATATTCATATATTCACTATTGCATGATTATTTATATCCATACATCACTATCTATCGCATGATTATTTATATTCATACATCACTATCGACTGCATGGTTATTTATATTCATATATTCACTATTGCATGATTATTTATATTCATATATTCACTATCGACTGCATGATTGTTTATATTCATATATTCACTATCTACTGCATGATTGTTTATATTCATACATCACTATCTACTGCACGATTATTTATATTAATACATTCACTATTGCATGATTATTTATATTCATACATCACTATCTTACTGCATGATTATTTATACTCATACATCACTATCTATTGCATGATTATTTATACTCATACATCACTATTTATTGCATGATTTTTTATATTCATACATTCACTATTTATTGCATGATTTTTTATATTCATTCATTCACTATTTATTGCATGATTATTTATATTCATACATTCACTATTTATTGCATGATTTTTTATATTCATTCATCACTATCTATTGCATGGTTATTTATATTCATACATTCACTATTTACTGCATGATTATTTATATTAATACATCACTATCTAGTGCATGATTATTTATATTCATATATTCACTATTGCATGATTATTTATATCCATACATCACTATCTTACTGCATGATTATTTATACTCATACATCACTATCGACTGCATGATTGTTTATATTCATATATTCAATATCTATTGCATGGTTATTCATATTCATACATTTACTATTTATTGCATGATTATTCATATTCATACATTTACTATTTATTGCATGGTTATTTATATTCATACATTCACTATTTATTGCATGGTTATTTATATTCATACATTCACTATTTACTGCATGATTATTTATATTAATACATCACTATCTACTGCATGATTATTTATATTCATACATCACTATCAACTGCATGATTATTTATATTCATACATTCACTATTGCATGATTATTTATATTCATACATCACTATCTACTGCATGATTATTTATATTCATACATTCACTATTGCATGATTATTTATATTCATACATCACTATTTATTGCATGATATTTTATATTCATACATTCACTATTTATTGCATGATTATTTATATTCATACATTAACTATTTATTGCATGATTTTTTATATTCATACATTCACTATTTATTGCATGATTATTTATATTCATACATCACTATCTACTGCATGATTATTTATATTCATACATCACTATTGCATGATTATTTATATTCATACATCACTATCTACTATATATATTCTTTATTTCCTCCAATGATGGAGATCATTGATGCATGATTATTTATATTAATACATCACTATCTACTGCATGATTATTTATATTCATACATCACTATCAACTGCATGATTATTTATATTCATACATTCACTATTGCATGATTTTTTATATTCATACATTCACTATCTATTGCATGATTATTTACATTCGTACTGCACTATCTTACTGTATGATTATTTATATTCATATATTCACTATTTATTGCATGATTATTTATATTCATACATTCACTATTTATTGCATGATTATTTATATTCATACATCACTATCTATTGCATGGTTATTTATATTCATACATTCACTATTTATTGCATGATTTTTTATATTCATACATCACTATCTATTGCTTGATTATTTATATTCATACATTACTATCTACTGTATGATTATTTTATATTCATACATTCACTATTTATTGCATGATTATTTACATTAATACATTCGCTATTTACTGCATTATTATTTATCAGGTAAAAGGTTAAACTCCTTTCTAAATGGAGCCCTGAAACTACAATAGAGAAAGGAAAAATCTAGGCAACAAGCAAACATGCTTGAGAATATTTTCAAGCTCCTAGTCCAAGAATGTGTCAGTAAATTTAAGCATAGAACTTTGATTATGCCATTACTTCAAAGGCTATTTTTATACTCATTTTTTTAATAAATCTACTGAAAAGGAGCATTTACTAGAGAAATGGAAACTTTCATAATTGTATAGTTTTGAAACTATTGTGATAAATAGAGTATTTGCTCCTATTAAGCAAATGTTCAACATATTTATTTATCAGAATGGTTTCAAAAAGTGACTTTTACCGAGGAGTCAAAAGACGTCAAGGGAATGAGTTACTTACGTGGGTGGATGTAGTACTTGGCACCCTGACTCAGAGTCTTCTCCTTAAACTGCCACTCCATGCTTGCCTGTGGATATCCTTCAGAATGGCAGTGAAGGACAATGTCAGCTGCGGAAGTACTCTCGTATGCCGGAGGAGACACTATCACATGGGGTGGCTCTGGAAATAAGAAATAATACAATTAAGTACAGTAGTAAATCCAACTTCATAATTTAATGGAGAACAGTGGTTATGAATCATTAACTGCTGGAATTATGGGATAATACAACCCTCGAAGTGTACAAAAATAAACCAACATTCAACTGCAGAGTGTTCAAAATAAACCAACCGTCACCTGCAAAGCATACAAAAATAAACTTACCCTCAACTGCATAGTTTACAGAAATAATCAAACCCTCAATGGCAAAGTGTACACAAATAAACCAACCCTCAACTGCATAGTGTACAAAGATAAGCCACCCCTATACTGCAAAGTGTACACAAATAACCTCCCCCTCCCCTCAGCTGCAAAGCTAACTGCATAAAATACAGAAATAAATCAACCCTCAACTGTAAAGTGTATGAAAATAAACCAAACCTCAACAGCAAAGTTAACTGTATAGTGTATGAAAATAAAACAAACCTCAACTGCAGAAAGTGTACAGATTATAAATCATAGTGTTCAGATATAAATCAACCCTCAACTGCAAAAGTAACAGCATAATGTACAGAACCCTCAACTGCATAGTGTACAAAAATAAATCAACCCTCAACTGCAAAGTGTACAAAAATAAACCAAACCTCAAATCCATAATGTACCAAAAATAAATCAACCCTCAACTGCAAAGTTAACTGCATAGTGTACAAAGATAAACCAACCCTCAACTGCATAGTGTACAAAGATAAACCAACCCTCAACTGCATAGTGTACAAAGATAGACCAACCCTCAACTGCATAGTGTACAAAGATAAACCAACCCTCAACTGCATAGTGTACAAAGATAAACCATCCCTCAACTGCATAGTGTACAAAGATAAACCAACCCTCAACTGCATAGTGTACAAAGATAAACCAACCCTCAACTGCATAGTGTACAAAGATAAACCAACCCTCAACTGCATAGTGTACAAAGATAAACCAACCCTCAACTGCATAGTGTACAAAGATAAACCAACCCTCAACTGCATAGTGTACAAAGATAGACCAACCCTCAACTGCATAGTGTACAAAGATAAACCAATCCTCAACTGCATAGTGTACAAAGATAGACCAACCCTCAACTGCATAGTGTACAAAGATAAACCAATCCTCAACTGCATAGTGCACAAAGATAAACCAACCCTCAACTGCATAGTGTACAAAGATAGACCAACCCTCAACTGCATAGTGTACAGATATAAATCATAGCCATCAGATATAAATCATAGCCATCAGATATAAATCATAGCATACAGATATAAATCATAGCATACAGATATAAATCATAGCATACAGATATAAATCATAGTAAAGATATAAATCATAGTGTACAGATATAAATCAACCCTCAACTGCATAGTGTACAGAAATAAACCAACTCTCAATGCATAGTGTACGGAAATAAACCAACTCTCATCTGCATAGTGTACGGAAATAAATCAACTCTCATCTGCATAGTGTACGGAAATAAATCAACTCTCATCTGCATAGTGTACGGAAATAAATCAACTCTCAACTGCATAGTGTACGGAAATAAACCAACTCTCATCTGCATAGTGTACGGAAATAAATCAACTCTCAACTGCATAGTGTACGGAAATAAATCAACTCTCATCTGCATAGTGTACGGAAATAAATCAACTCTCATCTGCATAGTGTACGGAAATAAATCAACTCTCATCTGCATAGTGTACGGAAATAAATCAACTCTCAACTGCATAGTGTACGGAAATAAACCAACTCTCATCTGCATAGTGTACGGAAATAAATCAACTCTCAACTGCATAGTGTACGGAAATAAATCAACTCTCATCTGCATAGTGTACGGAAATAAATCAACTCTCAACTGCATAGTGTACGGAAATAAATAAACTCTCAACTGCATAGTGTACGGAAATAAATCAACTGTCAACTGCATAGTGTACGGAAATAAATAAACTCTCAACTGCATAGTGTACGGAAATAAATAAACTCTCAACTGCAAAGTTATCTGCACAGTGAACAAAATTGTTTGATTTTAAGTCTTATGAACTCTTTTTGTAAGATCAATGAACTGGACACTCTGACCTGGTTTTGAAAAGAAATCAGAAGCTATGACAACTTACTCTGCACGGTCAGCATGTGCACCTGTTTGATGGAGGGTTTCTTTCTATCATAACACGTCAGGTTGCCTACATGGTGGAAGCCAATTGTTTCAAGGTACAGACTGCCATCACCTAACACCTGTAATAGAAATGAACATACAGGCATCACTCATTACTATTAACGTATAAAACTCTCAAACCGATGTATCTCTCCCTGACATAGTTGTATAAAATGCATATACTGGTATCTCTCCTTACTATAAACGTATAAAATAAATGCATATACTAATATCTCCCCCTGGGGATGTATTTATATAAAACACACATACCAACACATACTGGTAAAACTGCCTTCTCTTCTTGACAAAATGTTATACAAGAGAACCATGTACCACTCACCTGAGGTCACGCACTCTATTGACTAACTGTATTTATAAGAATATCCAAGTGCTCAACCCATTATTCAATGAACTTTCATGTAAGAAATAATGATATCATGAATATTAATTAGATTAATATTTATAATAACACATGAACATAGGAAGTTTTGGCCTTAGTAGACACAGTAGAAACATATCTACCGTATGTAATATCATAAGCAAACAGAGCAGACCCTGATCAGACTTGTTGGAGCCATCTGATCTGGGTCTACTCTGTTTGCAAAGGCAATAGTAAGGTGTATTCATGGAGTAAAGGGTTACTATATAGCAACAAGTTTATTGTCAGGCAGTCAAGGTTTTTGAGGAATTACAATATTTTTATGGTTCTTGGCAAAAGGTCATCCAAATAGCAATATAAGAAAATTCAACCTGGTCCATGATGACCTTTGATGGTCATGTTTATACAATGGTTTGAACAATTTAGAGACCTAAACAAAATTCCAGTAAAATTACATTGAAACCTGCCCAGTGATTTCAGGAGGAAATGTTTTAATTAACACTATAGCCCTATATGGAAAATTGGTCCCGATCCTTGGCAGCAATATTTTTCACAAATCACTATAAGGTAAAAGGTCATCTATGGATAAGCTCTGCCGAATTATATTGAAAGTGACCTAGTCATCAAGAAATTGTCAAAGTTTTCCCTTCTGATTGCCATTGCAATATCAGTTCTATATAAATTCCAATTCTCTGAACAAAATGAATTAGGACCGTAAAAGGATAATTTCTGTGAACTTTAGTAACAAGTGACCCAGTTGTGTTTGAGACATTGCTTGAAGTGGACAGCAACCAGTGGCTGACAGCAACTGAAGACGGTGGACAAAAACAGACACACAGCCCTATCACGATAAGATCACCATGCATGAGCACTTCATGTACAGGTGAGCGAAAAACAAACATAACAACAACGCTCATACCAACACCTACTCCAAGAAAATTCCTCATTTCTTCAGATTTTATTTTATGCAAAAGCATTCTAGAAAAAACTACATAACCCTTTCCCTGTTCAATATTCATGTAAGGAATAATGACATCATGAATATTCATTAGCTGATTTTTTATTAGGGCATATATAAATACGTGATTTTTTGTATTGGTAGAAACTGTAGAGTCATATCTATTATAATTTCATAAGCAACCACAGCAGACCCTGATCAGACAGCTCTTACAGGAGCCATCTCATCTAGTTCCAATCTGTTTTTAAAGGAGTTAACCCTTCTCTTGCTGAATTTTAAAATACATTTCTCCTTCTTTACCCATGCTCTGTTATATAATTACATATATCTTCACTGTGTACAAGTATTTCGCTGTGCAATCAATCACTGCTGTGTAGTCACTGGTTGCACAATCAATTTGTAAATCGTGCAGACCCTGATGAGACAGCTCCTGCAGGAGCTGTCTCATCTGGGTCTTCACTATTTACAGGTAGGTATATTGACGTGAACAGCAAGCGAAGGGTTAAAAGGTGTTTATATAAGGGAAAGGGTTTTTCACATATCTTAATATTCGGTAAACACAGATTCATTTTAGTAGTTTTGCAACAATGAATAACAATTAACTATCTGTCTGGGGACAATAAAAAGAATTTATGTTATGCAAATAAGTTTTACCGAGACAGTCCAAATTAGTTTTTACTGTAAAGTTAAATTTCACAGGCTTACATAAAATACCCATTAACACTCATATGTCTGCCATTCTCAACAACTCTTTCCATACTATTGGTAAAACAAATTACGACTTCTTTTGAAAATAATTCAGATCCATATACGATGACAAGTTACTCTTCAAAATGTACTTTGAGCATTAACCCGTTCCTTGATATATACATCTTTTCAAGCATTTGCAAATAGAGTAGACACAGATAAGACGGGGGCTCCGATCAGGGTCTGCTCTGTTTGCTTATAGAATTCGATAGATCTGTTTCTGTAGTTTCTAAACTGACTACAATGTTCCACCTTCCATATTTCATTCTAACTATTTTGTCCATGGACATTCAGTATGTATTGAACTTTGGAACAAGGAAAGGGTTAAAGCCAACAGCAATATTTTGCAGATGAAATTTATAACGTATTCAAAAGTTTAACCCTTTCCCTCATATAAACATGTTTTCATGCATTTGCAAACAGAGTAGACCCAGATCAGATGGCTCCTAGAGGAGCCGTCTGATCAGGGTCTGCTCTGTTTGCTAATAGATTTTGAAAGATCTGTTTCTTTGCTTTCTAAAATGGCTATAATGTTCCACCTTCTATATTTCATTATAACAATTTTTTTCTATGAATATTCAGTAGGTATTGAAATTTGGATTAAATATAGAACAAGGAAAGGGTTAACTCAGAGAGAGCAAAATATGTCTGAACAAATTATTATCTGCTACTCCTCTGGATGTTAGTTTCTTTTCCATTTCTAACCAAAAATACAGAGGGTCATATAGTTTAGATCCTGATGAGACGCACAGTTACAAGGAGACTTATTAACCCTTCACTCCTTGCATATTCATGTAAGAAATAATGGCATCATGAATTTTAATTAGACTCATTTTATAAGGGCAAAAACTATGGCCATGTTGGTAATGGCAGAAACTGTAGAATCATTTCTATATATAGGAGCCATCTGATCTGGGTCTACTCTGTTTGCAAAGGTGTAGAAAGGCATATTTATTGAGTCAAAACTGTTAGCGCAGTGCTAACATACAAAGAGTTCAGAGGTATTTCCAATACAAAGTAATTTGCTACATCCTGTCTAATAAATATTAATGAGGAAAATGCTAAATAAGCCCAGAGCAAACAGATCCTAGGCTAATGACAAAATAAACATTTGATTTTAATTTTTTGTCACAGCTAAAAATTACTTGATACTAAAAAAACTAATAATATTCATGGTGTCAATATTTGTAAATGAATATTCATGATGTAAAGGTTTAAAAGAAATTCTACAAAGGCTCTGCCATATTTGTAAACTAGAAAATTGTGTCTGTAAGACCCAGCGATGCCCCCGTGGTGGTGCCTGCCTAGCTTCACGTAAGCTTCTAAGTAATTTGACCTTGACCTTGGGCTTGCAGTCAGCATGGGCTGGGTGCGCAATGAAAGTATGGATGGTGGTTTATGTGTATATGCAATTCCATGCCAATAGCTATAGTGGTTAGTGAGATATAAGACAATGAAAAAACTGTGACAACCAACTGCACCTACCAACTGCACGTAAAAGTGTGATGCGCACAGATGGACGGACAGACAGACCGACGGATAGGTGCAAAACATAATGCCCCCTGACTATCGTCAACGGGGGCATAAAAAGTATTATGAACATTGAGCACTCTAAACAAGACTTTAGTGTTGTCTGCAAATATTGCCATCCGCTTCAGTTCTAAAAAAAGATTACTTTTATGTCTTACCAGAGGACATGATCAGACTGACAGAATGGATCCTGATGAGATACCACATTATTTGGCATCGGAGCTTGATGGAAACTTTTTGCAAAGACTTTAAATTCACAAATTCACCAGGGGTCTATCATTGACTAAAGATCGTACAACTAACTTTATTGTATCTTAGAACTAACGATAATTTTTGTCGTATGAAGTGAGTCATAGATGTTGCAAGCTAGACTGTGCGATCATATCTAGCTATGTGTGTAATAGCTAGACTGTGCGATCATATCTAGCTATGTGTGTAATAGCTAGACTGTGCGATCATATCTAGCAATGTGTGTAATAGCAATGACTTATGGTTCTGTTTCTATGATCCTTCATTATAATAATAATAATGACTTTATTTAACGCACATATCCTGTGTGAAAAGAGCGCTATATAAATGTGGTAAAATAATAATTTAGGTAAGACAGATTCCTGAAGAGTGCTGAAGGCTAAACAGGAGAATTTTATCAGACACTGTGACATCTGACAATGTTCCAAGTCTAATGTCTAAATTCCAGAAGACATTGTCTCTCATGGCACATCAAACTCTTTGAGTACAGTCTTTTCAAATTTGAATGGTCAGCATTCTTTAAAGAAATAGTCCATTAATATCCATGTATGAGAGTATTAAATTTGCTTAATGATTTTTTAGTGATAAACACTTCAGTCTCCTCCTGTAAGTCCTCTAATCTGGGTCTTTTAGCTCCATTTCCTACATGCAAACGGTTTAGCAAAGCTTAGAAAATATCAGCCTACGAGTCAATAAACAGACAAATGCTGACTTCTATATGAGGTCTGATCTGACAGCTGAATTAGTACATGTTATTCAGCCTTTAACCCTTTCCCTGTTCTATATTTATTCCAAATTTCAATACCTACAGAATATTTATGGGTAAAATAGTTATTTTAGAAACAAAGAAACAGATATATCAAATTCCATTAGCAAACAGAGCAGACCCTGATCAGACGGCTCCTATAGGAGCCATCTGATCTGGGTCTACTCTGTGTGCAAATGTGTGAAAAGGCGTTTATATGAAGGAAAGGGTTAAACCTTTACTCCATAAATACATTTCTACAATCTGCACCATTGCAAAACAGAGCAGACCCAGATCAGATGGCTCTTGTAAAAGCCATCGGCTTTGTTTGCTTATGAAATAATAAAAAGATATAGTTCTACAGTTTCTGCTAGGGCTAAACATTCCTATTTCCATGTGCTGTTACAACAATTAACCTAATAAATATTAATGATGAATAATTTCTTACATGAATATTCAGAGAGTATTAACCTATTCCCTCATATTGACGACTTTTGACGTCTCTGTAAAAGTCACTTTATGAAACCATTGTGATAAATAGAGCATTTGCTCCTATAGGAGCAAATGCTCTATTTATTACAATGGTTTCAAACTACAAAATTCTAAAAAAAATTCCTTTTCAGTAGATTTATTCAAAGAGGTTGTATCTAAAAATAGTCTATGAGGTAATGGGTTAACATGGTATGGGTCAAACAGGATTATCTCTGCAATTAGTTTGGATCCAGATGAGACACTGAATAACACAACATGTCATCAGGATACAAACTGTTCAACACTGAAAACAAATCTCAAGCTGAAGAAGAAATAGAGGATCTGTTGTGAGTTGTCTTTTAAGATCACATGTTCCTAAACGAGCCTTAGAAAATCTTATTAAGTGAGCCTTTGGCAAACTTAATAACATTTTCTTGGTGAGTTTAGGAACATGTGCTCTTAAGACAATGAGCATCAGATTCTTTTTCTCACATAACCAAAACAGTGTAGATCTAGATCTATTTTCGGCCCTTTTAATGACATGTAAACATGGGATTGTCCATGTTTGACGTTATATATGACATATGACGTCATATATATATTCTAAAGTGTTCTTACACGTGTTACTGATAAGAAAATCTTACCCCGTTGTTCTAACCCGGAGATAAGGGAAGTTATGTGAGAAATCATTTTCTACTGATGAAAGTATGCTCAGCAGGCTAAAGGTTAATCTGGATTGACCTGTAACCCTTAGCCTGCTGCATAATTAAAACTGGCTCCTAACTTTCTGACTAATAATTTAAAAAAAAATTGTATCAAAATTCATTACTAAAGAAATTCATTTTTATGTCAAACAGTGTAGACCCTGATCAAAGGTGCCCTCGAGAGCCTTTTGATCTGGGGACTACTGCTTACAAGAGGTCTAATATATCTGGTTCCTGAACATTAAAGGTTATTGGTCTGAGGAGTTGTCATCTGTCAAAGTCTATCACAGGTACTTAACCACACAGTCTCTGTCTACAAATACATTCATACTGACCAACAATTTGGACCCTGATTAGACCTTAAACTATTTGGCACATTTGTGAATTAATAATTTGCATTCAGCAATCTAAAAATTAGTTACATACAGAAATGCCTGGAAAGTCGATTAGAGCCAAGTCGACACCACTCCTCTTCCATACCACATCCTCTGAGTCCGTGACATCACATTTTGTCTCGAGGCCATTGCCTACTGTAGCCAGAAGTGGTACTACTTCAAGTCTATGCTCCAGTAAATCTGGAATGTCTGGAAAATAAGACAGCAATGAAATCCTAATGAAAGTTTACTTTAGTAAATTTAAGATATACAGAGTTAAACTTACATTAATACTTTACTTCATAGAAACACCTTTTAATGCCTTTGCAAATAGAGTTGACCAAGATAAGACAATTAGTGTACCTGAGCCATTTGATCAGGGTCTGCTCTGTTTGCTTATAAAATTATATTATATTATTCTACAGTTTCTGCCACAGTAAATGCAATTGTATGCATTTGCAAACAGAGCAGACTGGAGCTAACTGATCAGGGTTTGTTCTGTATCATGGAATAGTATATATCATAATAGATACATATTATTCCAAAGTTTCTGCCATACTAAAACAATCCCATGTTTATAATCTCACTATAAAAATCCTGCCAATTAATAAACCCCACTTTACGATCACCTCACTTATGCAAGTAATCAGCTACTAAGACCCGATTTTCTTCAATCCCAAATTATTTCCTTCTATAACGCTATGTTCGTTATATCCAGAATTACAACCATCTCGCTATTTCACTATTACAACCACCTGTTCTGTTACGGTGACATCAATCAAGCAGTTTTCATATCCGCAATTACAACTGCATAATTCTGCCGGGAACTGTCTACCTCAATACCCATTCATGCGACCACTTCATGATTGTCGCAAAAAAAAAAGAAAGAAAAGATATGCTGTTTTATAATGTCGTAAACCGGAAAATGTTTTAATTTATGGCTAAAAACAATAACGTTTTCGATGGATGGGGAAAGTGATTTCAAGAAAGTGATTTCAAAGTCTACTAAATTTTGTTTGATATCACTGCTGAGCACACAATAGGTGATAATGATGGTTCATCGGTATTAAACAGAGCAAAGCAGAACTTTTAAAGACAGACTTTGATCAACTTCTTTTTCACAGGATCTCATTAATAAGTTTGATTTAGCAGATCAACTGGTGACTTTCGAACAAAGGTATGTTTAATTTTGTTAGTTTTCCGACAAACTTGAATTATTTTGTTTGTGCATTTGTCTTGCAACTTTCATCGAAGCAACAGCATTTTTATAAGATTTAAATTTACATGTAATAACTTTGGCTGAAATCAGAATGGAAAAGCAAAAGCCTAAAAAACTCAATGCAGAATCCCCTTGACAGTTTCTTTAAAAAGTGAAGTTGTGTACAGAATTACATGTCCAAGTAAATGTATGTTGTTTTATACAAAAAACAACAACAACCCAGTAACCCCTTAAACACTTTTAATCTGAAAATTGTTTCAAACAGTTTGGATCCAAATTAAGTCCCACTTAATGTGTCTATTACAGAGATAATGCTATAACAGTTATTATTTGTACTGGATTTCTAGATTTACAAAATATTATTTAGAAATACATTTAAATGTTTTTAAATATTTATTTTGTTTCTTACTTTTGATTTCCTTTTACAAACCATAATATTAATAGAGATAAATAATCAATTGCATATTTTCTGTATATACTGCAAACATAACTTTGGCTCCTGATTTTGCCCTGACCTGAAAACATCCACCAATCTCACAATTAAGACCACCCCGTTATTAAGACCACTTTTGAAAAACCGGTAGGTGGTCTTAATAGAGGGGTTTCATTATTTTCTATGAATATTAATTAGGTAAAGGGTTAAGATAAGTTTTATTATAGTTTACCAAAGGCCTGTATGAACTCGTCAAGTGTCAGTTGCTCATCTCTTTCCCCTAGGTCATCAAAGGTGACTATGTCAAGAAGGGTACACAGGGTAGATAACTCATCCATGTTTTCACGGAGCTGCATTGTCCATAGTTCTTCATTCTCGATCATGCCATTGTAATTCTTGTCAAACCCGTTGAACATACGTTCAGCTAATCTGTGTTTATCTGTGAATGAAATATATCACATATATGTGATTAAAAATTACACTAAAATATAAAGTATGAACTTGTTTTGAAAAAAACACCCCCACCTCTCCTCCCAAACCAAAGTCCATCACAATACAGATTTTCCACGACATCAACTAAACTGTATTAGCATTCTAAATTTCTTTATGATATTCCATAATTGCCATTTATTGTACATTACTCCAACACAAATTCTGTGCACCATTAACACACCCATAATAATGTACAAGCAAGGCAAATGTGATCATGATCTACAAAAGTTGCTACAAATGAAAGTTTCAAACTCCCCTGTCTTCCACTTTGCGTCCCAGTAATGCAAGAGCAGCAGGAAGGTACTCGTACATAATGGAAGGTACTCGTACACTGATGTTGAGATTAGAGTAAAAGGAACACATTTCTGTGAAAAATCATAGAAGCAAACCATCATGATACTATTGCTGCCAAGTTGACGGTTATCATTTTCATAGAAACTTGCCCATATCCCATGAGAAAAAGTGAAATTTCCCAGTAAAAAATGGTGCATAACTCTGTGTGAATAATAATTGAACCAGATCATCGTGGGGAAATGCAAACTACACTTCATGGTGATCTCAGATGTGAAGTTTTTTTAAATCTGACCAGCCATTTATAAGAAATTGGACTTTATGCAAATTATTTATCATTCAAATGCACACATCTCTCTGAAAAATAGTTGAACCAGTTCATCCTGGTGATATACACAACTACGCTCATGGTACACCTACACTCATGGTGATCACTGTTGTGAAGTTTTATAACTTCTAAATGCTGCAAGTGACCTGGAAAAGTAATACATGAGAACAATGCCCCAGTGATAACAAATAAGAGTTTCAATGAATTCTGTCAATCTATTACAGAAATATGGCATCGGAAAAAAAAGAGTTATTTTTTTGCGTATAAAAGGGCAATAACTCCTAAATGCCACAAGTGATCTGGAAAAGTATTACATGGGAACGATGCCCCAGTGATAACAAATATTCATGTCTAGTTTCATTGAATTCTGTCAATCTGTTACGGAAATATTGCATTGGATGGAAACCGGACAGAAAGACGGACGGATGGAAGGACAAACCCAAAACAATATCCCTCTGCCTTTGGCAGTGGATGTGGGCAAAATGATAGACAAGAATGATTCCAGTATATCTAGCCATCCTACATCCATACAGGATAATGTTGTGTAGAGCTGTAACCCATTCCCTCATATTGACCCCTTTTGACACCTCGGTAAAAGTCATAGGAGCAAATGCTCTGTTTATCATAATGATTTCAAAACTACTGGAAACACAATCCTAAAATTTTCCTTTTATCTAGTAAATGCTCTTTTCAGTAGATTTATTCAAAGAGGTTTGGTCTAAAAATAGCCCATGAGAGAATTGGTAAAGGACACCAAGACTCTGGTAAAAATTATGGATACAGATTTAGTCACCATACCCTGATTATCCTAAATATTTGGAGACAAACATGGGAGAACAAAAGGCAGACCTAGACCATACTGCTCCTAAGGCAACAGTTTCAGGGTCTACACTGCCTGCTCCTCTACTAGCTTCTTTCCAAAGTTACCAAAATGGTATTCAGCTCTACAAACCATGCATGTGGAGTGGGGGATCTGTGAATCTGAATATACATGTACACCACCTTTGCACAAAGAGTAGACCCAGATCAGACACCTCCTGTAGAAACCATCTGATCATGATCTGCTCTGTTTGCTCTTGAAATAAAATATATTTGGTTCTCCAGTTTCTGTCATGATACAACAAGATGTGTTTGTGAAACACTATGCCCCCTCATATATTTGACCTCTGACCTTGACCTCTGACCTTGACCTTGACATGTCACCCCTCAAAATGTGCAGCCTCATGAGATACACAAGCATGCCAAATATCAAGTCTCTATCTCTACTGGTCCAAAAGTTATGGCCAATGTTAAAGTCGGCGATTTGACCCATATATTTGACCTCTGACCTTGAAGGATGACGTTGACCTTGACACGTCACCCCTCAAAATGTGCGGCTTCATGAGATACATATGTATGCCAAATATCAAGTCTCTATCTATACTGGCTCAAAAGTTATGACCAATGTTAAAGTTGCTGACAAACAAACAGACAAACAGACAAACAGACAAACAGACAGACAGACAGACAGACAGGGCAAAAACAATATGCCCCCCGACTATCGTCTATGGGGGCATAAAAAGTACCTTGTTCATAGTGCCATTATGAACATTCAGTAAATTAATATTCATGATCATATTATTTCTTGCATAAATATTCATGGATTAAAGGATTATAATACACACCTTCCTGGGTCTGTCTGTCACAATTTGGTTCATCGCCTAGTATGCAGTAATACTGAAGCACATCTGCCTTGAACTGCTGGTACACATCTGGGGTACAAAATAGTGGAATTAAGCTCTTGGCATCCTCCTCCTCTTCCTCTTCAGTTTCAACACTGACATCAGAAGTTTCTTCAATTTCAGGATTGGCTGCAAGCTCTTCTGAAACATCTTCCGAAACAGATTCCACTGAATCAATCTTGTTTCCAGATTCTATTACAACATGCTCATTGTCTCCAGTGTCTTCACTTTCAATACTTAGATCAAGTTCCTTCTCCTCTATTGATGATTCATCACTATCAACAGCAACCAATTCTGCACCAACACCTAATCCTACAGCTTCATCTGTTGTATCTTTAATTATATTCTCGGTCTTGACATTTTGTAGTTTAACTTCTTTGTCGTCATCTTCATCTGAAATGTTTTTGTTAGCATCATTACTGCTGTCGTCAGAATTTGTACTGTCAGCTAATAATTGATGGTCTTCTTTGACAGGCAGTACAGTGTCTAGGACACTGTCAATCTTTGGCTTTGGTTCAGGACTTGGAACTTTTGTTGTCTGAATGAGGTTGCTACCACTTGCAGGGACAATGGGCTCATTGTCTTTCTCTGAAATGATATGCAAAATTAGAAAATCAGTATACAGTAAAAACTTTATACTTTGAAAATTAGTGATGAAGAATTTGAGCCTTTTTAGGCAGGTGGCTGCTTAATGCAGGCTGAAAGTCATGCAAAAAGCTCCTAGAGGAACTTTCTGTATGACTTTCACCCTGCATTAAGCTGCCTTAAAGATCAATAATGTTACGTATTTGAGAATTCGAATAATTTTTTACTGTATTATTTGACTAATATTTATCAATCTATAATGTTTGCAAATATTGTTAGCTGCTTCAATACTCAGATAATTTGTTTTCTTAACCCTATTCTCCATAAATATGTCTTTCTATGCCTTTACAAACAGAGTAGACCCAGATCAGATGGCTCCTATAGAAGCTGTCTGATCACGGTCTGCTGCTTGCTTATGAAACAATAAAGATATAATTCTACCCATTCTGTCCTGATAAAAATTCCTTTGTTAATAGCACCATTTTGAAACAAGAGACGCTGCCAACGCTCGTCTGAACTGGTGCTTGTCCAGCTAAATTAAACATTTTTTAAAAAAATAAAGGGCCATAACTCCAAACTTTTTAAAACAAGAGTTCTGGTTCTTATGTAGGGGCCTTCCCCTTAATGAGATCTACTCATCTATGAAGTTTCATTTTGATATCCCTTATACTCTTTGAGTAATGAGCAATATTAAAGTTTTGCACGACGACAACAACTGCGACGCCTACGACCCAGCGATCATAATAACTCGACTTTTCTTCGAAACAGACAGGCTAAAAATCAGTAAAGAAATATTCATGATGTCATTATTTCTTGCATAAATATTCATGGAGTAAATGGGGTTAATATTTTATGGTTATACATATGATGAACGTGCCAAACAGTTTGGTAATCCTGATTGAATGATGAGATTCTTTGCATCTTATCTCGATCCAGATTTATAATTTCTTTCTTAACTCTTTGCACGCTAAGTAATTTCTCGTCTGCAACAATTGTCGTCTGCTTCAATTCTTAAAATAAACTCTCTAATTTTTTTTGCAAAACTATGATCAAGATGACAAACAGTTTGGATCCTGATGAGACGCCGAATTATGCGGCGTTTCATCTGGATCCAATTTGTTTGCATAGTTCACAATTTCACCTCTAGCGTGCAAAGAGTTAATTTCCCATCACCATACAATCAGAATATCAAACAAGTTGGATCCAACTGAGATGAATGTGAGCTGTTTTCAAAGGTACAGTTGAGTCTTGCAAAAGCAACCACGTGATTATCTAATTGAATCTAATAACCCTTTCCTCCATGAAGACGCCTTTCTATGCCTCTGTAAAAGTCACCTGTTGAAACCATTGTGATAAATAGAGCATTTGCTCCTATAGGAGCAAATGCTCTATTTATCACAATGGTTTCAAATTACAAAATTCTAAATATTTCCTTTTCTCTAGTTAATGCTCCTTTTCGGTAGATGTGTCTAGAAAGGTTGGATCTAAAATTAACCTATGGAGGAAAGGGTTAACATAGGAGACTGCAAAAGCAGGTGGTTACTTAATAAAAGTGATTTTCCTGTATCATTTTTAACCTGCATTAAGCTACCGCCTGCTTTAACCCTTTCCCTCATATAAACCCCTTTTCACGCTTTTGCAAAAAGACTAGACCAAGATTAGATGGCTCCTATAGGAGCCGTATGATCAGGGTCTGCTCTGTTTGCTAAAGAAATCTGAAATATCTGTTTATTTTAATTTCTAAAATGGCTACAATATTACACATTACATAATTCATTAAAGCTATTTTGTCCATTAATATTCAGTAGGTATTGAAATTTGGAATAAACATAGAACAGGGAAAGGGTTAAGAATGCAGTATAAGACTTCTATTAGCAAGACTTTATTGTAATAACAAATGCTCATAGGAATTTTCTTACAAGACATTCATTATCCATCTACCATATACACTGTAGTCATAAATATCTGCCTACTGCAATTTATCTGCTAATCTTCCAGTCTTCCACTTGTCAGGAAAAATTAAGATAGAAGTAATGACACTTTACTGACAATATCGATCTCTTCTGACCTGACACTAACCAGCTACAGAGCTTTCTGGGGGCTTTAAGGCAAAACTTCTACAACTAAACCAGCCGCATCACTCCAGAGGGCATCAGTGTTACAAAGTTTTTGGAATAGTAGATTAGTTTTTACTCCACAAAGTCATATACACAATTTCATAGGGTTTAATCTCTATAATATACATATATGTACCTAAATTACCTACACATATATATTCTCTGTTATATACTGAATATTGACTTATTGACTCAATAGCGTCCACTCAAAACAATACCTCCAAAGCCCCACTACCCCCACAACTGCTTTAACCAGCCACATCGTTTGACAATATTTATCCAGTCACACATCATCATAACCCATTCCCCCATAGGCTATTTTTAGATCAAACCTCATTGAATAAATCTACCGAAAAGGAGCATTAACCAGAGAAAAGGAAGTTTCAGAATTTTGTAGTTCTGAAACGTCTGTGATAAATAGAGTATTTGCTCCTAAGGAGCAAATGCTCTATTTATCACAATGGTTTCAGAACTACAAAATTCTATTTATCACAATGGTTTCAAAAAGTGATTTTTACAGAGGCGTAGAAAGGCGTATTTATGGAGGAAAGGGTTAAAGTCTTCCTGCAAAGGTTTATAGACGAAGCATACCATTACCAAAGTGTACCACTTTCCTGGTCGAAGCGTGACATAATATAAACTATATAGGAAAAAGGCCACATTATAATAAATTATTATATTATACAGTGTTTTACAACTATATGTAATACCCTGATATTAGCTTCTGTCTTGATCCTCATATGCAGAATTTTCGACTTGCTGACCCTTAACATGAGATTTTTTTTAATTGGTATGCTTAGACAAAAAATGGTATGCTTCGATAATGGTACCCTTCATCCATTAACCCTTGCAAAACTACTGTAACTAACCAGTCATATTGTCTCTGCAAGCCTACTGTCACTAGCATTGCCTATAAAGAGCTTTGTCCAAAACTACTAGAACTAACCAGTCATATTGTCTCTGCAAACCTACTGTCACTAGCATTGCCTATAAAAAGCTTTGTCCAAAACTACTAGAACTAACCAGTCATATTGTCTCTGCAAGCCTACTGTCACTAGCATTGCCTATAAAAAGCTTTGTCCAAAACTACTAGAACTAACCAGTCATATTGTCTCTGCAAGCCTACTGTCACTAGCATTGCCTATAAAAAGCTTTGTCCAAAACTACTAGAACTAACCAGTCATATTGTCTCTGCAAGCCTACTGTCACTAGCATTGCCTATAAAAAGCTTTGTCCAAAACTACTAGAACTAACCAGTCATATTGTCTCTGCAAGCCTACTGGCACTAGCATTGCCTATAAAAAGCTTTGTCCAAAACTACTGTAACTAACCAGTCATATTGTCTCTGAAAACCTACAGTCACTAGCATTGCCTATAAAGAGCTTTGTCCAAAACTACAGTTACTAACCAGTCATGTTGCCACTAAAATGAGCTTTGTCCAAACTTACTGTAACTTATCAGTCACATTGCCTTTAAAATGAGCTTTGTCCAAACCTACTGTTACTAAACTTATCCGTGAGTCACATTGCCTCTAAATAGAGCTTTGTTCAAAACTACTGTTGCTTACCAGTCATGTTGCCTCTTAAACGAGCTTTGTCCAAAACTACTGTAACTAACCAGTCATGTTGCCCCTAAAATGAGCTTTGTCCAAACCTACTGTAACATATCAGTCACATTGCCTTTAAATAGAGCTTTGTCCCAAACTACTGTAACTAACCAGTCATGTTGCCCCTAAAATGAGCTTTGTCCAAACCTATTGTTACTAAACTTATCTGAGTTACATTGCCTCTAAATAGAGCTTTGTCCAAAACTACCATTGCTTACCAGTCATGTTGCCTCTTAATAGAGCTTTGTCCAAAACTACTGTAACTAACCAGATACATTGCTTCTGAAGGCTTCGTGAAAAGTTACTGTTCCAGCCACATTTTGTCTGGAGGGCTTTGTCCAAAACTACAATAGCTAACCAGTCATATTGCCTCTGGTCTGAGGGCTTGTCAGAAACTACTATAACTAACATGCCATACAGCCTCTACATGAAACTACTTAGGCTTTCTGCAAAACTGTTACAAGTAACCAGCCACAGAGCTTTGTCAAGTCCTCAGCCACTTTGTCTCAGGAGGATTTCCCAAAACTACTCTGGTGGCTTTGTGCAAAACTACCATAACTAGGCTTTGTCCAAAACTACTATAGCTAACCAGGCACTTTGCCATTGGAACTACTATAGCTAACCAGGCACTTTGCCATTGGAACTACTATAACTAACCAGCCACTTTGCCATTGGAACTACTATAGCTAACCAGCCACTTTGCCCATTGGAACTACTATAGCTAACCAGCCACTTTGCCATTGGAACTACTATAACCAACCATGCACCTTGCCATTGGAACTACTATAACCAACCATGCACCTTGCCATTGGAACTACTATAGCTAACCAGGCACTTTGCCATTGGAACTACTATAGATAACCCGAGCAACTTTGCCATTGGAACTACTATAGCTAAACAGCCACTTTGCCATTGGAACTACTATAGCTTTCCAGCCACTTTGCCATTGGAACTACTATAACCAACCATGCACCTTGCCATTGGAACTACTATAACATACCAGCAACTTTGCCATTGAAAAGTTACATGCAAACAAAACTTCAATACAACCAACCACCTTGCCATTGCATAGAAGGCTTGAGCAAAACTACTATAACTAACCAGCCACTTTGCCATTTGAACAACTATAACCAACCATGCACTTTGCCATTGGAAGTACTATAACATACCAGCCACTTTGCCATTGAAAAGTTACACGCAAAACTTCAATACAACCAACCACCATGCCATTGGAAGGCTTGTGCAAAACTACTATAACTAACCAGCCACTTTGCCATTGGAACTACTATAACATACCAGCCACTTTGCCATTGGAAGGCTACATGCTAAAGTACTGTAACTAACCAGTCACTTTACCATTGGTAGAGGCAGTTATTCCGACCCTGTGCTTTTACTCCTTTTTTAAGCAGCTAAGTTTCTTGCCAATACTGTTACTGTTATTAAGTGAAAGCCTAATTGAGCATTCCCTGTGATTTACGTCTGGCCGAAGTAAAATAGAATAAGTTCCTGACCAGTTGATTGTTGAGAGAGGAAACAACTCATTCATCAAAGTGTCTGACATCGTTGACAACATCCTGACAAATTACAATACAAACTGGTGGACCATTGTAGCAAACCTATTTATCTCATTGTAATTCTGTGACTGGACAATGGTCTACTACAGATGAAGTCTGCAGCAGCCAAAATACCACTTACTATTGATCCAGTCAAAGTCCCCTTACTAATTTCAGAGGACAAAATAGTGTTCTCTGCTTCAATTCAAACAATAGCATTTCTAACAACAGCATTGACTAGAAATGGTCAAACAGTTTAGATTTCAATAAAATGTCAAATTAGTTATTGTCTTATCAGGATCTAAACTATTTCAAAGTAATCAATTTCCCAATGACAAGACAAGAATTCACTTCTTTGCTTTGTATTTTTTTGTCTGCAAAAATTGTCATCTGCTTCAATTCTTGAAATAAATTTTCTCTGATTTCTTTGCAAAATATGATCAGAGTGTCAACCAGTTTGGATCTTGATAAGATGCAGCATCGTGTTACGTCTCATCTGTATCCAGACTGTTTCATCAGGTAATCATGGTTTGGCTGCTAGCGTGCAAAGTGTTTAGGTCAACACTGAACGAAGTCTATTAGAAGAGTTTCTTACTTCCGATAAAACATCTCCCAGTTGCCTGATTTAAATACAAATATGATTATAACCTTTTTCCTATGCAAAACAGAAGAAGACCGTTCCGAGCAAGCTGTTACAGTCACCAGACATATTAGATTACACGTATAATCATAGCACTAACAGTGCCGAAAGCAAGCCACTAGTAAACTTGCAAACTGTGTACACTCAGATGAGAGGACTCCTAGTTGAGTCCTCTCATCAGGGTCTACACTGTTTGTCATGTTACACTTTTCTTTAAACAATTTATTGAAAATTCACGCTAAGCTTGACCTGAATGAACTTTGGAAACGTCCATTTGAAAATTCAGTATTGAAAGGGTTAACCTTAGCTTCCTCGAAAAGAAACAAAACAGGAACGGTACATTTTAACCCTTCTCTTGCTGAATTTTAAAATACATTTCTCCTTCTTTACCCATGCCCCTTTGAGTAATTACATATATCTTCACTGTGTACAAGTATTTCGCTGTGCAATCACTGTTGTGGAGTGCACTGGTTGCACAATCAATTTGTAAATAGTGCAGACCCTGATGAGACAGCTCCTGCAGGAGTTGTCTCATCTGGATCTGCACTATTTACAGGTAGGTATATTGACGTGAATAGCAAGCGAAGGGTTAAATAGTAAGAACTGAATATAATAGCCCTTAACTTTCTGAATAACTGAATAAATAAAACTGACTCCTCCCATTTATATTATTCAACTGTATCAAAATTAGGGAGCCCTTTGATCTGGGTTTACACTGTTTGAAAAAGGATATACTCATTTCCATCACTGTAAGGGTTAATCTTAAGCACTTTACACGCAGAAATACTTTATTATGTTTGCTAATAATTTTGATCTAAAGTGTCGAACAGTTTGGATCTTGTTATTATAGTGCTCTCAGCTGGATCCAAACTGTTTTCAAAGTTTGCCACAAAGTTCACTGAATGGTGATACATGAAGAGTAGGTCAAATAGATTTGATTTTGGTGAGACACAAATGTTTTGGCTTCTCAGAAAGGACAGTCACCTATTTTTCTCAAATGGATTCAAACTTGTGCAAATGTTATCAGAGTGGCATAGCCCATCAGTAATAAACTATAGAGTTCACTCAGTATGAAATGCTCTGATCTTGGTCTACACTGCTTGCAAATGATAGTACATGCACGTCCTGCATTCAAAAGGTTAAATTAACAGCAAAAGTGCCAGGAGTTAAATCATAATTCATACTCGCTGCTTCCTGGAGATAGCAATTTTCTGAGACATGTTTTTCCACACCAGTTCCACAAAACATTGTTTACATCCTCAGATATAACACCCTTAAAGCAGCATTGACAATTTTCTCCACTCTATTTCCATGGAAACACAACAAGGCTGTCACATAAACTTAACAGAATAAAAAAAGACAACTTACCGGTAACAAAAAATCAGGAAGAAATGAAAGCTAACAAGTATTTCAAATGAATTATTTCCAATATTATGATTAACAAAAAATTACATCCTTGCACCAAATTAAGAGGGCCATGGTGGTCCAGTATCGCTCCCCTGAGTACTTAAGTAACCATCAGTTCAGTGGTCCAGTATCGCTCCCCTGAGTAACCATCAGTCCAGCTTTAACCCATTCCCTCATAAGCTATTTTTAGATCCAACCACTTTGAATAAATCTACCAAAAAGGAGCATTAACTAGAGAAAAGTAAAATCTTAGAATTTTGTAGTTTGAAACCATTGTGATACATGTGCTCCTATAGGAGCAAATGCTCTATTTATCAAAATGGTTTCAATAAGTGATTTTTACAGAGGCATAGAATGGTGTATTTATGGAGGAAAGGGTTAACTATTTGAATTCTGCACATTCAAAGTGAAATGGCTTATCAGTGATTACCAATTCAGTCCATTCAGTATGAAATTTAAGGCTGCAAATTTTGCTTGATGAATTTTTGATGACATAAAGAAGCCCTCTGATCTGGATCTTCAACATTTGCACATGCCAGTATACAGAAGCCCTCTGATCTGGATCTTCAACATTGCACATGCCGGTACACAGAAGCCCTAAAATCTGGATCTTCAACATTGCACATGCCAGTACACAGAAGCCCTCAGATCTGGATCTATACCACTTGCACATGCCAGTACATACAATGTAGAATCCCTCTGATCTGGATCTTCAACATTTGCATATGCCAGTACACAGAAGCCCTCTGATGTGGATCTACACCATTTGCACATGCCAGTACATAGAAGCCCTCTGATCTGGATCTACACCATTTGCACATGCCAGTACATAGAAGCCCTCTGATGTGGATCTGCACCATTTGCACATGCCAGTACATAGAAGCCCTCTGATCTGGATCTATACCACTTGCACATGCCAGTACACAGAAGCCCTCTGATCTGGATACACACTGTTAAAGTCAGTTATTTGACCTACATATTTGACCTCAGACCTTGAAGGATGACCTTGACATGTCACTCCTCAAACTGTGCGGCTTTATGAGATACATATTCATGCCAAATATCAAGATTCTATCTGTACTGGCTGAAAAGTTATGACCAATGTTGAAATTGGTGACAAACAAACAGACAGACAAACAAAAAGACAGGGCAAAAACAATATGCCCCCCCAGATCTGATTCCGGGGGGGGGGGGGGGGGGGGGGGGGCTAATAAAAAGAGCAGACCCTGATCAGATGGCTCCTACAGGAACTATCTTATCTGTGTCTACTCTATTGCAAAGGCATTAACAAGTGTTTAAATATGAGGGAAAGGGTTAAATCTTTCACTGCCAATGGTGAATCTGTGACAACCATTGCAAACAGTTTGGATCCAGATGAGATACGGAGTGAATTTGCATTTCTTTAGGATCCAAACCACTTCATACTGTGATTATATATAGCCTTTCTCTGATGAGTTATTATGCACATTGTGTCAGGATCTGTGGAAAAACGTGTGCCAGAGTGATAACTTGTCATTTTTTAACCCTTTTCTCCATAAATATGCCTTTCTACGCCTTTGCAAACAGGGTAGCTCCAGATCAGACAGCTTCTGCAAGAGCCTTCTGATCAGGGTCTGCTCTGTTTTCTTATGGAACTATATAGATCTGATGTTTTAGCTTCTGCCATGGTAAAAAATTCCTGTGTTCATGTGTTTGTTTAAACTAGAAAATTGTGTCTGTAAGACACAGTGATGCCCCTGTGGTGGTGCTTGCTTAGCTGCACATAAAATTCATGAAATTCATTTGACCTTGACCTTGGGCTTGCGGGCAGCATGGGCTGGGTGCGTAATGAAAGTATGGATGGTGTTTAATGTGTATATGCAATTCTATGCCAATAGCTATAGTGGTTAGTGAGATATAAGACTATTAAAAATCTGCGACAACCAACTGCATGTAAAATTCCTAGTCATTTGACCTTGACCTTGGGCTTTCCAGCAGTCTTAGTTGAGTGTGTAATGAAAGTATGGATGGTGTTTAATGTGTATATGCAATTCAATGGCAATAGCTACAGTGGTTAGGGAGATTTAAGACTATGAAAAAACATGTGACAACCACAAGTGCAAATAATATTACTAAGTCATTTGACCTTGACATTGGGTTTGCGGGCAGCATTGGTTGGGTGTGCAATGAGAGCATAGATGGTATTTAATGTGTATATGCAATTCCATGCTAAAAGCTAGTGGTTAGGGAGATATAAGACGGTGAAAAACTGTGACAATAAACTGCATTAAAAATTTCCAAGTCATTTGACCTTGACTTTGGGCTTTCGGGCAGCATGGGCAGGTACTAAATGATAGCACATATGGTGATTAATGTGTATGCGAAATTTCATGTGTATAAGTGTAGAAATTACTAACATATAAAACTTTATAGCAAAGCGTGACATACGGACAGACAGACGGACGGACAGGTGCAAAACAAAATGCCCCCTGACTGTCGTCACAGGGGCATAAAAATAATCTTATTAATATTCATGATGTCATTATTTCTTACATGAATATTCATGGAGTAAAGGGTTCAGGAGCTCAGTGCAGGGCAACAGGTATGCAGAAAGCTCCTATACAAGTACGAAATAACCATTAATGGGTGTATTAGTTTGATAGATTACCTTAAAGAATCATTAACTTTGGTCAGTGGTTGTAGAAGGTCCCCTCATATAAACACCTTTGCAAACAGAGTAGACCCAGATCAGATGGCTCATGTAGGAGCCTTCTGATCAAGGTCTGCTGTATTTGCTATTGGAATGATAAGATTTCACAATACCAACATATGCCATTATAACAAGAGAGTGTTTGTGAAACACTTATGCCCCAACCTTTGACCCTGAAGGATGACCTTGACCTTTGACCCATGGACCAGGGAGTTGAACGCGACACATCTTCTTTGTGTGGTGAACATTTGTGCCATTCACAGATAAAAAGTTACAGCAGGGACAAGAAATTTAGGACGGACGAACGGACAGAAGGACAGACAATGCGATTACTATATGCCCGCCTTTGGGGTGCATAAAAATTAAGCAAATAAATACTCATGATGTCATAATCTCTGAATTTTCAACAGGGTAAGGGTTAAAAAATCGTCTAACATCTATTTTAAGCTTTAATTGCCTTACTAATGTACGGTAACAGAAAGAAACTATTTGGGAACAGTGGTAATCACCTATTGAGCATCCTTGTGCAGTTTGGTCATAATCAATTCAGCAGTTTAGAAGGAGATGTTGTTTAACCCTTTACCGCATATTGACGACTTTTGACGACTCTGTAGAAGTCACTTTGTGAAACCATTGTGATAAATAGAGCATTTGCTCCTAGGAGCAAATGCTCTATTTATCACAATGGTTTCAAACTACAAAATTCTAAAATTTTCCTTTTCTCTAGTTAATGATCCTTTTCAGTAGATTTATTCAAAGGGGTTGTATCTAAAAATAGCCTATACGGTAAAGGGTTAACCCTTTACTCCATCAACATTCATTTGAGAAATAATGTCATTATTAATACTTAATAAGTTGCATTTTTATAATGAATAAGTTTTACAATGGCAAATTTTGAAGACAAGAAGTTTTGACAGTAACAGACAATATAGAATCAGATATGTTATTATATCATGAACAAACAAAGCAGACCCTGATCAGACGACTCCTACAGGATCCGCAGCTGTTTAATTTGGGTCTAGTAACTGTATTTGCAAAGGCATTAAAAGGCGTATTTATGGAGTACAGGGTTATCAATGAAAAGGATTATACCTGTGAAGTTTGATCAAAATCCATTTAAAAGATTTAGGTGGACATGTCACATAAAGATGTATTCTCCTCATATTTCAACAACATTTTTGTAACAAATTAAAATGACTTCTATATGACTTGAAACTAATTTTATTGCTACAGCAGATAACAGAAACACATCTGTCAAACTTTAGAATCTGTCTTTAACCCTTTACTCCATAAATACACCTTTCTATGCCTTTGCAAGCAGAGTAGAGCCAGATCAGATCCTATAGGAGCAGTCTGATCAGGGTCTGCTCTGTTTGCTTGTAACATAATATAGATCTGATTCTACAGTTTCCTCCATGGCCAAACTTTCTTGCGTTCACATGCCATTTTAAAAAATAATCTAATAAATATTTCATGGTGTCATTATTTCTTTCATGAATATTCTTGGAGTAAAGGGTTAAATTGAATTATGTGTACCTGATAAACATTCTCTTTCACTTGCTGGTTTTTGTTTTGCTTTCAACTGATCCGTGTCAATTCTGTTGTTGTTATGAACACCTAATCAATATTCACAGTATTGTTCTGATATCAATCTGGAAATGGTTGGAGCCTGGCCAAACATGTTTGTTGATTCTGTGAAATTTGACTAAATACTCCATCTCTTAAAACATCAGCAGTTTTATAAGACCCTAGCAGTATTACAATGTTGTTAATATTTTGATGAATATACTGTGTGGAAAAGAGACTATAAGCATTATTTTAGTGATTAGAATATAGATTTTGTGTAATTTTTGGTGTTGATTGATTTATATGACAAAGAAACAGAATATAACTTTAACCTTTTACTCCATAAATACGCCTTTTTACGCCTTTGCAAACAGAGTAGACCAAGATCAGGCTGCTCCTGTAGGAGCCGTCTGGTCAGGGTCTGCTCTGGTTGCTTATGATGTGATATAGATATGATGCAAGAAGCTCCCTTTAACCAATTTCTCTCATATTGACGACTTTTGACAACTCTGTAAAAATCAATTTGTGAAACCATTGTGATAAATAGAGCGTTTGCTCTTATAGGAGCAAATGCTCTATTTATCACAATGGTTTCAAACTACAAAATTCTAATATGTTCCTTTTCTCTAGTTAACGCTCCTTTTCAGTAGATTTATTCAAAGAGGTTGTATCTAAAAACAGCCTATGAGGTAATGGGTTAAAAACTATAATACCCATGGGAACATAATATAATATGGAATGTTTACACGATCTGCAAATGTCCTTTCTCCCCATGACCAGCAATTTCATTTTTGTCCACTGTGCATTAGAAAAAAATAACATTTGTCATTCAACCCTTTATTTTTTTGCAATCTTCAAACAATTTGGAGCAAAATTGAAAACACCTGATTGCCCATTATGCAAATTTAATTCAAGATTGACAAAAAAAAAGAAAATGAAAACAGGATTCAGGCTGTGCTTTTTTATCATCTAAAAAATTTGAGCAAAGGGAAAAATACAGTTCAGCATTACACCATCTAAACAGTTTGAGCGATGGCAAAAATACAGTTCAACATTTCAGACACATGAACTTTTTGTACATTGATCATTCCATATACATTCATCTTCCAGTAAGTGGGTATACTGCCTGTAAAAAATTAAGTCATTCACTTCATAAATGATAGTCCTAATATATCTGCCGTAAGCATTTCTTCACTAATTTGTCTGAGAAAAAAGTCATCTTTCATGTCTCAAAGTACATTAATTATTTCCTCAACTGTTTTTTAAAGGTTTTACCAATGTGTCTTATAGTTTAAATACTTGTAAGGCAAATTTATTCAGTGACTTATCAAGATCCAAACTGTTCACCCTAATTATTTGAAAAGAAATGGGGAAAAAAGTCCAAAAAAATCTGAGTTAGAAGAAAATTTTCTGCTGAAAAAAATCTTGTTAACTCTTACAGTGTGGGACACAAGTCAAAATGTCCCTTGCAAACAGTGTAGACCCAGATGAGAGGGATCCTAGGGGAGCCCTCTCATCAGGGTCTGCACTGTTTGACATCTTACACTTTTCTTTAGAAAGATCCCTAAATATTCACATAAGCTTGACCTGGTTTTTTTTATTTTGGAATAGTCCATTTGAAACTTCAGTGTTATAACGGTTAGGATCTTAAGGATTAACGGTTTGAATACTGAATATTCAAAGTGGAATGGCCCATCACTGATTAATAAGTATGAAAGTGTATAATATGCAAGAGGTTTTGGAATGACAAACTGCGCATACCCTGTTCATAGTGCTTTGAAAGGAGCTCTCTGATCTGTGTCTACACTGTTTGCAAATGGTAGTACACTCATTTTGTACAGTCCAAGGGTTAAAGTATTTTTTTCTTTTCAGTTCAGTACTTCCAAGTTCTTGGCAGTATTCTCCTGAGAGATTTGAATGCTTGCAGCACATTGCAGCTGCCTCCGGTAGAATTCGTTTAATTCTTTCAACACTGTGGGCACATATTTTTTTGTGATAACCCAAGTAAAGAGTTTGGATGTAATTGAGATGATGCATAATTTATCTAAAGAGTTTGGATGTAATTGAGATGATGCATAATTTATCTAAAGAGTTTGGATGTAATTTAGATGATGCATAATTTATCTAAAGAGTTTGGATGTAATTTAGACGATGCATAATTTATCATCTCATTAGGATTTCAACTGTTTAACACTTTTTTTAAAACACTTTTTTTCAATGTTTGGAAGAAAATCTTAACTTTAGAATTTTTGAAAACAGCAATATTTGCAGCTACTATTTACATAACCCTAACTTACGCTAAGTTTGTCTAGGCTGGCATTTGCAAATACAGTAGAACCCCTCTAATGCGAGCACTTAATGAATAAACATGGGTGTCTTTATAAGCAGGTGGTTGCTTAATGCAGGACAAAAGTAATGCAGAAAGCTCCTCTA
The DNA here is from genome assembly GCA_963576725.1 of Azorinus chamasolen. Classification (NCBI taxonomy): domain Eukaryota; kingdom Metazoa; phylum Mollusca; class Bivalvia; order Cardiida; family Solecurtidae; genus Azorinus; species Azorinus chamasolen. Next base: position 108,632,064 of record OY755236.1, read on the forward strand.
GGAGCTTTCTGCATTACTTTTGTCCTGTATTAAGCTACCACCTGCATCTAGCACCCAGAATTATACCTCTTTTAGGTGGTCGTATTAGCGGGGTTTCACTGTAGTTTGGATCCAAATCAGCTCTCAGTGTCATCTGTATGACACTCGTCAACAGTTTCTAAAAAGATCCAACAGTAAACTACTCTGCAATTGTTTGTCATTGTTTGCTGTTGCAGTCTGCATGAGGACTTACTGTATTGTATTATCTCTTTTAACTCTTTCCCTGTTTTATGTTTATTCCAAATGTCAATACCTGCTGAATATTCCCTCATATTGACACCTTTTGACACTTTTACTGTAAAAGGTGTGTTTTCAAATTATTTGTGATAAATAGAGCATTTTGCTTCCTAGGAGCAAATGCTCTATTTATTACAATGGTTTCAAAAGAACCCAAGTCTAAAAAGTTTCCTTTTCCCTAGTAAATGTTCCTTTTTGGTAGATTTATTCAAAGTTGTTTGGTCTAAAATTAGTCTATGAGGTAATGGGTTAAGGGTCACTTCAGCCATTTGGTTAAAGTACATGTCGAATGTCTCATCCTAATTTATAGTGCATCACACCAAAAGCTATACAGGTATCTGCGCTTTATGATCTATTTGTGCTTTTATTACCTTAGGCTCATATTATTGCATTTTCACGCCTTTGCAAACAGAGTAGACCCAGATCAGATGGCTCCTGTAGGAGCCATCTGATCTGGGTCTGCTCTGTTTGCTTATGAAATACTGTAGATCTAATACTACAGTTTCTATCATGATAAAACACTCGTTTTTTATAGTGACTATAAAAGTGCAGTTAATTAATAACTATGATGTCAATAGCCGCGAAGTGTTCAAAAAGTGTTCCGAGAGTATTGTGCTCATTGCTACTATGAGTTAAACTGTGCTTACCCATTGCCTGTTCTATATTCATTTAAGAAATAATGGCATCATGAATATTTATAAGCTGAATTTCTAGAATGTAAACTTTTCAAGGAAATTCTTTGCTTTGATAAACAAGAGGGCCAGAATGGCCCTGACATCGCTCACCAGGCAATCAGAGGAGAAGATTTTCAAAGTTTTCATTATGTTTCTATAGAAAACTAGCCACCCCTGGGGCGGGGCCAATTTTGACCCCAGGGGCATAATTTATACAACTTTGTAGAGGACATGAACATGATGCTATGTGTCAAATATGAAAGCTGAGAACCTTCCAGTTTCAGAGGAGAAGATTTTCAAAGTTTTCACTATATGTTTCTATTGTAAACTGGTTACCCCTGGGGCGGGGTCAATTTTGACCCCAGGGGCATAATATATCTAACTTTTGTAGACGACCTGAACATGATGCTATGTGCCAAATATGAAAGCTGAAAACCCTGTAGATTCAGAGGAGAAGATTTACAAAGTTGTCACTATATGTTTCTATTGAAAACTGACCACCCCTGGGGCGGGGCCAATTTTGACCCCAGGGTCATAATTTATATAACATTTGTAGAGAACCTAAACATGATGCTATGTGCCAAATATGAAAGCTGAGAACCCTGTAGACTCAGAGGAGAAGATTTTTCAAAGTTTTCACTATATGTTTCTATTGAAAACTGGCTACCCCTGGGGTGGGCCCAATTTTGATCCCTGGGGCATAATTTATATAACTTTGGAAGAGGACCTGAACATGATGCTATTTGCCAAATATGAAAGCTGAGAACCGTCCAGTTTCAGAGAAGAAGATTTTCAAAGTTTTACTATATATATTTCAATAGAAAACAAGGCATCCCTGGGGTGGGGCCAATTTTGACCCTAGGGGCATAATTTATATAACTTTTGTAGAGGACCTGAACATGATGTTTTGTGCCAAGTATGAAAGCTGAGTGACTTCCAATTTAAGAGGAGAAGATTTTCAAAGTTTTCACTATATGTTTCTATTCAAAACTGGCCAACCCTTGGGCGGGGCCAATTTTGACCCCAGGGGCATAATTTATAAAAAATTTGGAGAGGACTTGAACATGATGCTATGTGCCAAATATGAAAGCTGAGTGACTTCCAATTTAAGAGGAGAAGATTTTCAAAGTTTTCACTATATATGTTTCTATTGTAAACTGGCTACCCCTTGGGCGGGGCCAATTTTGACCCCAGGGGCATAATTTATCTAACTTTTGTAGAGGACCTGAACATGATGCTATGTGCCAAATATGAAAGCTATGAGCCTTCCAGTTTAAGAGGAGAAGATTTTCAAAGTTTCACTATATGTTTCTATTGAAAACTGACAACCCCTGGGGCGGGGCCAATTTTCACCCCAGGGGCATAATTTATATATCTTTTGTAGAGGACCTATACATGATGCTATGTGCCAAATATGAAAGCTGAGAACCCTGTAGATTCAGAGAAGAAGATTTTCAAAGTTGTCACTATATGTTTCTATTGAAAACTGGCTACCCCTGGGGCGGGGCCAATTTTGACCCCAGGGGCATAATTTATATAACATTTGTAGAGGACTGGAACATGATGTTATGTGCCAAATATGAAAGTTGAAAACCTTCCAGTTTCAGAGAAGAAGATTTTCAAAGTTTTACTATATATTCCAATAGAAAACAAGGCACTCTTGGGGCGGGGCCAATTTTGACCCTAGGGGCATAATTATATAACTTTTGTAGGGGACCTACAGATGATGCTATGTACCAAAGATGAAAGCAGAGAACCCTGTAGATTCAGAGGAGAAGATTTTTAAAGGTTCAAATTGTTGATGCCCAACGACACACACGCCGACGGACGACGGACATCAGGCGATCACAAAAGCTCACCCTGAGCACAAAAGTGCTCTGGTGAGCTAAAAATGTAAAATCAGATCTATCTTATGTCAAAAGCAAACAGCAGACCCTGACCAGATGGCTCCTATAGGAGCCATCTGATCTAGGTCTACTCTGTTTGCAAATGCGTGAAAACACATTTAATAGGGAAAGGGTTAACCAACCAGTATAAAACATCGGCTTCAAACTTAACCCTTTCCCTGTTCTATGTTTATTTCAAATTTCAGTATTTCAAATTTCAGTACCTACTGAATATTCATTGACAAAGTAGTTATAATGAAATATGGAATGTGTAACAATATTGCAATTTTAGAAAGTAAACCAGCATAATCTATCAATTTCCATTAACAAACAGAGCAGACCCTGATCAGACGGCTCCTATAGGAGCCGTCTGATCTGGGTCTACTCTTTTTGCAAATGCGTGAAAACACGTTTATATGAGGGAAAGGGTTAAGGCAGAAGCACAAAATTAGAAAACAAAATGGCCGTATAATGCTCAAATCAGTCTACAGTCTGTGTGAACTGATCTCCATGGAAAACAAACATGTTTGCTAAATTATATTCAATTCTCGCCCTGCTAGTCAGAGAAAATGTATTTTATACCAGCCCTTGTAGGCCATGTTCTAAGACAAATTACAAAAAGCTTTAAGAATTTTGCTGGTCACCTGAGGAACATTACTACAAAATTACCAGTGGTTTTGTAAAAATTTTGCAAATATTTGCCATGGTTATATATCGAAAACTAGATTCAGCCTCTAGACGCCCCATTGTTTTTATAACAAATTGCAACAACTTGAACATTTTGGAAAAGAGTAACCCAAGGAAAATTGCTGCAAAATTAGAATAAAATCCAGACAGAAGCTAACCATTTACCTGTTCAATATTCATGTAAGACAAAATGACATCATGAATATTCATATGCTGAATTAATTATCATAATGTAACATTTTCAGCGTAATGTTTCACTTTGACAAAAATTGTAGAATCATACCTATTTCATATTATAAGCAAACAAAGCAGATCCTGATCGGACTGCTCCTACCGGAGCCATCTGAGTCTACTCTGTTGCAAAAGGTTAAAAAAGCACTTACATCAGGAGAAGGGATAAATCTTTAAACCATGAACATTCATGTCAGGATCAATAACAGAATATTAATTAGATTAATTGTTACAATAGCACTTTGACTAATTTTGACTATGGCAGAATCTGTAGAAACATAGTGATATAAGTCAGAAGCAGACAGAGCAGACACTGATCAGATGGGTTGTACAGCTGCCATCTGATCTGGGTCTACTCTGTTTGTAAAGGTGTAGAAAGGCGTATTTATGGAGTAAAGGGTTAACTTAACAATTCTAAATCCAATGGCTAAGTTTAAATCAACTGCTCAGTGCTGTGTATGCTCATATTCTGTAGATGGAAGAGCTCTCTAAATTAGATACTTTTGTCTGTTCCTAGATAAACTGTATCTTGATCTACAGTAAACCCTGTAAACCAGAATTATAGTAGAGAAAAATTAAGATACTTTTAGACAGGTGGCTGCTTAATGCAGGGTGAAAGTCATGCAGACAGCTCCTCTTTCTGCATGACTTAACCTTGCTTTAAGCTGTCATCTGTCTCAAAGACCGATATTTATGCTAAATTTAATGTACGGTTCAGAGGGGTTTTACTGTACTTATTAAATCAACTCATAGGCCAAATTATTTATTACCCTCATAAGGCTATGCTAAAGCCCAATTGTTTTGTCCTATACTTTGACAGAAGGTTTACATAGATTTTGCAAACTGCATATGATCTGGATCTTTTTTGCCTGCAAAATCGTTAAAAAGCATATCTCTGAAATAAACGGTTGAATAAAATTCAATTAAGCAAATTTTACTTAGCCATTATTTCTTCTGTTTCAGAAAATTTAATTTTAACAATTCAGAATTCAAAAGGCTCGTTGCAGAAAAACCACCACCCTTAGAGTGGGAAGGAATTTTTGTTTTGTCTCTGTATCTAGAACACTGTGCCATTGTCCTTGCCATCCTTTCCTTCATTTTTTGTCCTTTCTGCTCAATCTAGGTGAATTCATAATGACAGGTAATCGGTAGCATGTTCTAGTGTTACAAACTGACATCCTGAATATAATTATTCCTTTGAATACAGAATTTTAACCCTTACAATGCTGAATTTTCACATGGACATTACCAAAATTCAAACAGGTCAAGCTTACAGTAAATATTCGGTGATTTTTCTAAAGAAAAGTCTAACATGACAAACAGTGCAGATCCTGATGAGAAGGCTCCTCTAGGAGCCTTCTCATCTAGGTCTACACTCTTTGCAAAGGACATTAGTGACTCAAGTCCCACCCTGCAAGTGTAAATAAAATGGAATGGTCTAATTGTTAAAAGTACAATCCATTCAGTATTATAAAGGAACATTTAATGCAAACAATCTAGAATGACACAATGCAGATCCTGATGATATGGTTCCTCCAGGAGCCCTTTGTAATTGTCAGATCCTGGTGATAGGGTTCCTCTAGGAGCCCCTTGTAATTGTTCTACAATGTTTGCGAATGCCAATTAACTCAGTCCTTGCACTGAAAAGGTTAACTATGAGTAATTGTCATTAAAATCTAAAATCTTAATAGTTCAAATCTCACAGAAATGGTTTCCAATATTTTTTGAAAATACAATTAAGCTGTCAAACATGTTTGATATTCAGTTGAGACACAGTTATTTGTCATTTTAACCAGATCAATGGTATTTGCTTAACCCATGAATATTCATGTAAGAAATAATGATATCATGAATATTAATTAGATTTATGGTTATTGTGGTATATGGACACAGGAAGTTTTGGCATTGGCAGAAACTGCAGAGTCATATATCTATATTATATCATGCACAAACAGAGCAGACCCTGATCAGGCAGCTCCTAAAAGAGCCATATTATCTGGGTCTACTCTGTTTGCAAATGCATAAAAAGGCGTATTTATGGAGTTAAGGATTAAGTTACTACAAACTCACTAACAGCATGTAAATGGTTTACCCTTAAACTGGAGAATGATCACTTTCTGAATATAAATTAATTACATCTTTCTACGCCATCTGACCAGGGTCTGCTCTGTTTGCTTATGATATAATAATTATAATGTTTAGCTATGGTATGACTTATAAATGTTTAGTTATGGTATGACAGATGACCTGGTAAGCTATGGTATGATATATGACTGTTAAGCTATAATATGACAATTATGACTGTTTAATTTGGTTTGGTTTTTATCCGATTTTATGTAGTTTTAACAGTATTTCAGTCATATCACGACGTCCAGCTAATATAAGGTGGAGGAAGACCCTAGAGGTTCTTCTGTGCACTGAACAAATTGCATTGTTTTGTGCGAAGAAGAACATCCAGGTAGAACCACCGACCTATCGCAAGCCAGCTGGAAGGCTTCCTCACATGAAAAATCAAAATGCCCAGACCGGGATTCGAACCCACAGCGATGAGGGAATAAGCAATTGTCAGTCGAAAACCATAACCACTCGGCCACGGAGGCCCTGTGACTGGTTAGCTATTTGATGACTTTTGACATATTAGCTATGCTATGACATATGACTGTTTAGCTGTGGTATGATATATGACATCATTTTAGCTATGGTATGACACATAACTGTTTAGCTATTTGATGACTTTTGACATTTTAGCTATGCTATGACATATAACTGTTTAGATATATATTTATGATGAATGACTATTTAGCTATGATATGGCATACATGACTATTTAGATATGATATGACATATATGACTATTTAGCTATGGCATGATATAATATTTTGCCATTGTATGACCTATGACTGTTTAGCTATGGCATGATATATGACTGTTTAGCTCTGGTATGGCATATAACTATTTAGCTCTGGTATGACATATAACTATTTAGCTATGGTATGACATATGACTGTTTAACTATGGCATTACTAATTGACTGTTTAGTGATGGCATGATGTATGACTGTTTAGCTATGGTGACATATGACTGTTTAGCTATGGTCTGACATATGACTGTTTAGCTGTGGTATGACGTATGCATATTTAGGTATGGTATGATATATGACTGTTTAGCTGTGGTATGACGTATGCATATTTAGCTATGGTATGACATACGACTGTTTAGCTGTGGTATGACATATGACATTTTAGCTCTGGTATGGCATATGACTGTTTAGCAATGCTGTGATGTATGATTGTTTAGCTATGGTATGACATATGACTATTTAGCTATATGGTATGATGTATGCATGTCTAGCGATGGTATGAAATATAATTATTTAGATATTGTTTGACATATAGATGTTTACCTATGGTATGACATATGACGTAAACATACATGTTTAGCCATTGTAACTATGATGTATGGCTGTTTAGCTATTGTATAACTAATAATTGTTTAGCTATGGTATGACTATGATTGTTTGGCTATGATATGACTATTTAGCTATGGCATGATATATACTTTTTGCCATTGTATGCCTTATGGCTGTTTAGCTATGGCATGATATATGACTGTTTAGCTATGATATGACAATGACATATAAATGTTTAGCTATAATTGACTTATGATTGTTTGGCTATGATATGACTGTTTAGCTATGGAATGATGCATGGCCATACCTTTTTGTTACTTAAGAGCATATCATAACCATTTCCAAGCTGCACAAGTTAACATAATTGAGGGCTTGGTGCAAAACTATTCTAACTCCTTCACAAAGTGAAGGAGTTAGAATAGTTTTGCACCAAGCCCTCAATATTGATTAATCATTCTACAAATATTCATGACTTTAGATCTAATACTTGTGAAGTACATAGGATGGACAGATTGACTGACTGACAGATGGATAAATTGACAGACAAACAAGGGTAATTCTAACCTCCCTCCTCCATTTCTTCTAAAATTTGGGCATAAAAATGCAAGACCAATTTTTGTTATGACAATTATTCAACCAAAGAGGTGACTTGTATAATTACAGTTCACTGAGACTGTGTGACAGGTTCCTTTGATAATAATAGTCATTTGTTACTATCAGAATAACTGTCACATAAATCAAAGAAAATTACTCCTGCAATGTCTCATGAGATTCTCCTCGGAAGAAAATCACCTTATAGTATAGTCTGGAGAATGACCAAGTCATACCGGTACCTCATTTCCAAAGGACATTACCATAACACATTAACCATTTGAATGCTTAAAGTTTGTTTTTTTAAACCTTTCCCCGTTGAATATTCATGTAAGAGATAATGACATTATGAATATTTATTAGCTGAATTTTTATGATGGCATAATTATTTACACAGGATGTTTTGGTATTGGTAGAATTTGTAGATTCGGATCATAAGCAGGCAGAGCTTACCTTGATCAGACACCTCCTACAGGAGATGTCTAATATGGGTCTACTCTGTTTGCAAAGGTGTGAAAAAGCAGATATATGAAGCAAAGGGTTAAACTATATAATAGTTCCTGCGACCTAATTATGCAACAGACTAGAACCATTTATAGAACTTTGGCTGAGCATCTCCAGAGGATAATTTCTGTTAAGTTGTCAATTTTTAAAAGAGGGCCATGAGGCCCTGAAGCGCTCACCTGAGATAGCCCCAGGGGCAGGGCCATTTTTGACCACAAGAAATCATTATACCCCCACAAACAGAGTTTGAGGGGGGTATACTGGAATCAGCCTGTCGGTCGGTCGGTCAGTCGGTCCGTCGGTCGGTCTGTCTGCAAAATCTTGTACTTTGAACTCCTCCTTCACTTTCAACCCGATTCACTTAATACTTGGCATAAATGTTACTCAGGAGTAGTAGATGTGCAAGACACAAAATTCAGGTCTCTGTGACCTTGACCTTGACCTTTGGCCTTGAAATTGGTCTTGAAATTGGCAGGCAAAATCTTGTACTTTGAACTCCTCCTTCACTTTCAACCTGATTCACTTGATACTTGGCATAAATGTTACTCAGGAGTAGTAGATGTGCAAGACACAAAATTCAGGTCTCTGTGACCTTGACCTTGACCTTTGGCCTTGAAATTTGTCTTGAAATTGGCAGGCAAAATCTTGTACTTTGAACTCCTCCTTCACTTTCAACCCGATTCACTTGATACTTGGCATAAATGTTACCCAGGAGTAGTAGATGTGCAAGACACAAAATTCAGGTCTCTGTGACCTTGACCTTGACCTTTGGCCTTGAAATTGGTCTTGAAATTGGCAGGCAAAATCTTGTACTTTGAACTCCTCCTTCACTTTCAACCTGATTCACTTGATACTTGGCATAAATGTTACTCAGGAGTAGTAGATGTGCAAGACACAAAATTCAGGTCTCTTTGACCTTGACCTTGACCTTTGGCCTTTAAATTGGTCTTGAAATTGGCAGGCAAAATCTTGTACTTTGAACTCCTCCTTCACTTTCAACCCGATTCACTTGATACTTGGCATAAATGTTACCCAGGAGTAGTAGATGTGCAAGACACAAAATTCAGGTCTCTGTGACCTTGACCTTGACCTTTGGTCTTGAAATTGGTCTTGAAATTGGCAGGCAAAATCTTGTACTTTGAACTCCTCCTTCACTTTCAACCTGATTCACTTGATACTTGGCATAAATGTTACTCAGGAGTAGTAGATGTGCAAGACACAAAATTCAGGTCTCTGTGACCTTGACCTTGACCTTTGGCCTTGAAATTGGTCTTGAAATTGGCAGGCAAAATCTTGTACTTTGAACTCCTCCTTCACTTTCAACCTGATTCACTTGATACTTGGCATAAATGTTACTCAGGAGTAGTAGATGTGCAAGACACAAAATTCAGGTCTCTGTGACCTTGACCTTGACCTTTGGCCTTGAAATTGGTCTTGAAATTGGCAGGCAAAATCTTGTACTTTGAACTCCTCCTTCACTTTCAACCTGATTCACTTGATACTTGGCATAAATGTTACTCAGGAGTAGTAGATGTGCAAGACACAAATTTCAGGTCTCTGTGACCTTGACCTTGACCTTTGGCCTTGAAATTGGCCTTGAAATTGGCAGACAAAATCTTGTACTTTGAACTCCTCCTTCACTTTCAACCTGATTCACTTGATACTTGGCATAAATGCTACTCAGGAGTAGTAGATGTGCAAGACACAAAATTCAGGTCTCTTTGACCTTGACCTTGACCGTTGGTCTTGAAATTTGTCTTGAAATTGGCAGGCAAAATCTTGTACTTTGAACTCCTCCTTCACTTTCAACCTGATTCACTTGATACTTGGCATAAATGTTACTCAGGAGTAGTAGATGTGCAAGACACAAATTTAAAATCTCTGTGACCTTGACCTTTGGCCTTGAAATTGGTCTTAAAATTGGCAGGCAAAATCTTGTATGACGAACTCCTCCTTCACTTTCAACTTGATTTACTTGATACTTGGCATAAATGTTACTCAGAAGTAGTAGATGTGCAAGACACAAATTTCAGGTCTCTGTGACCTTGACCTTGACCATTGGCCTTGAAATTGGCAGGCAAAATCTTGTACTTTGAACTCCTCCTTCAATTTCAACCTGATTCACTTGATACTTGGAATAAATTACAGAATTTTCTCTATTTGAACTTTGGGTATTTTTGTTATTTGGTCCTGTTACATGTTCAAAACTTGAATTTGCAATCAAGGCTGCCGTGTGGGGGTATTCATCACCTTTAGTGATAGTTCTAGTTTGTACAACCTTGGTAGAGAACCACAAGGCAAAGCAGTATGCCATTAATTAAAGGTCTAAGCCTTATAGTTTCAGAGAAAAATAATATTTTATATTTTTCCCATGAAAAACTGATAAGCCCTGAGGCAGGGCCAAGTTTCGCCCAGTGGTCAGGGTCGTAAGTTGAACATGCTTGGCAGAGGACCACAAGCCACAGCTACATAGTTGTAGAGGACCATTAGATCATGTTACATACCAAACATAAAAGGTCAAGGCCTTACAGTTTCAGTAGATTTTTAAAGATTTTCCTATGAAAAACTAATAACCCCTTGGGCAGGGCCATTTTTGGTCTGGGGTCATAATTTGAACAATCTTTGTAGAGGACCATAAGATCATGCTACATACCAAATATCAAAGGTCTAGGCCTTACAGTTTCAGAGAAGAAGATTTTTAAAGATTTTCCTATGAAAAACAGACAAGCCCTTGGTTGGGGCCATTTTTGGCCCGGGGTCATAATTTGAACAATCATCGTAGAGGACCATAAGTTCATGCTACATACCAAATATCAAAGGTCTAGGCCTTACAGTTTCAGAGAATAAGATCGTTAAAGATTTTCCTATGAAAAACTGATAAGCCCTTGGGTGGGGCCATTTTTGGTTCGGGGGTCATAATTTGAACAATCTTTGTAGAGGACCATTAGATCATGCTACATACCAAATATCAAAGGTCTAGGCCATACAATTTCAGAGAAGAATTTTTTTAAAGATTTTCCTATGAAAAACTGATAAGCCCTTGGGCGGGGCCATTTTTGGCCCCGGGGTCATAATTTGAAAATCTTTGTAGAGGACCATAAGATCATGCTACATACCAAATATCAAAGGTCTAGGCCTTACAGTTTCAGAGAAGAAGATTTTTAAAGATTTTCCTATGAAAAACTGATAAGCCCTTGGGCGGGGCCATTTTTGGCCCGGGGGTCATAATGTGAACAACGTTTCGTTTCCCCTAGCCACTGATGCTTCTGACAAAATTTCGTTAATAAATCGGGTCAGCAGTTTCAGAGGAGATGTGGTTTGAAAATGTGGACGGATGCCGGACACATCGCAGTCACAACAGCATCCTGAGCCTTTGGCTCAGGTGAGCTAAAAACATAAATTCTATTAAAATATTATTTATTAAAATCTACTTTAGCTAATGTGACCTACTTATGAGAGGGACCGAAATGATCAGAGCTATTTAAGTATTTATGTACCATATTAATTCTCTTTTTGGAATATTTTCTTCATTGTGATTTACATATCCTTAAAAGAGGATTACCTAAGGATCATCTTGCGAACACAGTTTGATTCCAAATTGATATCTCATTAGGGTCCATATCTATTGATACTCAGACACAGCTTTTGAAAAGAAGCAAAAGATAGGTATACCTTAAAAATTGAAGCAGGCAACAACTTTCAAAGATGAAAGTTACCTAAATGCTGAGAGGGATACTATCAGACCTTAGAATATATGGGAATATTTCAGATCAATAATTAAAATGTTTCTGCAAGCGCTTGCACTATCCTCAGAGGCATACATAGATAATTTTTCAAGTATACCTCCCTTATTTCTCAACCAAAACCTATGTTGTGACAACACTTTAGAATCTTCTCGAACGGACAATTCTAAAGTTTGGTCACAACATAGAGGTTATTGAAGCAACTTTAATATCTGAATAGGCATCTTTATCTACAGGGGTTATTGAAGCAATGACAACTTTAATATCTGAACAGGTATCTTTATCTATATAAGCTCTGTATCTTGCACTGATATTGAGTACAATTTAACATTGTAGGAATTTGGTAACAGTGTCAAAGTATACTGCATCTAATGTTCCAGGCTCCTCATGGATCTATTTGCCCTATTAATGTTGAATTTTCAGAGATGAATACAGTATAATCCCTCTAAGCTGCAATTTTTGGTAAAGAGCAAGAGGGTCATAATGGCCCTTTATTGCTCTCCTGGTTAATAGATTTCGTGTGACTTACTTATGCAAAAGACAGGAACGATTTATACAAATCTGATAAAAGTTAGTAAAATAGGTACCTCTTTACTTGTAAATAAATGGCAGCCATCTTGGATAACCTAGTTACTAAAAACAGTGAGTCATTTGCATATACAGATGTGCTGAATGTTATGGGTTTTCGCAGTAGTAGTGAGCATGTATCTTAATCTATATTTAGCACTGACATCATAGTCTATAGTTAGCGCTAACATCATATGGCATCAAGGATCAGGTTCTAGAAGGTAACAGAGTTGATGTGTATACTTTGTTCTGGTAAGTACTCATGGGCATTGAGGGTAAAGCCCTTTCCTTATCAGACGATTATAATAATGATAAATAAAGATACCGTACATGAATCTAAATAATCAAATAAATAAATTAAGACTACCTAATGTAAACCTTCAAACATCTACTTGAAAACTTGGTTGAAATCCTTTTTGTAGTTTAGGAAGAGATGTCATATGAAAAAATTGTTTGTTAAAATCTATTTTTAGCTGATGTGACCTAGTGCAATGAACCATAATGATTTATAAAACTTTCAAGGAGGGTTATCTGCAGATCATTCCTGTGAAATTATGTTGAAATCCATTTGGTAGTTTAGGAGGAGATGTCATTTATAGAAACAGATCATTTAAATCGATTTTTAGATTGTTTGACCAGATCATTTAAATTGATTTTTAGATTGTTTGACCTATTTATTCAATCAACCAGAACAATTTAAATATTTTAATTTTCTGTGAAAGTCCATTTTAAAGTTTAGTAAGAGATGTCAATAAAAGAATTATGTGGCCAGTAAGTAGTTTAGGAGATGTTGTTTAAAAAGAACTTGTTGAAGATTAAAGAAGCACTACGGACCATGAACACAGGGTGATCCAAACAGCTCATCTTGGCACTTTGTAGGTATTTCGAGCAAATAGCAGCTTAACCCTTTACCCCATGAATATTCATAGAAGAAATAATGACATCATAAATATTAAGTAGCTGATTTTAGATGACATCTATGACAGAGACACAGGAATATTTTGCCATAGCAGAAACTGTAGAATCATATCTATATTATAAGAAAACAAAGCACACTCTGATCAGATGGCTCCTACAGAGGAGCCAACTTATCTAGGTCTACTCTGTTTGCAAAGGCGTAGAAAGGTGTATTTATGGAGTAAAGGGGTTAATACAGGGGGAAAGTCATGCAGAAAGCTCCTGTTTTGAAGACTGGCACTGATACAAATTGGAAAGTACAGTTTAGAGGGGATTTACTGTAGTCCATCAGAGTTTAACAGAATATTCCATTCAATATCAAATGATTAAAGTTTGAACGAGATACAGTAAAACTTCTATAAAACAAACCATCAAATAACTACCAATATAGACCTTTAACTCTTTCTCCAATGCTTGCATTTTTGCATGAATTAATCACTTCATGAATATTCATTTACTTCAACTTTATTAGGTAAAACTTTAAAAGGGAATGAATGGCTAAGGCAACAACTGTAGGATCAGATCTACATGTATATAATTCCATAAGCAAATAGAGCAGAACCTCATCAGAAGACTCTTGCAGGAGCTGTCTGATCTGGGTCTACTCTGTTTGCAAAGGCATTAAAAGGTGTATTTATGGTGTAAAGGGTGTTTCTGTAAAAACCATTTATGTGTACCTGATTCTTATTTCGACATGTACATGTAGGTCAGCTATTGCACCATACACATTCTTTTTATTCACACTGTTTTAGTATTGACTGGCTTGCTTGTGTCAGCCATCCTTGACTAATTAGTACTCATTGTGTTGTTCTGAAATTGATTAAGAGTCAATCGAAGCTTGGACAAACATGTCCATTGATTTCTGTAACAATCAACAAAGTTTCCCATCTAAGCATTATTCAGTGATATGAATTTAAGTACAACTTTAACCCATTCCCTCATACTGACACCTTCTGACGCTTCTGTAAAAGTCTCCTTTTGAAACCATTATAAGAGCAAAATTAATGCTTTATTTATCAAACAGGTATCAAAACTACATAGGTCTAAAAAAATCCTTTCTTTCTAATAAATTCTCCTTTTCAGTAGATTTATTCAAAGAGGGTTAGATCTAAAAATAGCCTATCAGGGAATGAGGTTAAGTATTGATTGCTTTATATGAAAAATAAGCAGACTATAACTTTAAAACTGGTTTAATTGGTAACAGTTTGGATCCAGATATGATATCAGGTACCTCGGCATCTCCATAGGATATAAACTGTTTGATATTTTGATCACATTTTTCAGAGAAATCGATAAAAAGATACTTCGATAAGAAATCATTGAAGAAGACAACAAATTTTGCAATTGTTAAATTCAACACTTCTCATAGTAATTGTGTACATTATTAGTTATACAGATCATTGGCGGGGTATCTGACTTTTTATTTCCTGCTGAGGAAATTCATGTTGCCCGAGCCGTTAGGCGAGGGCTACATGTATTTTCCTCAGCAGGAAATAAAAAGTCAGATATCCCGCCAATGATCTGTATAACGATTTTATTATACTGCAAAGTTTAATATTTGTAGCAGTTAATTAGCGTTGTTAATTTAGGCGTCGTTTTGCTTCCCCTCAGGGGCCTCTTACTGTAAGGTAAGGGCTTATATATCACACTGCAACCCTAGTTCATCGTGTATAATAACCAGTTCATTATATTTATGGATAGAAAGGGATCTTCCAAGTGCATTAGTTTATCAAAGGATTGAAAGAATCAGACGTTAGTAAAACTTTCAGCAGATCAGCGGTTAAGCAGACACTATTTAACTTAATTGAAGGAATTTTGGCGCAGTTCGGACGTAATTTGGATGACGTCAAAATGACGGTTTTATAATATTCAAACAAAGGGCGTTGGAAGGAGCGGCTATACTGCAATTTACAGGTACGTGTACTGTGCATGTACATAAATAAAATCTGAATCGAATTTGGTGTGGGATATCTTTGTAAAAGCGGGGTTTGGGGCTAATCAGTACGTGCACAAGCACTTTGACAGCATTTGCAGCATCAAAGCAGAATAAGACCTTCGCCACATATAGGGTTCATTTACATTGTTATACAACAACTATAACAAAAATGTTTCTAAATGGATAACTTTTTTCCGCCCCAAACTCTTTATATTTCGTTTGAGAGCGGTTGTTTGAATCGAATCGACGAAGTGAAGCTGGTCGGCCATTTTTATTTTGTTAAATCACGGGAGCGAGGCCCTCGGCGGGGAAAATTCCATTGTTGCTTATGACTCCGTATATACATCAGAATTTAGAGGGATACACGGCTTTTATACATGGCTAACTGACCAATCAAAATCGAGGATTTTACTTTGCGTTATAATAAAATATATTATGCATTTGTAAATAGTGTAGACCCATCCATATGAAATAGCTCCTATACGAGCTGTATCATATGGGTCTGTGCTATTTGTCATTATAATGTGGCTGCAATTGGTCCAACAACACAAAGGTTGAGCTAATTAATATTCATAGTGGATGGGTGGACATTTGAATATTCACAATGAGTAGGGTTAACTCTTTCACCACCATAGGACAATCCATGACAACCTTTGCAAACAGTCTGGACCCAGAGGAGACACATAGTAACTTGGCATCTCGCCAAGATCATTACTGTTTGACACTGATTATATAAGAAACTAGAAAACTGACTCAGTCAGAGAGGGCCCTGTAATCAAGGGCAGATAACTCTACACATAAAAAAAGAAAAAAGAAACTCTGAAGAAAAGTACCTAGTTATAGTCTACTTTCAGTCCAAAGGACTGCTCAGCCGACTGTACATTTACTCCCCTGTTCATTGAGTCATTTGCCTACAATATTGAGCACTGCTAACATATGGTGCAATCATGCAGCCACAGTACCGGCTAGTGACCCTCACAGGTACCATTTTAACCCCTAGGTGGAGAGGAGGTGCAGGTGGGAGACACTGAAAAGCATCTCTGAAATTTCCTGGAGGGACCAGGATTTGAACTCCGGACCTCCGGATTGGTAGTCAAATGTGTTACCACTAGACCAATAGTGATCTGATTCAACCCAAAAACTATAGGCGTCTTCCTCTGATGATACTAAGCATATGCCCTTAATATGAAACCAATATGTGAAGTACAAAATGTACTGTTTGAGTTATCGCCTCACATCACACGTGTTGACAGACGGACAGGCAGAAAATGTGATTCCTATAGGGCTCCAGCATTTTCGATGCTGGGCCATAATTAAAGAAGACGCTACTTTGAAACCTGAAGCAGATGATATTGTAAACAGAGAAAATTTATTTGGTGCTGAAACAGTTAAAAACTGAACTTATAGTACAGTATTTTAGAGTCTTCTTCTCAAAATACGAGCAGTTGTATGGTTTGAGTCTACATAGCCATCTAGTAAGATCTTCCATTATACTTTCATTGAAGTATCACTGTGATCAAACCAGTCATGATTATACTTCCATTGAAGGAATTTCACTTTGATCATACTACAGTCATCATTATACTTCCATTGAAGGACTATCACTGTGATCAAACCAGTCATCATTATACTTCCATTGAAGGACTATCACTGTGATCAAACCAGTCATCATTGAATTTCCATTGAAGGACTATCAGTGTGATCAAACCAGTCATCATTATACTTCCATTGAAGGACTATCACATAGGTCAAGCATCAAAATTGTTTTATTTATTATTTTTACCAGTCTGCATTCACTCTTTGCACACTAAGAAATGTTTTGTCTGCAACAATTGTGGTCTGCCTTAATTCTTAAAATGGAAGTTCTCTCATTTCTTTTAAAAAATATGATCAAAGTGTCAAACAGTTTGGGTTCTGGTGAGACCCTGCATCATGCAGCATCTCATCTGGATCTAAACTGCTTGCATAGGTAAATACCATTTTAGCATGCACAGAGTTAAAATTCATGTATGATCAAAATAAAATTTATATGGCATTTGTATTTATTTTCAACAACACCATTAAATAATTATATTCTCCTGAAAACTAATCTCTATGGCTGGCAAGAAAGTACATCAACAAGGAGCATCACATAGCAATCTTCATTTTAACCCTTACAATGCTGAATTTTCAAATGGACTATACCAAATTTCAAACAGGTCAGCTTATGGTGAATATTTAGGGATTTTCTACAGAAAAGTGTAACATGGCAAACAGTGCAGACCCTGATGAGAGGGCTACACTTGCTTGTAAAGGACATTAGTGACTCGTGTCCTGCATTGTAAGGGTTAACGTTTTGCAGAGCAATAGATAGAGGAGAGAATTTCAAATACTTAATCATCTTCCTCATAATTATATTCATGTAAGGAATTAATTTAAATGAGGAAGGAAAGGGTTAAAAAATTTAAATGAAGGAACAGGTTAAAACAATTTCAGGAAGAGTTCCTTTACCTCTCCATCACAAAGGCCTAGTTGTGATCACTCTTTAGAATCATCTCTTCTATTAGAGTTTTTTGAGTCTATTCGGTTACAAGTCAACAGGAACCCTTAAATCAGAAGTGGCCATATATGGGCTTAGGAAACGCTTTATATCTATTAGCTCCTATACTCGTTTAGAGGAATATTTGCAGTAATGAGAAATATCACTTACCAGGGATAGGTTTCGGCAAGCATGCACCTGTGGGGTCTACCCTTATGTGTATTTTCAGCACACATGCAGTTCTGTGTAGCTCACAGTGACTGGGGTACCGATGTCCATCTGACCCGCAAACTGGCTTGTGGTGTCCATCACAAAAGTCCGGCTGCCCACAGAGACATAAGCCAAACATGCATATTCGACCAGCTGAGCAGTTGGAGTCAGTCTGACAAGCCTCTGTAAAAGACATTTACAAATAATTAACTCTTTTAATGTTGAATTTTCCAAGTGGAATGGTCTGTCATTGTTTAACCCATTCCCTCATATTGACGACTTTTGACGAGTCTGTAAAAGTCACTTTGTGAAACCATTGTGATAAATAAAGCATTTGCTCCTATGGGAGCAAATGCTCTATTTACCACAATTGTTTCAAACTATAAAATTTTGAAATTTTCCTTTTCTCTAGTTAATGCTCCTTTTCGGTACATTTATTCAAAAAGGTTGTATCTAAAAATAGCCTATGAGGTAATGGGTTAATGGTACAGTCTATTCAGTATGAAAGGTTATAAATTGTGACAGGATTTTGAATGGCAAACAGGGCAGACCCTCATCAAAAGACTCCTCCAGGAGACCTCTTATCTGAGTCTTCCCTGTTTGCCAATGGCAGTAAACTTGTTTCCCACAGACAAAGCCCAAAAAAGGCCTACAATAAATTTAAACTACAGTAAAACCTCGATTATCCGAATTTTCGGTATAGAAGAATTTAGACCCTTTTAGGCAGGTGGCTGCTTAATGCATGGTGAAAGTCATGCAGAAAGCTCCTAGAGGAACTTTCTGCATGACGTTCACCATGCATTAAGCTGCCACCTGTCTTAAAGGTTGATAATAATACATATTTTAGTGTTCGAATAATTGAAGTTTTACTGTACTTCAATTGTCAACAACTTTTTATGAATGTTCTGTATTGGTAGAAACTGCAGAGTTAGATCTACCGGTATATGTAGTATAATTTCATAAGCAAACAGAGCAAACTGGTCATCCTAATCAAATGGCTACTACATGTTATTTTTTGCATGAATATTCATCAGGTAAAGGGTCACACAGATTTCTTCTTTAAAACTGTAAAACATTATGTGTTTTGTGACTCAGTGACAGTTGTAACTTTCAGACATATGTAAGCAGTGTTGACCCAGATCTGATTACTCCTGGTGGAGTCCTCAGATCCCGGTCTGCACTGTTTCCTGCACAAACTATTTCCTAAATTTCATAATAGTAAAAATATTCTTGCAGAGACACCTGTCATAAGAAGATTTAATTGGGTTATAGTACACATTTCGGAAAGTGCTCTTAGACAATGTAGATACATTTTTACACTTTTACAAACAGAGTAGACCTAGTCCAGATAGCTCTTGTAGAAGCTGACTGCTCAGAACATTCTTTGGTTGTGAAACCCTTTCTCTCATATAAATGCTTTTCAATACTTTTGCAAACAGAGTATATCTAGATCAAACGGCTCCTATAGGAGCTGCCTGATCATACATAGTCTGCTCTGTTTGCTTATGGAATTTAATAGATCTGATCCAACAGTTTTTGTCAGAGCAAGCCCCTTGAAAATTTTACATTATAAAAATTACACACACACATTTTCAAACAGAGAAGACCCCGACCAGACAGCTGCTTTGTTTGCTAATGGAATTTGATAGATCGATTTATTAGTTTCTAAAATGGCTACAATGTTCCACCTTCCATATTTCATTATAACTATTTTGGCCATGAATATTCAGTAGATATTTGGACTAAATATAGATCAGGGAAAGGGTTAATTAATGTTAAGAATCTGAATCTACAGTGTCTACCATGCTTTCAAGCCCCATGATAAACAAGAGCCCCATGCGGTGCCAACGCTTGTCTGATTTAGTGCTAATGTCCAGCTAAATTAAAGAATTTTGAAAACAATAAAGGGCCATAACTCTACTAACCTTTGAAGTTTCATGTTGATACCTCTTATACCTTTTGATAAATGAGCTACATTAAAGTTTTTGCGCGACGATGACGACAACGGCTACGACGCAGTGATCACAATAGCTCAACAATTCTTCGAAACAGACAAGCTAAAAATTAAAGTTAACCCCTTCTTTGCCAGCCACTTTTTTCACTTGATACATTTTGTCTGCTTCAACATTTAGAGTGTGCATTTCTTTAATTTCTTTATAGAAAAATAAACAAAAGTGTCAAATGTTTTAGATCCTGATGAGACGCTGAGCTATTTGGCGCGTCATCCGTATCCAGATGTTTTGGATATGATATTCCACTCATCTTCATGCCAGTGAAGCGGTTAGTACTTCACTGGTTGTACTTTAGAAATGATGCAGGTAACCACTTCCTAGATTCCTAAATTCCAAGAAATATAGCAGCCACAATGAATCTCTATGAAATTAAGTCTTCCAAAATAATCTCTTTTCTCGTTAATCACTCGTCTGAGCTTTACAATCTGGATTACAGAATTTTAATTTAACACAATAGAGGCATGCTGAGAATTTTCATTTCAAAGTCATTCTTTGCATGCTACCAGCAAAATTTAGGATATTATTTACGATGAGTTTTGATCCTGATGTGGCACCTTGTAACTCATATTCTCATCTTGATTCAAGCCATTTAATTCTCTGAATGTGGTTTTTAGACAGAAGATGGAAATATACTTAATTGGATATGTTTTTAAAAAAAATCTAGTGGATAACAATTGTTTTGGGTGTTAAGAGCTGAATGGGTAACTGCTATCGCTGTCACACTTGTGTGCCCTGTCGTATATATAACTGGAGATCGTCAAAGATGCAGTAATTACAGTTGGCATGACCCAGTTCCAAAAATGTCTTCACCTTTTGACCTTTAGCAAGATGAGGGCAAATTAATGATAATTTTTACAAACAGTTTGGATCCAGGTGAGATGTTGTATGACTTTTCATTTGATCAGGATCCGGACTGATTGACACTCGAATCCATTGTTTAAGCAGAAATGGATGAAAACATGCACTACATTGAAAATTGGTGTACCCAAGACTTTCTGCCAATGTCACTTTACTTAGCATGCTACAAGGTTGAACTTGGTAAAATACATTGAGCAAAGAGTATACACAGATGAGAGGACCCTTAACCTTTCTCTTGATATAAGGGTACATATCTGCATTAGCAAATAGTGCAGACCATATGAGACAGCTCCAAGAGGAGCTCCTAGAGTTAACCCTACATATCTGCATTAGCAAATAGTGTAGACACACATATGACATCTCATAGAGGAGCTCCTAGAGTAAACTTTACATATCTGCATTTGCAAATAGTGTAGACCATATGAGACAGCTCCTAGAGGAGCTCCTAGAGTTAACCCTACATATCTGCATTTGCAAATAGTGTAGACCGATATGACATCTCATAGAGGAGCTCCTAGAGTAAACTTTACATATCTGCATTTGCAAATAGTGTAGACCATATGAGACAGCTCCTAGAGTTAACCCTACATATCTGCATTTGCAAATAGTGTAGACCCATATGAGACAGTTCCTAGAGGAGCTCCTAGAGTTAACCCTACATATCTGCATTAGCAAATAGTGTAGACCCATATAAATTATGAAAACCCTACATATCTGCATTAGCAAATAGTGTAGACCGATATGACAGCTCCTAGAGTCAACTTTACATATGTGCATTTTCAAATAGTGTAGACCCATATATGACAGCTCCTAGAGGAGCTCCTAGAGTCAACCCTTCTCATGCTTTTAATGCACCTGCATTAGCAAATAGTGTATACCTATATGACAGCTCCTAGAGGAGTTCCTAGCAAATAGTGTAGACACACTTGAACAGTCCCTAGAGGAGCTCCTAATGGAGCTGTCTCATATGGGTCTGCATTATTTGCCATAACAATTCAGTGGCTACAACTGATCCACATTTAGAATGAATTTGTTAATTAATATTCCTAATGGAATGATTCACATAATTGTTTTTTGTATACATTGTATTTCAGTTTCAGTCTATAATTAAAAGCCAATATATAAAGTATTATTTCCTCAATTCTAACTCTTTGTGAAAGGTGATGACCTATGCATACACTGTGAATCCAGGTCAGACATCAAGTCACTCTGGTTGGGGTTTTTTAAGTGAAAAAGAAGCAAATTTAACTTTCAGAATTGTAGCAGATGACAATTTCTGCAGACAATTACTAGCAGGTTAAGAAAATTAAAGACTAAAATTTTGCCAAAGTGAGTTAATAGAGGTGATTAAAATATGTGCGGGTTAAAAAAGAACCAAGACAATATTACCATGAGGAGTAACAATCATAGTAAATGAAAAGAGCCTAAAAAGGGACACAAAAGGACCAACAAGTAAGAAAATAACAGAAAAGGAAAGACAGATTAACTTTTTCCCTCATATAAATGCCTTTTCACGTATTTGCAAACAAAGAAGACCCACATCAGACAGCTCCTATAGTAGCAGTCTGATCAGTGTCTGCTCTGTTTGCTTTTGACATAATATAGATCTGATTCTAAAGTTTTTGTCCAAGTAAAAAACTTCCCTTGAAAAGATTACAGGATAAAAATACAGGCTAATAAATATTCATAATATCATTATTTCGTACATGAATATTGAACAAGGAAAGGGTTAAAGGAATAAGTGTTTAAATCTTTGCTGCCAAAGTCGCATATGTTATTTCCTATGCAAACAGTTTGGATCCAGAAGAAATGCTGAGTAACTTGGTGCCTCATCAGGATCCAAACTGTTTGTATCTGTGGTCATGGCTTTTGTTTAAAGAAAAGGGGGAGGGGTTGTTTTTTTTCGAAAACTGTTGTAGACAACAAAATTTTGCAGACAATAATATATGGCAGCGACAGAGTTAAGCAGATGTGTGGCGATTATGTTTGGAGAACTATACCTAATATATGGTAAAGTGGACAAAAATGAGCAATAATATGAACCAATTTATTGCCACCGTCTGGACTATTTGCATTTATTGCTAAGTATCATCTGGCATTATAAAGATACTCTCCTGAGTCAGCTAGTGATAAATAATGCACAAGTCATAATTTTCCTACTTTCATCTTCCCACCTTTCACATTTACACTTGGAAGTTATTCTTGTCTACAAATGTGTTGCCTTCAGCATCTTACCAAGCACAGTAAAACCACACTAATACAAACACTCAAAAAAGTATCATCAGTTTTTGAGACAGGTGGCAGCTTAATGCAGAGATTTCTGAATGACTTTCACCCTGCATTAAGCAGCCATCTATTTAAAACATTCTCATTTCTTTTTTCACTTATATTTTGGATTAGTGAGGATATACTTTACAACTTATTTCTTTAGTGAGGTTATACTGTATATTATTTCTTTAGGGAGGTTATACTTTACAAATTATTTCTTTAGGGAGGTTAAAGTGTACATTATTTCTTTAGTAAGATTATACTGTACATATTATTCTTTTAGGGAGGTTATAATGTATACATTTTTTCTTTAGGGAGGTTATGCTGTACATTACTCTTTAGTGAGGTTATACTGTACATTATTTCTTTAGTGAGGTTATACTGTACATTATTTCTTTAGTGAGGTTATACTGTACATTATTTCTATAGTGAGGTTATACTGCACATTATTTCTTTCGTGAGGTTATACTAAAGATCATTTCATTAGTGAGGTTATACTGTACACATTATTTCTTTAAGGCATCTATAATGTGCTCATTATTTCTTTAGTGAGGTTATACTGTACATCATTTCATGAGTGAGGTTATGCTGTACATTATTTCCTGTAGTGAGGTTATACTGTACATTATTCTTTAGTGAGGTTATACTGCACATTATTTCTATAGTGAGGTTATACTGTACATTATGTTTTTAGTGAGGTTATACTGCACATTATGTTTTAGTGAGATTATATTGCACATTATTTCTTAAGTGAGGTTATATTCCAGATTATTTCTTAAGTGAGGTTATATTCCAGATTATTTCATTAATAAGTGAAGTTATTCTGCAGATTATTTCTTCAGCAAAATTATACTGTAGATTATTTCTTGATTTCTTTTCAGAAACACAGCTGCAGTGTCAAATAGTGGTCTTATTGAGCTACCCAGTGACCCTTGGTGTCATTTGGATCAAAACTGTTAGTAAGGTTGTACGAGTTACTTTCAGTAACACCAAGTATTAACCCTTTATCTTATAGGAAAGCCTTCTGGCATCATGGCAAACAGAGTAGACCCAGATCAGATGGCCCCTGCAGGATCTATCTAATCAAGGTCAACTCTGTCTACTTAACCCTTTAGTCCATGAGTATTCATGTAAGAAATAATGACATCATGAATATTAATGAGATTAATTGTTATAAAGTTCATGGACACAGCAACTTTTGACAATGGCAAAAACAGTAGAATCATATCTATATCATATCATAAGCAAACAGGGCAGACCGTGATCAGACGGCTCGTACTGTACACATCTGATGTGGGTCTACTCTGTCTGCCAGGGTGTATGGAGTAAAGATATAACATAGATATGATTCTACATTTTCAGTCATAATAAATATTCCCCTGTTCATAATGCCGTTATAAAAAACAAGAGCTGTCCGCGGACAGTGTGCTCCACTTTTTACTAAGCTGGATGTGTAGTGGAAGTCTAAGTCGGAAAGGGGAGATAGCTATAGCAAAATTAATTTAAGGGTTACCTGCCCTTGTGAAATGAGTTCCCCTTGTAACAGTTAACAAACATATCAAATTGAACAAAATATCTTCGTCAGTTTCTGAGACAATGGATCTTAACATAAAACTTAACCAACATTGAAAATTCTAAGTCGAAAAAGAGGCATAACTATGGCAAATTTAGGGTTAACTGCTCTTGCAAAATTGGCCCCCTTCTGATAGTAAACACGCATACCAAATTTTAACCAAATATCTTTGATGGTTTCTGAGAAATGGACCTTAACAAAAAGGTTAACCAACGCCAATGCCGAAGCCGACCAGAGGGTCATGACAATAAAAAGTGGAGCTAATAAGCTAATAAATATTCATAAAGTCTTTTTTTTTCTTACATGAATATTCATGAGGTGAAGGGTTTAAGAACTTACCTATTGGTGTTGATTCAATGTAGTTCCAGGTCTGTAGCATGGATTTTTGCTGTGGGTAAACAGGTTGCGTGACCGTTGACTTCACATCTTTCTTTGGTGTAGGTGGGTTTGGGCTCGTGCTAGGCTCTATATCTGTTTTGGGTATATTTTCACTTTTCTTACCATAGACCTTTCCACCGGTAGGCTTTTCATTTTTTGCTGTAGTTGCTGTGGTTTTTTCCTCTTCTTTGTATGCTACCTTAACATGTGCAGACTCAATCTTTTTGTCATCATTGGTTTTTACAGGTTGGTCCCCAAACATTCTGTCATACCAGTTGTCAGAATCAAACAGGGTACTTCCAAGCCTTTCTGCTTCCTGTTCACTGCTGCTGTAACTACTGTCATCCAGCTCATCAAAGTAGTCATAGTAATCATCAAACATTTCACTGCTCAGATCATTAGAGTCCTCTTCTTCATCATCTGCATCATCAGTAGTCTCGTCACTTTCATACTCATCTGAATTAGTATTATCCCCATCTTCTGAAGCTTCATTAGAATCATTTTCATCATAGTTTTCCTCTTCATCATCATCATCGTCACTGACATCTTCACTGTCATCATCCTCTTCATCACTGTTATCAATCATTTCTGCATCGTCATCATCACTAGCATTATCATCTTCATCATCATCACTATCATTCTCATCTATATCATCATCTTTATCATCATCATCATCATCATCATCATCATCATCATCATCATCATCATCAACATCATCATCGTCACTTTCACCATCTTCATCATTGCTTAAGGAATTTGAATCAATAGAATCCTTATCATCTTCAAGCTTAAATGCTTTTGCAGTCGCATCACTTATTGTTGCAATGTTTTCTTTGAAATCTGGATGTTCCTTATAAAACTTTTCCAAATTAAAACCATCATCTTCTTCCATAGTTTCTACTGGCTTTTTCTCTTGATCTTGATCTTTCCTTTTCCCTTTACTCTTTTTGCCCCTACGTTTTGACCCTTTGTTCTTGCGATGATGGTGCCTTTTATGTTGAGCTGCTAGGCTTTCTTGTACTAAATCTTCTGTACTTGTGGTCATATCTTCAGTTCCTCCTTCCACTGGTACAATATCCATGTCATTATTAAAGTCAGTCTGACTTGTTTCTTCATCCTTGCTTTCCCATTCCTTTGTCTTATCTTCGTCTTTGTCATCTTTATCGGTGCTTCCACTTTCAATGACTCGACCATGTTCTTTGTTGTACTTGTTGTAATATTGCTCGTAGCTGTCTGGTGGTGCATCAGCGAGGTTGGACCAGTCCATAGCACCTGTCACATCCTGTTGGTCCACAAATGGAACAGACTTCAAGTCATCATAAAGTCGCCCATGGCCCTGAAGAAAAGAAAGCAGAATTTATAAACATTTTCCTACATGAATATTAATGCCAGAAATAATGAATAATAATAGCACTACAAAGAAGAGGGGCATGAGGCCCTGAGGCGCTCACCTGAGACAACCCCAGGGACGGGGCCATTTTTTACCAAGAAGTCATCATTTGTACAACCTTGGTAGAGAACCACAAGGCAAAGCAGTATGCCATTAATTAAAGGTCTAAGCCTTATGGTTTTAGAGAAAAATAATATTTCATATTATTCCCATGAAAAACTGATAAGCCCAAAGGCAGGGCCAAGTTTC
This sequence comes from Azorinus chamasolen, assembly GCA_963576725.1. NCBI lineage: Eukaryota > Metazoa > Mollusca > Bivalvia > Cardiida > Solecurtidae > Azorinus > Azorinus chamasolen. Next base: position 108,658,981 of record OY755236.1, read on the forward strand.
ACCCAGAAGTCAGGGTCTTAAGTTGAACATTCTTGGCAGAGGACCACAAGCTAGGCTACATATTTGTAAAGGACCATTAGATCATGTTACATACCGAATATCAAAGGTCTACGCCTTACAGTTTCAGATTTTTAAAGATTTTCCTGATATGCCCTTGGGCGGGGCCATTTTTGGTTTGGGGTCATAATTTAAACAATTTTTGTAGAGAACCATTACATCATGCTACATATCAAATATCAAAGGTCTAGGCCTTACAGTTTTGGACAAGAAGATTTTTAAAGATTTTCCTATGAAAAAATGATAACCCCATGGGCGGGGCCATTTTTTGGTCCAGAGTCATAATTTGAACAATCTTTGTAGAGGACCGTTCGACCATGCTACATGCCAAATATCAAAGTTCTTGGCCTTACAGTTTCAGAGAAGAAGATTTTTAAAGATTTTCCTATGAAAAACTGATAAGCCCTTCGCCTGGACCATTTTTTGCCGGGGGGGGTCATAATTTGAACAACTTTTGTAAAGGACCATTAGATCATGCTACATACCAAATATCAGTGGTCTAGGCCTTAAGGTTTCAGAGAAGAAGATTTTTAAAGATTTTCTTATGAAAAACTAATAAGCCCTTGGGCGGGGCCATTTTTGGCCCAGGGGTCATAATGTGAACATTTCGTTCCCCCTAACCACTGATTCTTCTGACAATATTTGGTTATAATTGGGTAAGCAGTTACAGAGGAGATGTCGTTTGAAAATGTGGCCAGACGCCGGACGCTGGACAGATCGCGGTCACAATAGCTCATCCTGAGCCTTTGGCTAGAGCTAACAAAGGATATTGTATCATGACAGCAGCTATACAATTAGACCTATCTTATATCATAAGCAAATATAGAGCAGACCCTGATCAGACGGCTCCTATACGCCTACTCTGGGTCTACTCTGTTTTCAAAGGCGTAGAAAATCGTATTTATGGAGTAAAGGGTCACCTTTACAATATGGGAAACCAATTAAATGGCATTTCAAAACAGTGTAAAGCCAGACATGTGGTCTCCTCAAAGAAGCTTAGAATCAACACTGGTCTATCAGGGTCTACCCTGTAAGCCCTGGCTCAAAATTTATACTTTTTTATTTAATCCTTTCCCTCATATAAACACTTTTTCATGCATTTGCAGACAGAGTAGATCAAGATCTGATGGCTCCTGTAGGAGCCGTCTGATCAAGGCCAGCTCTGTTTACTTATCACATGATATAGAGCTAATCTACAGATTTTGCAGGAGCAAAAATGCCATGTGTTTATAATTATGTCATTATAAAAATAATCTAATTAACATCAATGATGTCATTATTTCTTACATTAATAGAGAACAGGTTAATGAACTCCATTGTTAAAAGGTGATGTTTAATTCAGCATTTCCCCTTTCCCTGTTGAATTTTCATTTAAGAAATAATGACATCATGAATATTCATATGCCGAAATTTATAATGACATACAAATTATTGTACATGTACTTCGATATCCCAAACTTCAATGGATCATACAAATTACTTCCAGATAACAGAGGTTCGAGTCATCCGATTTCTAACCTGAACAATTTCTCAAGTTCACACCATCAAACGGGTGACATCTGCAAATAACTGAAATACTGTTGGTCGGACGTAAAACCCAACTCACTCACTCACTCGCTCACACCATCATACAGGTCTAAGCTCTTGTGGGAGCTTTCAGCATTACTTTAAACCTGCATTAAGCCATCACATATCTTGATATGCGTAGTGATACATTTTAGAACAAATCTGTATTGTATATTTAGGAAGGTCCGAACTTTTACTTCGAGTTACATGTATACCGAAGTTCGAGTTACCCGAGGTCAAGATATCACAGTTCAACTGTACATACAAATGATGTTTTGGTACTGGTAGACACTCTAGTGTCAGATCTATATTATGTTATAAGCAAACAGAGCAGACCCTGCTAAACCCTTTGAATGCTGGGAACAAAAGTATACTGGTATTTGTAGACCTAGAGGGTTCCTAGACATTAGTACTGTACTATCTCAAATTATACAGACTTTGTAAATTCAGCATTCAAAGGGTTAAGTAACGATTTTGCTGGTTGACTTTTTGAATAAAGGTACAAAAATTACAATCAAAGAATCAAACAGTTTGGATCTGGATGCATCTCATCTAGATTCAAGCTGTTACAAAGGTAACAACAAACTCACCACCACTAGCATGCAAAGAGTTTCTAAACAATATGTAGATATTGTGTATGAATAGGTTAGGGATCGATTAAATTATGGTGCCAGACAGTTTTATTATCAGCTGATTCAGTGTAGTTATCCAGCTGCTTCTCATAAACAATATATTAAAGAGTAATAATTAAGATATTCAGGAAAAATATAAGAATTCCCAAGCCAATGAAAGGATGTTCAACAACATGTTAAGGATGTCCCAAACCAATGTAAGGATGTCCCAAGCCAATGCAAGGATGTCCAAGAAAACGGTTGGATATAAAGATATTCAAGAGCAATGTTGCATGTCCCACAGCAAAGTTTGATGTCCCAAATCAATGTAAGGATGTCTAACTGCAATGTTGGATGTCCCAAAATAATGCAAGGATGTCTTAAGGCATTGTAAGGATGTCCCAGAGCAATGTAAGAATGTCCTACGGCAATTTAAGGATGTCCCAGAGAAATGTTGGATATCCCAGAGCACCATAAGGATATTAATGTAATGTAAGGATGTCCCAAAAAATGTGAGGATGTCCCACGTCAATGTAAGAATTTCCTAAAGCAATATGAGGATCTCCTATATATATATAAAAGGATGTCCCAGAGCAATGTAAGGGTGTCCAAAAATGTCAAAGCAATGTAAGGATGTCCCAGGACTAGAGTAATGTACAGAATCTGATGTCCTATGGCAATATACAGGTGTCTCAAAGTCATATAAGATGTCTCACAACAATGTAGGATGTTCCACAGTAATATAAGGATGTCCAAAAGCATTGTAAGATGTTCCACAGTAATGTAAAGGTGGCCACAGCAATGTGAGGATGTCAAAAAGCAGTGCAATGATATCCCAGGACAATGATGGATGTCCCAAGGCAATGTAAAGGTGTCCAAAAGCCATTGTGGATGTTCCCCTGGTGTAATGGTTCCTATTCTTGCTACCATGGATACGGTTTCTATTACAAACATTATCTCTCCTAAATCTAAAAATCCCAAATGTATACAGTAAAATCTCTCTAAACCAGAATTCTAGTAATGAAGAATTTAGATACTTTAAGGCAGGTGGCTGTTTAATGCAGTGTGAAAGTCACGCAGAAAGCTCCTCTAGGAGCTTTCTACTTTATTTTCACCCTTCAATAAGCTCCATCTGTCTCCATGACCGATAATTATACTAAATTTAAGATCCTGTTTAGAAGGGTGGATAAAATAGGGCAGTGTATTAACAGTGAAGACCCTGATCAGAGGGCTCCACTTAAGTCCATTGTTTGTAATTATCTTATATATTCAGTCTTAATACCTTTTGTAAACATAAATCATGATGCCGACAGGACATTTCCAACTAGACCAATAAGTAATAACCAGCACTTGACAGCTGCCTCTGAATTAGTTCTGTAAAATCCAATTATGAACCATGTCTATGCCGCTTAACCCTTTTAATGATTATTTCAAAATTCAAATGGGTCAGGTTAACCATGAATAATCAGGGATTTGTTAAAGAGAAGTGTAACAGGAAAAACACAGCAGGCTCTGACAAGAGGGCTCATCTAACAGCCTGCTCATCCAAGTCTACACTTTTTGCAAAATATATTTGTGATGTCTTTCCCCCAACTGAAAGGGATAATAATTGGATAACACTTCAGTGAGTACGGGCAGCAAAATTGGACCAATTCTTAGCAATGTTCATCTTTATTTCTCAAAGGTCAGTAAAACCCCTCTAAAGTGACCACCAAATCTGGGCATAATTCTGGGTGGCAGAGGCAGGTGGTAGCTTAATGCAGGACGAAAGTTATGCAGAAAGCTCCTATAGGCGCATGCATTAAGCAGCCACCTGCTTATAAAGACAGAAATGCTTATTCATTAAGTGGTCGCATTAGAGGGGTTCTACTGTACCTTCGTCCCCCCTTATTTAGTGCAATAGTTTGAATCTTGATGATAAACCATCTTTACAATTTGAATGTGAGAAATTAGTGACCTACAATTTGCTAACAGTGCATAATAAGTGTTCCTGATGTCATTAAGATTATGCTAATTAACCCATTCCCACTGGAATATGTATTCAGTGTTCATGATGTCATTAAAATTATGCTAATTAACCCATTCCCACTGGAATATGTATTCAGGAGTTCATGACCTTATGAATAATTATTGACAGAACTTTATAATGAAATGTGCACAGGTGCTTAATGCAGAGCAAAAGTAATGCAGAAAGCTCCTGTTGGAGCTTTCTGCATTACTTTTGTCCTGCATTAAGCTACCACCTGTCTTACAAACCCATAATTATATCTATTTTTGAGGGTCGCTTTAGACAGGTTCTACTGTAGTTTGAATTCTGATGAAAAGTCAAATAACTTGGCATCATGTGAAAGCTAACTGTCTGTAAGTCAAATAACTTGGCATCATCTGAAAGTTAACTGTCTATAAGTCACATAACTTGGCATCATCTGGAAGTTAACTGTCTGTAAGTCAAATAACTTGGCATCATCTGGAAGTTAACTGTCTGTAAGTCAAATAACTTGGCATCATCTGGAAGTTAACTGTCTGTAAGTCAAATAACTTGGCATCATCTGGAAGTTAACTGTCTGTAAGTCAAATAACTTGGCATCATCTGGAAGTTAACTGTTTGTAAGTCAAATAACTTGGCCTCATCTGGAAGTTAACTGTCTGTAAGTCAAATAACTTGGCATCATCTGGAAATTAACTGTCTGTAAGTCAAATAACTTGGCATCATCTGGAAGTTAACTGTTTGTAAGTCAAATTACTTGGCATTATCTGGATGTTAACTGTTTGTAAAGGTTTCATCAATAGCAGATTATAGTACATCCATCATTTTAGTGCAGGAAACAAGTACTTAATATGCTTTGCAAACAGTGTACACCCATTTTAGAGGGTTCCTAGAGGAGCCCTCTCATCAGAGTCTGCACTGTTTGTCATGTTGCAATTTTCTTTGAAAATAATCCCATGAATATTCACTGTAAGTTTGACCTTATGAAATTTGGAATAGTCCATTTGAAAATTCTGCTTCGGAAAGGTTAATGGGTGTATGCCTCATGTGTGATTCTCTGTCCAGTAATGGCCATCCTAAGTATCTATATATTTTTCCCAGTTGAGCAATAAAACATCACCATGATGAATAGTTCATTTCAACAGAGAGACGCAAGTGTATAAAAGCCTACAATGTTACAATATTCCCAACAATCAAAAGTGGCACCCAGTACTGGAAATCAATTCCCTCAGACCAAAACATTCATTTTTCCAACATCAAATGTTTCTGCATAATGATAAATAACCCTTTCCATTGCATGGAAGAATATATGACAATTCTTGGAAATATATTGGATCCGGATGGGACCTAAATTAACTTGAGTTCCATTAGAATCCTTCTGTTTACATCTCTGAAATAAATTTTGAAATAAAATGGAAAAAAGAAATATACTGAGAATTGAAGCAGACCGCTTTTTTTGCAGACAAAGGTAAGTTAGTGTTCCAAGTGATAACTGATCCAATTCCGTTCCCCGGGAATAATAGGGTAGGACTAGAACGATCCATACGCTTATGGTAATTGCAAGATTCAATTGAATATTCCATACAGAGGCGAGAAAACAAGAATTTTCTAATTCTGATGGAGAAAGATCAATGAGGATTAAATAGATGATAAATCATGCATCAAAATATCATATTATGCAATGACTATTGCCCTCTGTTTCAAAGGTACACGTAACAGCTTGGCATGCTGAGTGATTGTCGTCTGCAAATATTGTCGTCTGCTTCAATGTACAGATCAGATATTTTCTCTGGTGTTTTTTGACAACAATGATAAAGCATCAAATAGTCTGGATCCAGAATAAGAAGCCCTGATTAGGATCAGAACTATTTGCAATTCACCATTAGCAGTCTTAAAGGTTAATACTTACGCTGAAAAATAATGTTGGCTCAGTCAGACTCCTATTGCTGAACATTTCATTGACTTCTTATTCGATCAAAAGTTTAAGTCTCTATAGACCAAGGGTCAAACAGTTTGGATCCTAAACAGACAATGAGTTACTCCGATCCAAGCTGTTTGAAAATGCAAGTCATAATGCCCTTAGCATGAGAAGAGTTTAAAAGCATTACAGTCCTGGAAAGAGACCACCAGAAATGAAGACATTCAACTATTATGGGAGAAAATAATTAGTTTTTACGATCAATATGAATACAGTCAAAATTCTCTAAAGTGACTACCAAAGACGATGATCTAATTCTGGGTATAAACCCCTTACTCTATAAATCTGCCTTTCTCATAATGCCTTTATAAATAGAGTAGATCATCTATGCCTTTATAAAGAGAGTAGATCAAGATCAGGCCATTCCTATAAGAGTCATCTAATCAGGGTCTGCTCTGTTTGCTGATGAAATAATATAGATTATGATTCTACAGTTTGTGCCATGACCAAAATATCCAGTGTGCATGTGTTATAATAACAATTAATCTAATCAATAATCATGAATTCATTATTTCTTGCATGAATATTCATGGAGTAAAGGGTTAAAGACATGTGGTATCTTAAAGCAATCACATCATATTTTAGAAACTTATGTTTATTCTTAAAATGGTCACTTTAGAGGGGTGTTACAGCATCTTGCAACCCTCACAATGTAAAATAAAAACAAGACTTATGGAGATGTTGAATGTCTTGGAACATTAGAGAACACTCTATAAACCTATTCCTGTTGGAAACATCAGAACTGAGTTTACATGGTTTGATATACAGTAAAATCCCTTTAAACTGGAACGTTAACAGAGAACAATTTAGGTACATTTAGGCAGGTGGCTGCTTAATGCAGGTTGAAAGTCATGCAGAAAGCTCCTAGGAGCTTTCTGCATGAATTTCACCCTGCATTAAGCTGCCACCTGTATCCAGGGTCAATATTTATACTAAATGCATGTCCAGTTTAGTGAGGCTTAACAGTACATAAAAGCCTCTCTATAGTCACTAATTAACACTTTACTTGATAAAGCCACTTATAGGTGCCATCTGATCAGGGTTTACAGATCTGATTCTTCAGTTTCTGCCAAAACCACAAATTTCTGTATTCATGTCATTATAAAAATCCAGCTTTTTCATAAGTGATATTCATAATGTCAATGCTTCAATGCTAAGGTAGAGTTTTCTGACATCTATTTTTAGAAAACAGATAAGAGTATCACATAGGCTGGATCCTGATCAGACAACACTTAGATTCTTGTCGTCCCATCTATTAGAGAAAACTGTGTTCACTTTTTTCCCACAGGATTAAATTCAAGATAACTGAAGTCTTGTGAAAACAGTTAAAATCGCTTGGCGAGTCTCTCGAAAATTCCTCCGGATCAACTTGAAAAATATAGCACCCATGACTGTGATAAAGTGCCATTAAGACCATTATTTTTCCTGATGGCAATGTTGACGTGTATTGTGGAAATAATTTTAACACTTTGCACTCTAGCGGGCGAAACTGTGATTACTTATGCAAAGATTTTTTATCCAGATGAGATACCACATAATGCTGCGTCTAATCAGGATCCAATCTGATTGACACTTAATTACTGTAGTTTTGAAAACAAAAAATTGAGAGAAATGTTATTTAAGAACTGTAAGCAGACAAGAATGGTTGCAGATAAAGGTTTACCTAAGTGTGAAAGAGTTAAATTTTAAAGAGGGTCATCTGTAAATCTGAAATCAAGGCCATCCATTTCTAACCCAATACCTCATAGACTATTTTTAGACCTAACCTCTTTGAATGAATCTATTGAAAAAAAGGAGCATTTTTTAATACTAGAAAAAGGTAAATTATGAAATTGTGTAGTTTTGAAACCATGGTGATTAATAGAGCATTACCTCTATTTATCACAATAGTTTAAAAATAGACTTTTACAGCGGCATCAAAAGGTGTCAATATGAGGGAATGGGTTAACAAGAAAAGTCTCAAACTTTTCACTGTAAGTAGAATATATTAACCCTTTACACCCCGCATACACTTTTCTATGTCTTATGCAAACAGTGTAGACCCAGATCAGACAGATCCTGTAGGAGGTGTCTGATCAGGGTCAGCACTGTTTGCACTCAGGATCTTTTAGACAGGAGGTTAGCATGCCTTTTATAAAAATAATTGCCAGTATATATATATATACAAAATACATATATATATATATACATAGTATATGAGATAATAAATATGTCGAGAGAGTGGAGTTAAGCTCATAAACATCCATAGAGTAAAGGGTTAACCCTTTCTTTCATATAAGTGCCTTTTCATGCATCTGCAAACAGAGTAGATCCAGATCAGGGTCTGTTCTGTTTGCTGATGGAATTGATAGATCTGTTTCTTTACTTTCTAAAATGGCTACAATGTTCCATATATCATTATAACTATTATGTCCATGAATATTCAGTAGGTATTGAAATTTGGAATAAATGATTGTAGAAAAGAGAAATGGTTAACACATTATCCCCTAGTGACGCATTTTTGCGCATCTTTAAAAGTCACTTTATGAAACCATTGTAATAAATAGAGCATTTGCTCCTATAGGAGCAAATGCTCTATTTATCACAATGGTTTCAAACTACAAAATGCTATATTTTTCCTTTCCTCTAGTTAATGCTCCTTTTCAGTAGATACATTCAAAGAGGTTGGGTCTATAAATAGCCTAGGAGGTAATGAGTTAAATGAGTTTTCATATACTATTGATTTGTACCGAACGAGTTCACTAAGGCAATGTTTATGTCATCTGTTTATTAAATGACACAACAAATGATAACAACTAGTGCCTTTTCTTATTTTATATTTTAGTGACAGCTGTCAACCAAGCCGACTTGCTTACGTCATTGCTTGTTACATAACACATGTGCTGCAGGAAGAAAAAAAATTAAAACCTTGTTACATTTACTTGGAAACAAGCACTGTCAAGTGATAATACAATCTTAAACTACATGTGGAAATTCTACTAAACCCTTGATGTTCATGTTATATACAATTATTTGCTAAAAGGAAATCATTTAACCCTTTTGCAAATGAATAATTATGCAAAAAATCTATCATTCCATGAATATTGATTGACTGATTTTTTTATAATGGTACCTAACGAAGAGAACTTTCGACCATACCAGAAACCTTAGAATTAGTTCTATATAGTTCTTTAACCCCTTACTCCATAAATACGCTTTTCTAAACCTTTGCAAACAGAGTAGACCCAGATCAGATGGCTCCTGCAGGAGCCATCTGATCAGGGTCTACTCTGTTTGCTTATGATATGATATAGATCTTTGTGATACTGTGTCTACCATGAGCAAATCTTTCTGTGTTCATTGTGTCATTATAAGAATTCAGTTGATCAATATTCATGATATCTTTATATACTGGTATTCTTGCATGAAGGGATAAGCAAACGGAGCAGACCCTGCCTGATCTATTCTTTTGCAAAGGCATGAAAAAGCATCTCTATCAGGTTAAGCGATTTACATGGCCAAGATATAATGGCCACAAACATTTGTGTAAAATTTGGTAAGCATTGGACAAATACTTTCCAAGAAATATTCCGGACAAATTCTTCTAGATGTGCATACATATGTACGTATGTATGTGTGCGTGCGTGCATACATACATACTGATAAGGGCAACCCTATATGCCACCACTATGTGGGGCATAACAAACAGAGCACTCCCTAATCAGACAGCTCCTACAGGAGCCATCTTTTCTGAGTCTACTGTGTTTGCAAAGGCACAGTAAGGTTTATTTAAGGAGTAAAGGGTTAAAAGAGTTTTAATTTAGGCATCTTATCTATTCTTCTGATCTAAATTCTACATCTAATTGCTACACAGGCTAAAAGGTTTGAATGCTGAAGTTTCAAAGTGATCCATCATTTGCCAATAGAGACCATACAGTATTCAATAGTATACCATATTAGAACATGTCATGGCTTTTCATTTACTGAACATAGAAGTCTTAGAAAGCAGGTGTAGCTTAATGCAGGTCAAAAGTAATGCCAAAAGCTCCTATATGAGGTTTTTTTGGCACTACTTTTAACCTGCGATAAGCTACTATTTGCATTACTGACCTATAATTAGACCCCTTTTTGATGGCCTCTTAAAGGGGATGTCCCTACATTTGACGCGTTTCATAAACACTTAAAATGTACAAAACTCATTTGTTTATATGCTGAAAAGTAGTATATCGCAAAAAGCCCCATCCAATTACCGTTTATAATGACAAAACATCCATGTGTTTGATATCGCCGATCCCGGTTTTACTCCCTGATGTTTCAGTTTTATTCGGGTTGGGTTTTAGTTTCGTTAACTGTTCGCCCTATTCGCGATTCTCCGACCACTTCCGAGAAAGCTATTACGTAAACAATGGAGGGATCGGGTGATCATCGGCAAAACGCGGAAGAATTTAACGGAAAAGGCCGATAATATTGTGTTGTAGAACAAAAATTATCAGTATTGAAGAAATCAGTTTATTTGTATCACAGGGGCATTTTTCGATATAAGTTCAAATTGGGAACCTTCATAATAATGACAGAGCATAACAAATACCAAGTTTTATGATATTATTGAAAATATGCGATTATTGTAGGGACTTCCTCTTAAGACAGGTTCTACTGTACTTTGCGAGGGGATTTTGAATGACCAATGGTGCAGACCCTAAGATAAAAGGTCTCCTGCAAACAATCCTATGATCTGTGCCTACACTGTTGCAAATGAATGTAAACTCATTTCCTGTATTCAATTATCAAAAATAAAGAGTAAACGCAGCACTGTGAAACAATTCCAACTTCCTGTTTGACAAATCTGGAGTTTCGCCTTGCAATTTATCAACATTTGCATCCTGGAATTGCAGCAAAATTGTTCAGCAACAACAGTCAACAGTTACTTGACAAGTTGCTACAGGAGCCGTCTAATATTGGTCTACTCTGTTCACAAAGGAATAGAAAGGTGTAGTTATGGAGTAAAGAATTAACTCTTACATGATCAATACTCATGTATTATAGTCCATCCATTTTGAAAAAAATCAATTTGATTCTTGCACGGGGTCAAAAGGCGTTTCTATCAGGTAAAGAGTTTATAAGGATCCACCATAAGCACTCATGTAGGATATGAATATCTCACCCTCGAAGCACTCATGTAGGATATGAATATCTCGCATGATGATTTTCTGATCCCAAGGATGAGATATTGATTTTCATGAATGATTGCTTATTTTTATCCAAACTTGGATGATGGATTAATATCTTCCTTGTTAAAGTGCTGTGTGTCTCCCTTTTTAAAGTGCTGTGTGTCTCCCTTTTCTGTGTGTCTCCCTAAGTGCAGCTGCATGTTTCCCTTTTTAAAGTGCTGTGTGTCTCCCTTTTTAAAGTGATGTGTGTTTCCCTTTTTAAAGTGCTGTGTGTTTCCCTTTTTAAAGTGATGTGTGTTTCCCTTTTTAAAGTGATGTGTGTTTCCCTTTTTAAAGTGATGTGTCTTTCCCTTTTTAAAGTGCTGCGTGTCTCCCTTTTTAAAGTGCTGTGTGTTTCCCTTTTTAAAGTGCTGCGTGTCTCCCTTTTTAAAGTGCTGTCTGTTTCCCTTTTTAAAGTGCTGCATGTCTCCCTTTTTAAAGTGCTGTCTGTTTCCCTTTTAAAGTGCTGTGAATTTTCTTTTCAATTATCTGACTGCTTATCCAACTGAAAGGTTCATAAGTTAAAGAACTGTGTTGTAAAGTACAAACAGAAGTATGTATTGATCAATAGAATCATCCTTTGCCTTGGGCTTCCTTTCTCTTTACCCTTTACTCTATGAATAATCATGTAAGAAATAATGATATCATGAATATTAATTAGATGAATATTTATATATGTAATAGCAAAATGTACACATTAAATTTCGGCCATGACATTAATTTTTGGCCATGGCAGAAACTGTAGAATCCTAATCTATATTAATTCATACTGGCAAACAGAGAATCGGTTTATTATTTCATAAGCAAACAGAGCATCTACAGCCATCTGATCTGGGTTTACTCTGTTGCAAAGGTGTAGAATAGGGTATTTATGGAGTAAAGGGTTAAAATAGCTGGCTAAAAATAATCGTCAGTCTTCACCATGCGTAATAATCTTGACCCTCATTTAAAGTGTGCATGACATTAAAATGAAAGGAAATACAATAGTCCTCCAACACTTTCATCTAACTCATAGCAAACAATTTATATTAATCATGTCAGAGTGAAAACCAACAACAAATAAAGAGGAAAAGTCACAGAAACTTTGGGTTATTTTTTAATCTTGAACATACAATAAAGCCATATGAGGTTATGTAGCATGTGATATCATGTGACGTCACAATCATGACATAGAAGACACGCTTCAAACATCACATGATATGTAAGATGCATGTACCTTCCATGAGCAAACCCCTGTCTTCCATAGGCAAAGGTGGGAGAAAAATATATCATCAGAGACTCATGCAGATGTCTTGATGAGACAGCAAATTAGATTGTATCCCATCTCCACTGAAACCTCCTCACATTATTCATGTAAAGCATGCCAAGACAGATGATCAGCTGAAAGAGTAAAGTGCAACTTTTGCATCTGAAATGACATGCATGCATGCTACCTCCTGCACCATCATCATTTCAAACATCGATTTCCAACCTAACTATCTCAATATCAAAACATTCCTTTCTTGGAAAGATTTAATGCAATTATTTTTCTGTTCTCATCAAACAACTCTAGTTCAAAGGAACTTCTGTCTAATTAATCTTTCATTTGAATGCGGGAGATGAAATAAGTTGCCAACAGGATAGGTTAATCCGAGTAAGAAGGGTCTACTAGTAGATCTCTGATCAGGGTCTACACAGTAAGTGATTTGGCCAATTTAGGTTATGTACCCTCTCAGAAAACACAAAGCTTTACTGCATCTAATAACAAAAGATTCCAAGTTGAACTTTCCACATATCTAAATATTCAGTATGTTTGTCAACCTAATTACACAAGTAGTTTTGTCATCTACTACAAATGGTTAACCCTTTCCCGCAAATTAACGACTTTTGACGACTCTGTAGAAGTCACTTTGTGAAACCATTGTGATAAAAAGAGCATTTGCTCCTATAGGAGCAAATGCTCTATTTATCATAATGGTTTCAAACTACAAAATTCTAAAATTTTCCTTTTCTCTAGTTAACCCTTCGCTTGCTATTCGCGTCAATATACCTACCTGTAAATAGTGAAGACCCAGGTGAGACAGCTCCTGCAGGAGCTGTCTCATCAGGGTCTGCACTATTTACAAGTTGATTGTGCAACCAGTGCACTCCACAGCAGTGATTGCACAGCGAAATACGTGTACACAGTGAAGCTATATGTAATTATACAACAGGGCATGGGTAAAGAAGTAGAAATGTATTTTAGAATTTAGCAAGAGAAGGGTTAATGATCCTTTTCGGTAGATTTATTCAAAGAGGTTGTATCTAAAAATAGCCTATATGGTAAAGGGTTAACCCTTTACTCCATAAATACAACTTTCTACGCCTTTGCAGACAAAGCAGACCCAGTTCATATGGCTCCTGTAGGAGATGCAAGTTTCTCAACATCTCATCTGGATCCATACTGTTTGCATATAGTTGTCACAAATTCACTTGTTGAATATTCATTTAAGAAACAAATGACATCACAAATATTTATAATCTGAATTTTAAAAATGGCATATGAACATGGAATGTGTTCATATTGATAGAAACTGTAGATTCAGTTCTACAATAATTCCATAGGCAAACTGTGAAAACTCTGATGAGACAGCTCCTATAGGAACAATCTGATCTGGGTCTTCTTTGTTTGCAAAGGCATCAAAAAGCAGTTATATGAGAGAAAGGGTCAAGGAACTATTTTTGATTTAACCTATAGTATATAGTAGTATATAGGAGCTTTCTGCATTACTTTTGACCTGCATTAAACTACCACCAGCCTTAAGGACTCAGAATTAGACTTCTCTTTAATGGTTGCTTAAGGCAAGCTCTACTGCATGTACAAACTGCATACAGTAAAACCTCTCTAAAATGGAATTCTAGTATAGAAGAATTTAGATGCTCTTTGGCAGGTGGCTGCTTAGTGTAAGGTGAAAGTCATACAAACAGAATGATTCTAGAGGAGCTTTCTGCATGACTTTCACCCTTCATTAAGCTGCCACCTGTCTCCATGACCGATATTTATACTAAATGTAACGTCCGGTTTAGAAGGGTTTTACTGTATTCTTTTTCTTGGGGGAAAAGGATCTCAATTCATTGAAGACACTGTGTAGACAAAGATCAGAGATTGTTATCACAGTGTACTGTTAGTAACCTATCAAGATCTGTAGACAAAGATCAGAGATTGTTAAAATTCTCGCTTCTCAGACGGGCTAGATAAGCTGAGTTACTAAAAATAGCTGTACTAGAAATCCTTATCTGGAACACCCCTTGTCTGGTGTTTTCATATGCGCGATTAGGTAAAATCAATACAAGGGAAGGAGCTCTAAACAGAATTATACCAACATTTCTATAGCCAACAACCTTGTAAATTAAAATTAATATAAGTAATTAGCATGAATATGAAATTCTAGTTATCATATAAACATTTTAAAAGCCTATTTAATTAACCGAAGACGTTGTTTTGTAGTCACTCAGTCATTTATATTATACACCAAAACATAACGTTTGTGGTTGTCATAACAAATGACGTCATTTGGTGTCACGCTTTTATGCTGCAGTTTGTTGCTATTAGATATGGAAGTCGTATTATGCAACGTACTAAAGTAGTACTTCACAAAATCCGTTAATTTACTTGGTTTTAGGGCGTATTTCAGCGAGAAAAATAATCAAGCATGGGTATTGTTTAAAGCTCGTTTCTGACTGGAACAGACCAACCTCGGGTATAGAAACCCCCGTCTTTAACAAAACCCATGCTTGATTCTATTAATCACAGTGTACTGTTAGTAACTCATCAGGATCTGTAGCTATTTGTGTCTCTCTTTCCATACAGTGAATAGTATAGAACTTGATCATAGACATAATATTTCATCTTCATCAGTACTCTTTGCAATACGGAACATCATTAAGTCATCAGTGAAAATGAATTTATTTACCTGACAGCTCCTAGGAGAGCTATCTGATTGAGGCCTGTTTGCTTACGAAATAATATAGATCTGATATTGGAGCTTCTGCCATGTTCAAAATGTTTTATGTCATCATAAAATTTCAGCTAATTAATATTCATACATTTATTACTTCTTACATGAATATTCATCAGGTAAAGGATTTATTGGTAAATTAACCCATTCCCTCATATTGACGCCTTTTGACACCTCTGTAAAAGTCACTCTTTGAAACTATTGTAATAAATACATGTGTACAGCGTTTGCTCCATAGGAGCAAAATTAATTCTCTTTTCAAAACTACAAAATTCTAAAAAAAAAAATGTTTTTCTAGTAAATATTCCTTTTGATTAGATTTATTCAAAGAGGTTGGGTCTAAAATAGCCTATGAAGGAATGGGTTATGATTTTCCACCACACTATTGTGAAAAGTTCAATCACTGTTATTCTATGAGGTAATAAAGATTATTGTATTTGGTTGTATACGGGCTGGGTGGTTTAGGTTCTAATAATCAAATGGCAAATGGTGGGGATATTGATCAGAAAGCTCCTAAAATGGTTTCCTATTTTAAGACAACTGATAACACACTATGTTGAATTGTGGTTTTTAAGACACACCATATTATCCCTAATAAATGCTCCTGGGTGTGTGTTTGGGTGTGTGTGTTTGGGGGTGTGGGTTATTGGGGGGTGTTATAGATAGATCTGACTCTTCAGTTTCTACCAGTAACCAAAAATCATGCGTACATGTACATAATCATTATGCCATAGTAAAATATTCAGCCAATAAATAATCATGATGTCATTATTCCTTACATGAATACACACATATAATGTATTGTAATGACCCCATTTCTGTATTGTAATGGACCCCTTTCTGTACTGTAATGAACCCATTTGTGTCAGTTAATTTCTGTTTTGTAATGACCCCATTTCTGTATTGTAATTAACCAATTTCTGTATTGTAGTGACCCCATTTCTGTATTGTAATTAACCAATTTCTGTATTGTAATGACCCCATTTCTGTATTGTAATTAACCAATTTCTGTATTGTAGTGACCCCATTTCTGTATTGTAATTAACCAATTTCTGTATTGTAGTGACCCCATTTCTGTATTGTAATTAACCCATTTCTGTATTGTAATTAACCCATTTCTGTATTGTAATTAACCCATTTCTGTATTGCATCTAATCCCATTTCTTTTTTAAAGCATTAAGTATCTTTTCTCGACAATATTTTGCAATCATTATCACAATGTTGTGGAAAGAGATACAGTAAAATCTTTCTGCAGTGGCTACTGAACCCTTTTTACACCTATGCAAACAGAGTAGACCCAGGTCAGTTACTAATAATTAAAACTGGCTATTAATTAAACAAAAAATTGTATCAAAATTTATCACTGAAAAAAAAAATGATTTTTTTGACAAACAGTGCAGACCCTGATTTGGTTGTTTATATTTGCTACGTTACTAAGCAATCACAGCATATCATTACTAATTTACTGATGGAATTCATCTCTCAGAAAGTCATCAAGTGCACATTACATTACACAGTCTATACATTTATTATCCAAAATAATAAATAATTCACCCATTGACCTTTTTGCTGCATTTTTGAATGTCCCATCTGTGATTACCTATGCAAACAGTGTGGATCAAGATGTGATGCCAATACAAGTATGTTGACAACTTATCAGGATCCAAACTGTTTGTTACTGAGTTTGGCTTTTAAACAAATAGGGGAGAAAATTAAACAGATGGTAAATGCAGCAGACGACAAATTTTGCAGATGACATTATTTGGCAGCAAAAGAGTTCATGCTTAGCATGCTGGGAATATATTTGTGAGAACATTTCGCAACCAATTTGGACCCAGATCAGATATAGCTTAATCCTTTCCCTCTTGAATATTCATGTAGGAAGTTATGACATCATGAATATTCATTAGCTGATTTTATATAATGGTATATGAACAGAATTGTTTGGTATTGGTAGAAACTATACAGAGCAGACACAGATCACATGGCTGATCTAGCAAACAGAGCAGACACCGATCACATGGCTGATCTAGCAAACAGAGCAGACATCGATCACATGGCTGATCTAGCAAACAGAGCAGACACCGATCACATGGCTGATCTAGCAAACAGAGCAGACATCGATCACATAGCTGATCTAGCAAACAGAGCAGACACCGATCACATGGCTGATCTAGCAAACAGAGCAGACACCGATCACATGGCTGATCTAGCAAACAGAGCAGACATCGATCACATAGCTGATCTAGCAAACAGAGCAGACACCGATCACATGGCTGATCTAGCAAACAGAGCAGACACCGATCACATGGCTGATCTAGCAAACAGAGCAGACACCGATCACATGGCTGATCTAGCAAACAGAGCAGACACCGATCACATGGCTGATCTAGCAAACAGAGCAGACATCGATCACATAGCTGATCTAGCAAACAGAGCAGACCACATGGCTGATCTGGTTCTACAGTTTATACCTGAGAAAAAATGTCCTCTGTCAATGTGCCTTTATAAAAAATAATCTAATTAATATTCATGGTGTTATTATTGCAACTGGGAAAAGGTCACAACCATAGATATATCTATGATAACATATGCAAACAGTTTAAGATCCAGATGAGATGCTGAGTAGCTCGGTGTCTCATCAAGATATTAACTGTTTGATAATCATCATATTTGTATAATGAATTTTAAGAAAACACCACTTCTGAAACAGTCAATAATCTTTGCAGACAAAATTTATTTGGTAGTGAAAGCTTTAACCCTTTCCATCATATAAACGTGCTTTCACATACTTGCAAACAGAGTAGACCCAGATCAGACGGCTCCTATAGAAGCCATCTGATCAGGGTCTGCTCTGTTTGCTAATGGAATATGAAAGGTCTGTTTCTTTACTTTCTAAAATGGATACAATGTTCCACTTTCTATATTTCGTCGTAACTATTTTTCCATGAATATTCAGTAGGTATTGAAATTTGGAATAAACGTAGAACAGGGAAAGGGTTGATCATTTCATCACCAAGTATAGACATCTGTAAAACGTGTCATCTGCAGCAACTTTAAATTTAAGTTTAATTTTTCGCCTTAGAGTTTGGATCCTGGTGTGACCAAATGTTACTCAACATCTCCTCTGGATCTAAATTATCTCTACAGCTATCTCAGATTCACCATTGGCAAAGAAAAGGTTTCCACCAGGCTCAGGAACTAGTGGTCAATAACATGACATATGGCAATATTGCTGACGTAAAATATATAGCAAATGGCTCCTTTGGGAGTTATTCCACGCAGTCTGTATACATACAATGGAAGTGAGGCCTTTTCAAGGCTGATGTATTATAGTCATGGTCTATAGTTTGTCAGCCAATATATACATATACTCTTTCAACAATAAGTAATTATTGTCCCTTAACCCTTTCCCTCATATAAACATGCTTTAACGCATTTGCAAACAGAGTAGACCCAGATCAGACGGCTCCTATAGGAGCCGTCTGATTCTGTTTGCTATTACTTTATAAAATGGCTACAATGGTTCACCTTCCATATTTCATTATAACTATTTTGTGCATGAATGATCAATAGGTATTGAAATTTGTAATAAACATAGAACAGGGAAAGGATTAAAATTGTTGTTTACTTCACTTTGCTACAAACAATATTTTTTCAAACCTTGATCAGGGTATCAAACCATTTTACTCCAGATAATATGCAATGTTACTTCAACGTCTCATCTGAGTCAAAACAGTTTGCAAAGTTTACCAGAGTGTCATCCATAATGTGGGAAGAATAACACCGTATTTACTCTAAATATAACAATACCAAGTTTCTCAGCTCTTAGCTTAAACTATGTAGATGTTACAACACCAAGTCTCTCCTCTCTTAGCTTAAACTAAATATAACAACACCTAGTCTCTCCTCACTTAGCTAATAAACTAAATGTAACAACACCTAGTCTCTCAACATCTCTTAGTTTAAATTAGATGTTATAACCTCTAGTCTCTTCTCTCTTAGCTTAAACCAAATATACCAACACATAGTCTCTCCTCCCTTAACTTAAACTATATGGTGCAACACCTAGTCTCTCCTCTCTTAGCTTAAACTAGATGTTACAACACCTAGTATTTCCTCTCTTAGCTTAAACTACATAGATGTCACACCACCTAGTCTCTCCTCTCTTAGCTTAAACTAGACGTTACAACACCTAGTCTCTCCTCTCTTAGCTTAAACTAGATGTTACAACACCTAGTCTCTCCTCTCTGAGCTTAAACTATATGTTACAACACATAGTCTCTCCTCTCTTAGCTTAAACTATATTTTACACCTCCTAGTCTCTCCTCTCTTAGCTTAAACTACATGTCACAACACCTAGTCTCTCCTCTCTTAGCTTAAACTATGTAGATCTTACAACATCTAGTCTCTCCACTCTTTGCCTAAACTACAATGTACATAGATGCTACAACACACAGTCTCTCCTCTCTTAGCTTAAGCTAAATAGATCTTACAACACCTAGTCTAGTCACCTCTTTTAATTTAAACTAGATGTTACAACACTTAGTCTAGTCTCCTCTCTTAGCTTAAACTAGATATTACAACTAATAGTGAGTGGCAAAAATGTAAGAAGAAGTTTGATCTAGTTCTACACTATTTGCCTAAGTTTGTCTGGTTGAATAATTAGAATAATTACAATAAAAGGTGAAACCCTAAACATCTTAAGTATTGACACACAAACATAGACAAAAAGCACATAATACTTAGACAAAACATCTCCTTAAGGAGCTGTTGTGTTAGGGTCTACACTATTGTTACTATGTCAGTCTAATTTAAAGTTATTAACTTGGTACCAAATTGACTTATAGATGGAGAGGGGAGATTGTGTGTTCAAATACTCACTGTAATTAGGGTACATTACTTTCTCAAAGGTTTAGTGCCAAAGAATTTCTAGAAATATTATGATGGCATCAGGCAGACATCAAGGTGTTCATTTATTGCTTCCTACTTAAAAACCTTAACCCTTAAAAACCAGTTCTCAAATGGACTCTTTCGGATTTAACTCTTTGCACGCTAGCGGCGAAACTGTGATTACCTATCCAAACAGTTTGGATCCAGATGAGACGCCGCATAATGCGACGTCTCATCAGGATCCAAACTGTTTGATCATATTTTTGCAAAGAAATTAGAGAAAAGTTATTCTAAGAATTGAAGCAGACGACAATTGTTGCAGATGAAAAATGGCACAATTAGCATTAAAAAAAATTGTCATCTGCAAAAATTGTAGTCTGCCTCTCTTAACCCTTTCTTCCATGGGCTATTTTCAGATACAACCAGTCTTTGAATTTATCTACCGAAAAGCAGCATTTACTAGAGAAAAGTAAAATTTTAGAATTTTGTAGTTTGAAACCATTGTGATAAATAGAGCATTTGCTCCTACAGGAGCAAATGCTCTATTTATCAGAATGGTTTCAAGAAGTGGTTATTACAGAGGCGTAGAAAGGCGTATTTATGGAGGAAAGGGTTAACCCATCTCATGCTAATCGAGTCATGACCCACATTTGCAACAACTTGCATCTCATCGAGACGCCAAGGAACTCGGTCGGTGTCTCATCAAGATCAGAATTGTATGACCCTCCATCAGTTTTTTCTTACAACTGGACAACTTTTAAAAATGACTGCAATGAAATGTTCAGTTAATATCAAGTTTCGATATCATGAGAAGGGTTAATGGAACTAGATGAGAAAATAAACTGACATTAAACAAACCAAATCATCCCAACAATAGGCAAAATCATCAATTATCTACTTCAATTCTTATTCCATTACTTACTAGATATTCATATATAAAGCTATAATGACTTAATGAATATAATTCACTGATATTTTATAACGGTATGAGGGATATCTTTGTTTTGGTATAAATTGTAGAAAAAGATCTATACTTTAGAAAACAGACCAGACTCTATTTAGACATTTTCATCAGGAGCTGTCTAGTCTGGGTCTACTCTGTTTCCAATTTACAGGAGTCTTCTTTACTACTTAATAATCCTGCATTAAGCAACCACCTGCTTTTAAAGACATCTATGATTATTTATAAAGTGGTCGCTGTAGAGTATGTGTGTTTGCGTGTTTGTGTGTGGGGAGGGGGGGGGGGGGGGGGGGTAATTGTACATGTCTATTATCAAAACAGTTTTTATCCAAATGAAACATCGAATAACTCGGTGTCTCATCAGGATCCAAACTGTTTGATACTGTGATTATCATTCAAGCAGAAAGATTTAGAACATTCAAAGATAAAAACGGATGCATACCACATATCTGACAGCATAAGAGTTAAAGCCATAAAACATTCTCCTGAAAATTCATAAAATTCTAGACATGAATCTCCAAACATGGAAATAGGCTGTGTTTAATCTTTAACTTGCTGTGGTACATTATAAACACTGAGTGATTTGGCATCTGATCAGGAGCCAAACAACAAGACACTCTGATTGCATGTTAATGTAAAGATAATGAACATACCTTGTATTTTGAAACAGGAGTGAAAGAAAATTTGTAAAAGATATTTATTCAGCAGGCTTAAAGTGTTGTTTTGTTTTATTTTGTGAGTCAAGAAGGCGTCTCTTTAACTCTTTGCACGCCAAGTAATTTTTCGTCTGCAACAATTGTCGTCTGCTTCAATTCCAAAAATAAATTTTCTCTCATTTCTTCACAAAAATGTGGTCAAAGTGACAAACAGTTTGGATCCTGATGAGACGCCGCATAATGCGGCGTCTCATCTGGATCAAAACCGTTTGCACAGGTAATCATGGTTTCACTGTTTAGCAGTGCCTAGATGATGATCTCTGGAAATGGTTTAGATCAAGTTGAGATGCCGCCTAACTCAACATCTAATCAGATTCCAAACTGTTTGATACTCTAACATAAGTATTGAAAGATTAACTTTTAGAACTGTAGCAGTTGTCAAACTTGAAAATGACAGTAATTTGCTACAACAGAAATTATCCAAGCTTTTCAATGAGGAAAATGAGTGTACAGTAAACCCCCTCTAAACCGGATGACGTTTAATTTAGTATAAATATCGGCCTTGGAGACAGGTGGCAGCTTAATGCAGGGTGAGAGTTATACGGAAAGCTCCTCTAGGAGCTTATTTTATGACTTTCATCCTGCATTCAGCAGCCACTTGATTAAAAGTATCTAAATTCTTCTCTACTAGAATTCCAGTTTAGAGGGGTTTTACTAATACTGGCATTACCAAAAAGTGTAGACGAACACTCTGATCAGGGTCTGCACTGTTTGCTATTCAAATTCATCTCCCAAATTATAACTCCTTTTACCCTATTGATGAATATATTCAAAATTCTGCATTCCAAGGGTTCAAGCCTTTCAGACAGGCACATGTAAGAGATGAGCTTCTTTGTCTGCAAGTCAAAGGCATCACACCCATGGGACACAATATCTGCCTGTCTGCTGCCAATCAAGTTACATTTAAAGACGTCCACATAAGGTAAAATATAAAAGAGTATGTGCTGTAAACCTTCCCCTATCCTTTAACCCTTTCAATCCCAACTTATCAGAGTGGAATAGCCCATCAGTGTGTAACCCTTTCCCTGTTGCATATTCATGTAAGAAATAATGGTACATGTATCATGAATATTTATAAGCTGAACTTGTATAATGGTACATGAACATAGAATATTTCTAACTGGGCAGAAACTGTAGTATAGCAACTATATAATTCCATTCCATAAACAAACTGAGCAGAACCTGATCAGGCAGCTCCTATAGGAGCCATCTGACCTGGGTCTACCCTTTTTTGCAAATGCGTGAGAAGGTGTTTATATAAAAGAAAGGGTTAACTCTAGAGTCCACTTAGTAAGGAGCACTCTGTTCAGGGTCTACACTGTTTGCAAATGACAGTGCATGCATGTCCTGGGTTGAAAGGGTTAACCCTTAATCTGATGAATAATTAAAACTAGCTCATCAATTTCAGAATAGTAACTGTTTGCTAAATAATATTTTGTCTGCTACAATTGTCATCTGCTTCAATTCTTAAAATAAAATTTCTATCAATTCTTCGCCAAAAAATATGGTCAAAGTGTCAAACAGTTTGGATTCTGATAAGATGCCACATCATGTGGTGTCTCATCTGGATCTAAACTGTTTGCATAGGTAATCCCTGTCTGGCTGCTAGCTTGCAGAGTTAATTTCAAAAAAGATTGTATCATTTTTATCAGAAAATTATTGTTTTGACAAACAGTGCAGACCCTGAACAAAGGAGCCCTTTGTTCTTGGTCTACACTGTTTATAAGGGTCTTATATAATTGGTTCCCTCACATTAAGGGCTCAAGTTACCACAAAAAGAAATATAATTCTTGGTCTCGAAATCAGAGGGTAGCTTAATACAGTATTTTATAGTAATTCAATAGGAGCTTTCTGCATTACTTTTGTTCTGCATTAAGTACGGTAACTGCCATATTAACCCATTACCTCATAGGCTATTTTTAGATACAACCTCTTTAAATAAATCTACCAAAAAGGATCATTAACTAGAGAAAAGGAAAATTATAGAATTTTGTAGTTTGAAACCATTGTGATAAATAGAACATTATTTTTGCTCCTATAGGAGAAAATGCTCTATTTATCACAATGGTTTCACAAAGTGACTTTTACAGAGTCGTCAAAAGTCATCAATATGCGGGAAAGGGTTAAAACAATTTCATAGAAAGTGATGAGAATATGAAACTGTTTAGATTCTCATAACACAGACGGTAGTTGATCAGTATCTAGGTTATCATAAAATTCACAAATGGTGCCAAAAAAGAGTAAACTGTTTCTGCATGAAGGTGGAAAACAGTGTATAAATCATATCTTAGTTTTGTCTGCTTCATTTCTTCATGCCATTGATTAATATGGTAGAATCAATGAGAACAATTTGTCACTTTTATCCCTACTGTCTTGTCTGGACATGATGAAACATTTTTCAGTGTTGTCTGCAACAGATGCAATAATAAAAGACCAAGACAAATCACTGGCACTTGTGTAAATATCTAAAGTACACATATTTTATGTCACATTTTTAAAGGGGATACGAGATGTGTGTCTTTAACTTGATTAGGTTTTTTTTCAAAATTCATCAATAACAAGCAAATTCAATATTATTACTAGCCGCATTATTTAAATGAGTTATTGAAATACAAATATAGTAATGACTGTTTAAATTTGCATAGAAGCATAAACATGGATGCATGGATGTATGACGGATGAACCAAAGCAGAACCTGTAGGATCAGTTCTGTGCAAGTCCATGTGCAAGCAGAGCAGACCCTATCTGACTGCAGGAACAGTGATTGATCTGAATCAAATATGTCTCTAAAGGCATGAAATTTAGTGTCTCAATGAGGTAAAGTGTTAAGGACTATCCATTCTCATTTACAGACTGTCAAACGATTGGTCCTTTACTTTCTATAAACTTTACCTTTGCATTTAACTCTTTTCACACTAGCAGCCAATTTATGATGACTCATTCAACCTCTCATTAGGATTGTATACAAAAAATAACATGTAAAGAGTTGATAACAATTCTGTTTTGGTTTGGGTTTTATCGGGTTTTACTTCGTTTTAACAGTATTTCAGTCATATCACAACATCAAGCTCATTGCAGGTGGAGGAAGACCCCTGAGGTTCTTCCGTGCATGGAACAAATTGCACTTTTGGCCACAGAAGAAGATCCAGGTAGAACCACTGACCTACAACAAGTCAAATGGAAGGTTTCCTCACATGAAAATTCAAATGCCCAGACAGGGATTCGAACCCACAGCAATTGTCAGTCGAAGATCATAACAACTTGGCCATGGCCGAGACCCCCAATTCTATTTTGTTTCCAAAATCTCTGCAGTATAATGTAATACACTGCATACAATATATATATTTTTTAAATTGCTTTCTCTGTAGAACTTCTACTAGAAAATGAGTTATTGAGTGTCTCATGAGGAATCAAATAGCATCTGGCATTCAAATTGCATATTTATTGATAAAAATTCAAATTGTAAATTTACAGACCTCTAGATAAATAGCTTATCTCTCAGCAAAATCTTATCATGTTGTCACTTATTAGGTTCTACCTAGAGACACAATGCTAAATGAGTACTAGATAGATAGGTTTTTAACTCTTTATAATCCTTCATGAATACGCCTTTCTACGCCTCTGTTATAGTCACTTCTTGAAACCATTGTGATAAATAGAGCATTTGCTCCTATGGAGCAAATGCTCTATTTATCACAATGGTTTCAATATTACACAATTGTAACATTTTCCTTTTCTCTAGTTAATAGTCCTTTTCGGTAGATTTATTCAAAGAGGTTGGGTCTAAAAATAGCCTATGAGGGAATGGGTTAACCTTTCCCTTTTGATTATTCATGTAAGAAATAATTACACCATGCATACCTTTCAGCTGAATATTCATAGTGGTATATGTACACAGGAGGATTTTGGTATTGGTAGACAATGTAGAGTCAGTTCTAGTATTTCAAAAGCAAATAGAGCAGACCCTGATATCATGTAGGAGTTTCTGATCTGGGTTTTCTCTGTTTGCAAAGACAGAAAAAAGCATTTGTATGAGGGACAGGGTTAAACGGGAAATATATATGACAAACATTTATCATCATGTTTTCCTAACTATCTTTCATATGTTGAGCATTTATTTCGCTATGAAGAGAATAACCCTTTCCGTTCTATGTTTATTCCAAATTTCAATACCTACTGAAGATTTATGGACAAAATAGTAATAATGAAATACGGAAGGTGGAACAGTGCAGCCATTTCAGAAACATAAGAAACAAATCTATCAAATTCCATTAGCAAACAGAGCAGACCTTGATCAGACAGCTCCTATAGGAGCCGTCTGATCTGGGTCTTCGTACTCTGTTTGCAAATGCCTGAAAATGTGTTTGTGCAACGGAAAGGGACAACAATATAATTTTTTGCACAAGCTTTAAGTAAACTTAAACAGTTTGGATCCAAATCAGATGCAAAACAACTGCATTATTGAGAAAAAATTAGCTTTCAGAATTGCAGCCAACAAACATTTTCACTCAGTATGAAAGTAGACAAACAAAAAGCAATTTGCAAAACATGTGAAAAGTAAAATTTCACATTCTTTCCCCAATATAAACACACATAAAAATTGGATGAGATTTTTGCCTTGCTTATGGAAACCCCAAAAGATTGCAGGAACGATAAATAATATCCAGTCTTTGGATCATCTCTCGTCTGCAGGACCCGTGGGAACAAAGCGATCTCTTTTCTGAGTCTTCTCCTCAGTTCTGTTTGTCATCATTTGTTATACTAGTGTACAGTACAAGTCTCCAAGCTTTCAATAATTAATGCTTCCCCAACTAGAAACTAACCTATCATCATTTATCTAAAATCTTTGAAAGCTAGGCCATTGTTGTCTGCAAAAACAGATATCTAGTCACTTCTGAAAATAAACTTTTCTTTCATTCCATCTATAAATAATGTGAGGGTGTCTAAAACTTTAGATCTTCATAAGACAACACATTACTTGATGCCTCATCTGAATAAAAAACTAAGTGATTAGAATATCAAACCATGACTAGCATGCAAAGAGTTCATAGGAAGATTCACTTTAGACCACAGAGAATACAGTTCCCAGTGTGTGAGAGTTTCTGAGATGACCAGACAGTAACATAAGGGAAGTACAAAGAAAATCCAGGCAAACCGTTGCCTATATTTATCCACCAAACCCTATCTTGCTAGTACAATCAAAATATTGTTTATATTTATCCAACAAACCCAATCTTGCTATTACTATCAATATGTTGTTTATATTTATCTAACAAACCCTATCTTGCTAGTACTATCCAAATATTGTTTATATTCATTCAACAAACCCAATCTTGCTATTACTATCCAAATGTTGTTTATATTTATCCAACAAACCCAATCTTGCTATTACTACCAAAATGTTGTTTATATTTATCTAACAAACCCTATCTTGCTAGTACTATCAAAATCCTGTTTATATTTATCCACCAAACCCATTCTTGCTATAACTATCAGAACATTGTTTATATTTATCCAACAAATCCTACCTTGCTAGTACTATCAAAATATTGTTTATATTTATCCAACAAACCTTAATCTTGCTAGTACTCATCAGAATGTTATTTATATATATCTGACAAATCCTATCTTGCTATAACTCATTAGAATATTGCCTATATTTATTTGCTAAACCCTATGTTGCTAGTATTCACCAGACTATTGTTTATATTTATCTGCCAAACCCTATGTTGCTAGTATTCACCAGAATATTGTTTATATTTTTCTGCCAAACCCTATCTTGCTATTCCTCTCCCAATTTGACCTGAGACTAAATTAATTTTCGGCGTGTTTATTGGGATTGTTTGTTACAAACCCTGTGACAAAAAATAGCAAACCAAAAGCCGGTAATAATCATGTTCCACGAGGATTGTTTTCTTATAGTGCATTCTGATACCTTCGGAAATTTATCCGAAGATTACCTACGATAATAAACGAAATATGCACGAGTCTCAGGTCAAATTGGGAGAATAATAGTATTCACGGTTCTCTTCAACTATAAACATTATATAGCTCTAGGGATTATTGTCAGCCATTATATTCATTGACATATGGGTAAATTCAGTATCAAACTTTGTAAAGCCTTCATGGCATTTGACCATGGGTTGACACTGTTTGACACTATTCTGTCTCAGTCACTGTTACCTCTGAAAGTAACAAAAACTCACATCAGATGCCATAATAGAAGATGTGTTTGTGACCTTGACCTTAATAAGTCGCCACTAAAAATGTTTGGCTCCATAAGTTGCACATGCATTCAAGGTTTGAAGTATGTATGTGCAATGGCTACAAAATATTATGGCCTATGTTAAAGTTGTTCACAAACCAACCAAAAGACCAACAGACAGGGTATAAAAAATAGCAGCTGATCTACTGATCTTAGCCTGCATTGTTTGCAGTTCACTAATACAAGTTTTGTTATGGAATGACTCGGTGTGTATAACCAGCAATAACAATACAAGTTAACCCTTTCAAAGATGAATTTTCAGAGTGGAACAGCCCATTATTGTTTATTGGTAGATTATCCATTCAGTATGAATGGGTAAAATCTCCAAGAGGATTTTAAATGACAAATAGTACCGACTCTGATCAGAGGGCTCGTCAACTGAACACAGTCATAGAATGTCCAAATTGCCCTAAGTATTTGGACAGACAAACTATGGCAAATAGTGCAGACAAATTGTTTAACCCATTCCCTCATAGGCTATTTTAAGATCCAACCTCATTTTTAATAAAACCATCGAAAAGGAGCATTTACTAGAGAAAATGAAAACTTTACAATTTTGTAGTTATCAAACCATTGTGATAAATAGAGCATTTTGCTCCTATGAAGCAAATGCTCTATTTATCACAATGGTTTGAAAGGGATTTTTATAGAGGCGTAGAAAGGTGTATTTATGGAGGAAAGGGTTAAAGGGTGTATTGATCAAGCAAAGGGTTATTGAAATTTCTTTATTACATTTTTCATGCCCCAGGAGTCATCAGTGATCTGGGTATACTGTTTGCAATTCTATGGAGTAATGGGTTAATGAAATTTTATGATGTTCTTCATGTCCTAGGAGCCATCTGATCTGGATCTACTATAAAGAGGCGTATTTATGGAGACAAGGGAGAATGAAACTTCTTAAGCACATATTGCATGCCCGCCAGTTTTTAACATTGTGGAGAACCGTAGGTTTAACTCTCCATTGATATATTCTTGCATCCCAACAGTATATTTATATTAGTTCGAAAATAATAATTCATTATACTTTTTTTCAACCAGACATCGTGGTTGCTATGGATACTTAATGGTAAAAGTCTCCTGGATTATTTCTAAAATTTAAGGCAATTTTTGAATTGCTTGCAATACTTTATTTACGCAGATAAAATTGTTTTCTTGATAGTTAAGCTTTGGCTTCCTGTGTGTAAATCTTGTTTTAATAATGTATGGCTTAGAGGAGACAATTCCTGATAATTATGGTAAACCCTTTACTTGTTCAATATTCATGGCAGAAATAATGACATCATAAATATTTATACAGCTCAATTTTTATAACGGTACATAAACACAGGAATTTTAGCAGAAACTGCAGAATCAGATCTTTATTATTTCATAAGCAAACCAGCAGATCCTGATCAGATGGCTTCTATAGGAGTCATCTGATCTGGGTCTACTCTGATTGCAAAGGTGTTAAAAGGTGTTTATATGAAGGAAAGGCTTAAACACTTGAAAGATCCTAATGTATAACTGTCTGTTATGTAATAAAGATAAGACTAAGATCCTAATGTATAACTGTCTGTTATGTAATAAAGATAAGACTAAGATCCTAATGTATCACTGTCTGTTATGTAATAAAGATAAGACTAAGATCCTAATGTATAACTGTCTGTTATGTAATAAAGATAAGACTAAGATCCTAATGTATAACTGTCTGTTATGTAATAAAGATAAGACTAAGATCCTAATGTATAACTGTCTGTTATGTAATAAAGATAAGACTAAGATCCTAATGTATCACTGTCTGTTATGTAATAAAGATAAGACTCCCTTATGAGACAAATAATTATAGTTCCAAAAACTCCATAATCTGTTCTATTAGGTGACTCATAATAAGAGCAAGAAATCAAACAATGAACTATGTTGAATATCATGAACATTTATTAGTTGAAATTTTATAATGGGATATGTCACAGGAAGTTTTGGTATTTGTAGAAGCAATAGAATCAGATCTACAGTAGAACCCCTCTAATGTGACCACTTAATGAATAAATATGGCTGTCTTTATAAGCAGGTGGTTGCTTAATGCAGGACAAAAGTAATGCAGAAAGCTCCTCTAGGAGCTTTCTGCATTACTTTTGTCCTGCATTAAGCTACCACCTGCATCTAGCACCCAGAATTATACCTCTTTTAGGTGGTCGCATTAGCGGGGTTTTACTGCATATTGTTCAATATATGCAAACAGAGTAAACCTGTCTACTCTGTTCATAACTGGCTGGCAATGAAATGTATGGTTTTGCTTTGTATCATTAATGATTTACTATTGCTATATTTGATGTTTTTACAAGAGAAATAACAAGGGCATGTTGTATTGCTATGCAAGACATAAGTCCCCCACCGGACTGAAAAAAACCTCCACTCTCCCCACCCCACCCACCCATGGTGTGGTTGACCATGGTATATACATGACCACCTGAATGGTATTAGTACCTACTTTCATACATTGAATCAGTAAATAAAAAGTTATTGTCCCGACAAGAAAATATGAAAAAGGGGAGTAACTCCAAAAATATTGATGCTAGAGTTATTGCCCTTGTGCATGACACTACCCCTCATCATGCGTGTTCCATATGTGAAGTTTCAAATCAATTGAACCAGTAGAGAAAGAGTTATTGTCCGGACAAAAAAATATGAAAAAGGGGAATAACTCCAAAAATATTGATGCTATAATTATGGCCCTTGTGCATGACACTACTCCTGATCATGCTTCTTCAATGTGTGAAGTTATAATGAATTTGGCCTAACTTTGTAGGAGATATTGCCCGGACACGAAGTGTGACAGACGGACTGACAAGAAAATGTGAAAAAGGGGTATAACTCCAAAAATATTGATGCTAGAGTTATGGCCCTTGTGTATGACACTACCCCTTATCATGATTGTTCCATATGTGAAGTTTCAAATCAATTGAACCAGTAGATAAAGAGTTATTGTCCGGACAAAAAAATATGTAAAAGGGGAATAACTCCAAAAATATTGATGCTAGAGTTATGACCCTTGTGCATGACACTAGCCCTCATCATGCTTCTTCAATGTGTGAAGTTATAATGAATTTGGCCTAACTTTGTAGGAGATATTGCCCGGACACGAAGTGTGACAGACGGACTGACAAGAAAATATGAAAAAGGGGAATAACTCCAAAAATATTGATGCTAGAGTTATGGACCTTGTGTATGACACTACCCCTTATCATGATTGTTCCATATGTGAAGTTTCAAATCAATTGAACCAGTAGATAAAGAGTTATTGTCCGGACAAAAAAATATGTAAAAGGGGAATAACTCCAAAAATATTGATGCTAGAGTTATGACCCTTGTGCATGACACTAGCCCTCATCATGCTTCTTCAATGTGTGAAGTTATAATGAATTTGGCCTAACTTTGTAGGAGATATGGCCCGGACAAGAAGCGTGACAGACGGACAGACAGACGGACAGACGGACAGACAGACAGACAGACAGACGGAATCGAGCAAACCTATAGTCCCCCAACCGGTAACCGGTGGGGGACTAATAATTTTATACAGACACAAGTCCGGGATTTCGTTACCTTCAAATCTGGCAGAAGTTTTCAACCTTGTATTGTTTTGTTCATTTCATGAATATTTCTTACAAATTCAAACCTTTGATACAAGTATCTCATGTGTATAAGTTTATAACAATAATTGGCGAAATTGGAACAAATGTATGCACACCTTTTGGGAGAGGAAAAGAAAGTCTACATGTTTCATCCAAAGGGCTAAAGAAGAATCAATAAGTACTAGTTAACTGAGTTCATCTTAATCCCAAATGGACTGCACTAGTCTAGCACTTTGTACTAGCTTTGAACTCCTATCATTGTTCTGTCTGAACTGTGACAGCTGCACACTGACCAACATAGTGTATAACTGATATGACATATAATAAGGCAAGGTGACTTGACACCACTCAGAAAGTCAGCGCAAGATTAAATCTCATGCAGTGTCATCATCATCATCATCATCATCGGATGTTTGTTTTTATTGTTTAAATTGGGGTTTTATGTCACTTTAACATATTCCCTCATATTGACACCTTTTGTAGCCTCTGTAAAAGTCACATTTTGAAACCACTGTGATGATAAATAAGAGCAAAAACGGACAATGCAATTACTATATGCCGGGGGGGGGGGGGGGCATAAAAGTGAGATGATTAATATTGATAATATCATTATTTCTTGAAACAGGGAAAGCATTAAAATGTGTCTCTATGGAGTAAAAGAGTTAGTTAATACTGCAGACTGATGCTTCTCAATGTCATAAATATTAGACTGAGTAAACACTGCAAATGTTTGAATCCTTAGCCTGCATGTTCAGATTTTGTAGGTAAGGGCTTGTGGTAGGTTGGTGCTTCTACCTGGATGTTCGTCTATGCATGAAACAAAGCAATTTGTTCCATGCACGGAAAAACCTCTGGGGTCTTCCTCAACCTATAAACTGGACATGCAATTAGACTAAAATATTATTAAAGCGATGTAAAACCTCAATACTAAATAAACAAAAGCAAAGCATCTCTCTAAGTGGGATCTGGTGTTGGTCTATGCTCCTTGCAATGTTGAAGTTTTTGCACACTAGCAGTGAATTGTGATACACAATCAGCTATCACTCTAATTGTGAGTTTGAGAAATTGACAGAGAATTGTAGAAGACTTCAAACTTCTGCAGATGACAATTACTAAGTTTTATCATGGCTTGGTTTCATATTATATAGAGGATATTTGTTATTTTCATTGGAAGATTTTATTTATTTCATCGAGTGAACATCAGACGGTATATTTTCACAAGTGGCGAAGACAAGGGTGAAAATAATACTATGTTCACATGATAAAATAAATTTTGATCTTTTACCGAAAATAACAAATATTCTATTCATTTCATGCTTTATAAACTTTATAACCTTTTTTCAATGGATTTATGTCCTAACGAAACCGAAAGTACAATTCACTCCCTGTGGGGAGCCCCAGTTATAGACTGTATAGTTCACATGTCGCTTCACAACAGAATATATAGTTCAATATTATCGTCAAAGAAATTGTAAAATGTGCATAAAATATCTTTTATAAGTTCAAAATGATTAACACAGAGGGATTATATTGTATGACTTCATTTTGTATACATCTGACAACAGAACTAAAATAAAACTTTGTTGGTTACATAACTGCGCGTCATTTTGACATCATATAATTATGGGCGTCATAAGTCAGCCATCTTGTCTAAAACAAACACTGTGGGAAACCAAATAGGAACGACACTGAGACTGTATAACAGAAAACATGTAGTTTGTGGGGTTTACCCGAGTCAAACTTATCAGGAAATACGAATGGATAATGCCATGTGTTCCAGTAACAGTGAAATTATCAAAATGATAATTTCACTCTTCAAAACAGTGAGTTTTTCAAGTGATTAGTAAAGTGTCGCTACGAGACAACATAATTTTTTTAAATAGACATCTGTAAAACCAGGTCGTTGCTAACGCAGGGCAGACTTGAGATATAATACAGTATAACCTCTCTTAACCGGAATTCTAGTAGATAAGAATTAAGATACTTTTAGGCAGGTGGCTGCTTAATGCAGGGTGAAAGTCATGCTGAAAGCTCCTCTAGGAGCTTTCTGCATGACGTTCACCCTGCATTAAGCTGCCACCTGTCTCCAAGACCGATACTCATACTCAATTTAACGGCCGGTTAATAGAGGTTTTACTGTACAGTAAAGTGTCACTTAGGAGATGACATAATTTATTTAAATAGACATCTGTAAAACTAGGTTGCTGCACAATGCAGGGCAGACTCGAAATATAATACTAAAGCAACCACATTAGCATAGGGTCCTGCATTAAGAAAACACCTACATGTATTTTAAAACCCAAGATGTAGACATCTGTTGTCAGTGGTTGTACTAGTGAGACTTTACTGTGCGACGAATTGTCACATTATACCACAATGCTGCATCAGATATGAACATCACTGAAATGAATTTGTACTTTATTCCCCCAAAGTTATTAGCATTTCAACCGATATCCAGGAAATAGTGTGGTAATTTGAAAAGGTCACACCTATTAACCATTACCCATGCTGCTCAAACTAGGATCTCGTGCAATTCTAACTACAGTAAAACCTCTCTAAACCAGAATTATAGAAGAGAAGAATTTAGATACTTTTATGCAGGTGGTCGCTTAATGCAGGGTGAAAGTAATGCAGAAAGCTCCTAGAGGAGCTTTCTGCATGACTTTCACCCTGCATTAAGCTGCCACCAGTGTCTCCAAGACCGATATGTATGCTAAATTTAGCATCTGATTTGAGAGGTTTTACGTACTTCCAATACAATCAAGCTTTTGAGAAACTATTGACCGTGTGTCAAATAGCTTAGATCCTGATGAGATGTCGAGTAACTCATCTGGATTTAACCTTTAGGACTCTACCGGCAAATTTGTGAAAACTTTTTCAAACATTTGGGGTGCACATGTGATGCCAAGTAACTCAGCATTTAATCAGGATCCAAACTGTTTGGTACTCTGACACTGTTTTTGTAAAGAAATCAAAGAAAAGTGCATTTCAAGACTTGAAACAAAACATAATATTTGTAGGTGACAACTGCTCAGAGTGATGAAGATGAAGTTCTTTGCAACAGTTACTGCAAGTCAGGTCACAAACAGCACGATAAATATAAATGAACTCCTAACATACTCTAATAGTAGTCTAAACTCATAACACACTCTAATAGTAGTCTAAACTTATAACATACTCTAATAGTAGTTTAAACTCATAACATACAATCTAACAGTAGTCTTAACTCATAACACACTCTCTTAGTAATCTAAACTCATAACATAGTCTAATCTCATAACATCACAACTCATAACACACTCTAATAGTAGTCTAAACTCATAACATACTCTAAAAGTAGTCTAAACTCATAACATATTCTTATAGTAGTCTAAACAAAATCTGTCTTTTAACATTTTTTTTCTCAATCACATGGCTAGAGTGTCAAACAGATTGGATCCTGATGAGACACAAAGTGACTCAGCATCTAATCTGGATCAAATATGGTTGACTAGGTTATTTCAAATGCATAACTATCCATGCTAGGAATGTAATATTGTGCAGGCATATGACAGTAAAGATTGGATTGGGTTATAATTGATTACACTAATTCTGAACTCTAACTCTGCCAAGCACTGCCATCTGCAAAAATTTAATGTATTGTTTTGAATTGTCCATGCATTTTGTTTCCAGAAGTCACAGCATCATACACATTGGATGCTAATGAGATGCCAAGTGCCTAAGCATCTGATCTGGATCCAAACTGTTTATAAAGGTTAGTGATTAGTTATCTGGATCCAAACTGTTTATAAATTATCTGGATCCAAACTGTTTGTAAAGGTTAGCGATTAGTTATCTGGATCCAAACTGTTTGTAAATGTTAGCGATTAGTTATCTGGATCCAAACTGTTTGTAAAGGTTAGCGATTAGTTATCTGGATCCAAACTGTTTGTAAAGGTTAGCGATTAGCAGTAAAGGAGTTAACCACTTGACTATGGGAAATGAGTGGACTGGTTAGAGCTTTGGCAAACAGTGCAGACCCAGGTCAGGGGGCTCTTGAAGGAGCCCTCTGATTATTCCAAGGATTGTCCAGAGATCCAGATAAGATGCGTACATTTTAACATTTTCAAGAATTACTCCTGTATTTCTCCACCAAACCCTATACTGTGATTAATCTCTAGAATCATCTCGAAGAGACGATTCTAAAGAGTGGTCACACTATAGGGTTTGGTGGAGAAATGATATATGTAGTATTTGGGTATGCACCTTTATCTGCAGCTCTGATTGTCATTCAAAATCCTCTTGCAAAGTCCTCAAACTTAACTGGGAGTCTATCATAAATAATTATTACGTGATTTTTATTTTATGATGGCATAATGCACACAGGAAGTTTTGGTATTGGTAGAAACTGTAGAGCCAGATCTATTTTAATTTCATAAGCAGAGCACAGCCTAAAGGGGCCATCTGAGCTGGGTTTACTCTGTTTGCAAAGGCATGAAAAGGAATTTGTATGAGGGAAAGGGTTAACCAGAGCTCTGATTCATATTAGCAAAATCATCCCAACTAACAAAAAAATCTGAAATATAATCTCATTTTTCGGATTTCAAGAAAATAAATTGCTGCTTGTAATGTTCACAAATATTGTGTTTCAGAACTATTGTCTCCTATACAGCCATTTGTCAAATTTCTAAAACCAGGAAATTCTTTGATTTTACAGATTGTTATAGCAACAAAAACACAAAAATGTCATATTGCATTGCTTTAACACCGAGAAATTCTACAAGATCATTGAACTTTTTCATTTCTATACAAACAATAAAACCCAGAAAGATCATGTATGCAAGTTCTCTCTCAGATTAAAATGACTAACATGTATACAATGACAAATGATTCAGCACCAACTCTTTAACCCTTTCCCTGCTCTATATTTAGTCCAAATTTAGTCCAAATTTCAATACCTACTGAATATTCATGGACAAAATAGTTATAATGAAATATGGAAGGTGGAACATTGCAGCCATTTTAGAAAGTAAAGAAACAGATCTATCACTTTCCATAGCAAACAGAGAGCAGATCCTGATCAGACGGCTACTCTCTGTTCGCGGCCGGGGTAGGGTTGAGTGGGACATCATGATAGATAAAACAATTAAGAGACTACAAATTAACTACAAGTACTGCAAGAAACTACAAGTTAACTATAATGAGTACTGCAAGAAACTACAAGTTAACTATAATGAGTACTGCAAGAAACCACAAGTTAATTATAAGTACTGCAAGAAACCACAAGTTAACTACGAGTACTGCAAGCGAAACTACGAGTTAACTACAAGTACTGCAAGAAACTGCAAGAAACTACAAGTTAACTATGAGTACTGCAAGAAACTACAAGTTAATTATAAGTACTGCAAGAAACTACATTAGTTAACTTGTAACAAGTACTGCAGGAGACTACAGAGCAAACCCTGATCAGACAGCTCATATACGAGCCCTCTGATCTGGGTCTATTCTGTTTTCAAGGTTTAAGATACTAAAGGCTCTCTCTAGATTTTTGTTACATTATACATCCCCCTTTGTCACTTAACACTTCTAACAGAATTTCCAGTTTGTCCCCAGAAGAACCATGGGAGTTATCTTTATTTACCACTGACACTTGTCTAATTGAAGTCAACTCTATAAATGTCAGACCTGATCACACAGGGAATCTTGAATTGTCCTCTTTAATTAGTTTTCCAACATGAAACATGCCGCAAAATCAAATAAATCTTAATCAAATTGATAACTCACACAGTGGTCCGCATTGATTGACAGTCTCCTCTGTTCCCATTATCAACTTCCAATGCAAACAGAGAACTGCAATTACTTTTGAAAACTAAATACCTGTGTACACATAAGATGAGACTGTGTAATTTGCAATCCTATCTGGATCCAAACTGTGTACACAAATTAGATGAGACTGTGTAATTTTCAATCATACCTGTATCCAAACTGTGTACCTGTGTACACATTAGATGAGACTGTGTAATTTTCAATCATATATGGATCCAAACTGTGTACCTGTGTACACATTAGACAAGACTGTGTAATTTTCAATCATATCTGGATCCAAACTATTTGATACTCTGATTGTATATCCCTCTCCCTGTTCAATATTCATGTAGGAAATAATGACATCATGAATATTAAAATCAGCTGAATTTTCATAATGTAAATGTCGAAGAATTTGTTTTGTTTTGACAAAAACTTTATCATTAGCAAACAGAGTAGACCCTGATCAGACGGCTCATTTAGGAGCTGTCTGATCTGGGTCTACTCTGTTTGCAAATGTGTGAAAAGCGTTTATATGAGGGAAAGGGTTAATATTTGAAAAGACATGCCAATTGAAAAAGACAACATTCTTGAAAACCCTCTAATTGTGAACACCAAAATAAGGTATAAGTCTGGGTTTTAAAGGCATTGGTAGCTAAATGCAGATAACAGTACCTTTGGCCTGGTCTTGTAATTCTGTTATTACAGATGGCCAAATTGCAAACACAGCATCTCATCAGTATCTAAACTATTTAATACTGTGATTATGCTTTTTGACAACAAAAATTAATAAAATTTTAAAACAAAAAGGTAAATTGAAGTAGACAAACAGTTTTTACATAAAATTATTACAATATGTGGCAGCGAAAGAGATTAACAATAAAGATTGAAGTAAGTATATTTCCAAGTAAACTAAATCCTTTGATAGGTGATATTTCAAAGTGGAATGCTCCATTAGTATATAGTAGTACTTGGAGACCATCAAGATGAAAGGATTAACCCGTACTGTGTGGGACACGAATCACTAATGTCCTTCGCAAAACTGTTTGACTCAATCCCATTACACTACTCGCCCTTTTTCCCTGAGGAACTTGCCTTAACTCACGAGAAATCAGGCATGTATACGGTCCGAATTTTGGTTGGGTGACAAACTGTAACAGAACAACTGACAGGGACTTGAACCCAGGACCTCTGGCTTACCGGGCCAGCACTCAAACCACTGAGCTACTAAGCCACTCAATCCGGAACTTATTGATTTCCCATCAGTTATCTGTAACCGACTTAACTCTACCCCATTACAGTACAATTAAAATCATTGTAAGTCTAGGCATTCAACATCGCTCTTGTTTACATACTCTAAATTACTGTATGGCTAAAAATTGCAACTGTCATTTATATGTAAGAACTTACAATAATCTTTTTTAAGACAGGTCCCTGGACCTTAGTTCACCAACAAAATGCTCTCAAGTCTGAGACATAATTATATTCACAAACATGTTTGTTCAGTTATCATCTTCTACCATATTCTCTTAAGCCGGGAGCCTTCTTCTAAGACTTGGGTCTCATGCTTGGGAATGTTAGGAACAAACCCATGTATACATGCAAGATGGGAGACCAAGGTCCATGCTTATAAACTTTTAGTTGAGTCTGAAAGGCTCAAATCTGACCAATCAAAAACTTGAGAACTCAAATCTGACCAATCAAAAGCTTGAGAACGAACTCAGACTAAACTAAAAAGCTTTATAAGCATGGACCCAGGTTTCTGGAAGTCTGTGAGCCAAAAGCTAAGAGCAGTGTTTAACCTTGATCTAGTAAACAAACTCTCATCAGTCAAATGTCATCTACAGTATATAAAGTTTCAAATTCATTTTTTTTCATGGACATGATCAAAGAGTGTTAAGCATTTTGGATCTCGTACAGGTGAGTTACACTGCATCTCATCTGGCTGGTTCCAAATTGATTGCAAAAGCAGTCACAGAATTACCAGTAGCTTGGTAAAGATTTAAATGTATAAATACGAACAAAGCTATGACCTTGCTTGCACAGCCTGAAGGAATCAATATGGTTACAGTGTCGTATGAATCATACTTGTACATACAC
Organism: Azorinus chamasolen; assembly: GCA_963576725.1. Lineage (NCBI taxonomy): Eukaryota > Metazoa > Mollusca > Bivalvia > Cardiida > Solecurtidae > Azorinus > Azorinus chamasolen. Next base: position 108,698,670 of record OY755236.1, read on the forward strand.
AACTTGGAATTTGCATGCCGCAACAAGTAAAATGCTTGAAGAGTATTCATGTTAGTCTCATGAACTTCTAGACACCGAATCAATGAATACTTAATGAAAGAACATACAGATTGCATTGATAAAAACAATTCAGTCTTTTATTTTCTGTGTAATTCATTTCAAACTTTATATATCATATTCAATTAAAAATGTCACAAAGAGAGTTCTGAGTCTTTGAATGTAGGAAATTAATAAACGGACATTTGTAAACAGTGTAGATCCAGGACAGAAGAATGAATGAACTCCTGAGGTACTGGTCACAATTGGGTCAGATATATTACAATTTCATTAGAAAACAGAGCAGACCTACAGGAGCTGTCTGATCTGGGTCAACTCTGTTTGCAATTTTAGGCACAAGAAATCATTTATATAAAGGAAAGAGCGAAACAAATGAAATTGCTTTGAACAATTTAAATAGAAGGTCACCATACAATTATTTCTACAAGATTTATCAGAATTGGACCAACAGTTCCAGACAAGAAGATTGACAAAGTTTTCCTTTTGGTCGCCATAGAATGTAATTCTTTGAACAATTTTGATAGAGGATCATTGCCAAGGACCATTCATTATATAGCAAAGTCTCAACAACCCTAACCCTTACCTACAGACCATTCATTATATAGTAATGTTTGGTCAACCCTAACCCTTACAATGAATAAACACAGTTAAATAGTCTTTGAACAGCTAGTTACTGTACCGACTCAGATCCCAGAGGGCTCCCCATGGAGCCCGCTGATCAGGGTTGGCACTGTTTGCCATATTTTACAGTTTATGGAAAAACTGCTCATTAGCAATTAACATCCAATGTAAACTCTGGAGTGGTCCATTTGAAAACTCAGGGTTAATAATTGTAAATTCTATTTAATGGTTTCATGAGACGTTACTATGTTTGAATAAAATGTTATGGACGTTGGACAAAGACAGTGAGCAGTCACTGTAGCCCATTATGCTGCACTATTACACTGTAGCCCATTATGCTGCACTATTACACTGTAGCCCATTATGCTGCACTATTACATAGCCCATTATGCTGCACTATTACATAGCCCCATTATGCTGCACTATTACACTGTAGCCCATTATGCTGCACTATTACACTGTAGCCCATTATGCTGCACTATTACAATGTAGCCCATTATGCTGCACTATTACACTGTAGCCCATTATGCTGCACTATTACACTGTAGCCCATTATGCTGCACTATTACAATGTAGCCCATTATGCTGTACTATTACACTGTAGCCCATTATGCTGCACTATTATACTGTAGCCCATTATGCTGCACTATTACACTGTAGCCCATTATGCTGCACTTATTACACTGTAGCCCATTATGCTGCACTATTATACTGTAGCCCATTATGCTGCACTATTACATAGCCCATTATGCTGTACTATTACACTGTAGCCCATTATGCTGCACTATTACAATGTAGCCCATTATGCTGCACTATTACACTGTAGCCCATTATACTGTACTATTAATGTAGCCCATTATGCTGTACTATTACAATGTAGCCCATTATGCTGCACTATTACAATGTAGCCCATTATGCTGTACTATTACACTGTAGCCCATTATGCTGTACTATTACACTGTAGCCCATTATGCTGTACTATTACACTGTAGCCCATTATGCTGCACTATTACACTGTAGCCCATTATGCTGCACTATTACAATGTAGCCCATTATGCTGTACTATTACACTGTAGCCCATTATGCTGCACTATTACACTGTAGCCCATTATGCTGCACTATTACACTGTAGCCCATTATGCTGCACTATTACACTGTAGCCCATTATGCTGCACTATTACACTGTAGCCCATTATGCTGCACTATTACACTGTAGCCCATTATGCTGCACTATTACACTGTAGCCCATTATGCTGCACTATTACAATCAACCAGGTTTGTTCAACCCTTTACTTCATGAATATTATTGATGCCCCAGCAAAAATCACCTGTTGAAACCATTGTGATAAATAGAGCATTTGCTCCTATAGGAGCAAATGCTCTTTTTATCACAATGGTTTCATACTACAAAATTCTTAAATTTTCCTTTTCTCTAGTTAATGCTCCTTTTTAGTTGATTGAATCAAAGGGGTTAGGTCTTAAAATAGCCTAAGTGGGGATGGGTTAAGACAGCAGTTAAATTTAAAGGTAAAACTAGTGTTTACTAGCAGGGCAGAGCAAGATCAATGGAGGACACCTACATTAGCTACCACACTGAATTCACAAGAAATGTCTGTACTTTAGTTTCCTGATAAGTAAATCAACTGAACAAATGATAAAACGAGCCTTTGTGAGAATATAAAAGTTGAAAGGTCCTAGCAGATGCCTATTTTGTATCATTTGATCAAAAGTCAGACTGGTCACTACTCAGATCATATGGAAAATAACTATTTACTTCAAAAATCTTCATTTCCGTAAGTGAGTTTTGGCCCCAGAGTAATCAAGATAATTGGTTTTATCCTTGGCTCCCGGTTTTCTAGAATGGCAATAAACTTCCTACAATGTCTGACAACCAGTCTGTTTTTAGTTCCAATACCTATACAAGTCTGGCTCTAGACATTTTGTCCTTTGCTGTCAGAAAATTAATGTATATTACTTTTATTCTATGAAAATTGAAAACAAATCTGTGAAAAACTTTGCAAAAATGTTGGAACCTGATAAGACACAAAGTAACACCAAAATCATTGCCTGTCAAGTTTCCATTTTCAGTTTGTTTTCTAAAAAACAAAATCAATATACATGTACATGTATTGCCCACTACTCGCATCTGTCTCATTTTTATGGGCAATATTTTTACAAAGATCATTTGATGTAAATTAACAATTTTGTCAGACTTTTTTTTTTTTAAATTTTATCGACAGACTAGCCTTGTCATTCACCCGTGTTACTCATTTGTTCGTATTTATGTCAAACCCTTTATCTGATGAATATTCATGCAGCTAAAAATAACATCAGGAATATTTTTTGTATAATTTGTTTTAATGTTTTTAACCATGGAAGACTGTATATAATCAGATTTGTATAATTCCATAAGTAAACTCCGACAGGCCCGGCTGACTGATTTCGGTCTAACCTGTTTGCAAAGATGCTAAAAGGTGGCTCTATCAGGTAAAGGGTTAAATAAACTTTAATGAGACACTGTCAAACAGTCAGATATAGATCATATGTGAAGTTATTCAGCTTCATTCTTGACAGAAAAAAAAGAAAAAAAAACACTTTAAAAAGCAAGAAACAAACTGCCATTTGCAAACAGTAAAGACCCCTATCAGAAGTCTGCACTGTTTATCAAAGACTCATTTCAGAAGACTCCAGGGGTCTGAGACTGTCCAGGGTCTGCACAGTTTATCATTCTGAACTCTTATGAGCAAACTTTAACCTTTAACTATTTCCTTCATATAAACTATTTTTCCATGCCTTTGCAAACAGAATAGACAGCTTGTGTTGAAGATATCTGATCAGGGTCTACTCTGTATGCTGAAAGATCTGATTATAGTGTGTACTTATACCAAAACATCATGTGTACATTATTATGCCATTATAAAAGTTCAGCTAATAAATATGTCATTATTTCTTACATGAATATTCAACAGAGAAAAACTTCATATTCAATTAGCACTTTACCTGCTTGAGATGCATTTTTACACATTTGTAAAGGGTAGATCCTGGGTCCGTGCTTATAAAACTTTTAGTTGAGTCTGAGAACGTTCTCAAGCATTTGATTGGTCAGATTTGAGCCTTTGGCTCAAATCTGACCAATCAAAAGCTTGAGAACTCAAATCTGACCAATCAAAAGCTTGCGAACGAAACTCAGACTCAACTAAAAGCTTTATAAGCATGGACCCAGATCGGACAGGAGCTGTCTGATAAGAGTCTGCTCTGTTTGCATATGCAATACTATGGATCTGATTCTACAGTATCTATCATGGTCAAAATTATGATTATATGCAGGATTATTTAACATTGCAAAAATCTGTACACTCTTATAATACCAGACTAAAAGAAAGAGGTGGTTACAGTTTGCCAAAAGTAAAAGGTGCTGCAACAAACTCTTTCTTTTATACTGGATCTAAACTTTGGAACAGCTTACCAGTTGAATTTACTGAGACACACAACTTATCTTCCTTCAAGTCAGCAATCAAGAGGCACTTAATGAGCAATATTATTTCTTAGTATTGTTTATATTTACACAGCATTTTAATGAGCTCGACTGCTTATGATTTTTATAAATTTCGGCAAACAACTTGTTATATCATGCACTATTATCAATTACTTTACTGGTGCATAACTTGTATGTCTTACGTTTTAAATTAAGGGACTGTGATACAACAATTGTGTACCCATTTTTGTCTGTGACAGTGATAGTATTTATAAATGTAACTGCTTTTGATGTCAATTTTAATATTCTATCTAATAATATGACTTACAATTTAATTCATCTGATATAGCATCCACTTGTGATAGTATTCATATTATATCTTAAAGCCTCTCTATGTCATGCCACCTGTAATAAGGACCATAATGGAAATAAGAGCATGCTCTTTATTGTGTTATCCTTGGTATAAAAAGCATGCCATGGTTTTTCACTATGCATCATTTTACGAACTATTATTTATTATGATGTGATACATGTTTGTGAACCATATTATGTTTTCTGTTTGCCGAAATAAATCTATCTATCTATCTATCTAAAAAGAAATTCCTTTGTTCATTTGTCATTGCAACTATACAGCTAATTGATAGTCTTACAGTCATTAGTTCTCCGTGGAGTATTATATTCTCCGTAGAGTATTATGTTCTCCATGGATTATTATATTCACTGGGTTAAAAACGGAAATATTAACACTTTTGATGCTGAATTGTCAAATGGACTATTCCGAAATTCAAACAGGTCAAACTTACCAGTCCAGGATGTTTTTTTTAAAAAGAAAAGTGTAACATGACAAACAGTGCAGACCTTGAAAAGAGGGTTCCTCTAGGAACCCCATCAGTTGATTCTACACTGTTTTCAAAGGGCATTAGTGACTTGTTTCACTTGCATTGAAAGGTTGTTTATGGAACTCTAATGCCATAGACTGGTAGAGAGAGACCTTGTGCACACGAATAATCAATGTGGAAAAAATCAAAGATTTCAGATAAGTGTGGAGTATTAATGCATCGAAATGACAAGCTGTCAGAACATTCCTAAATATCAATACAAACCAGACAACATTTATCTTTTGAGCTTTTGCAAACAAGGTACCATAGATGTTAACTGTTCTGCAGGACTCCTCTGACCAGGTGTGCACTGTTTAACTGTCCTGCAGGACTCTTCTGATCAGGTGTGCACTGTTTAACTGTCCTGCAGGACTCCTCTGACCAGGTGTGCACTGTTTAACTGTCCTGCAGGACTCCTCTGATCAGGTGTGCACTGTTTAACTGTCCTGCAGGACTCCTCTGACCAGGTGTGCACTGTTTAACTGTCCTGCAGGACTCCTCTGACCAGGTGTGCACTGTTTAACTGTCTTGCAGGACTCCTCTGGCCAGATGTGCACTTTTTAACTGTCCTGCAGGACTTCTCTGATCAGGTGTGCACTGTTTAACTGTCATGCAGGACTTCTCTGATCAGGTGTGCACTGTTTAACTGACCTACATGACTCCTGAGACTGAGCAGGTGTGCACTGTTTAACTCCTCTGATCAGGTGTGCACTGTTTAACTGTCCTGCAGGACTCCTCTGATCAGGTGTGCACTGTTTAACTGTCCTGCAGGACCCCTCTGATCAGGAGTGCACTATTTAACTGACATGCAGGACTCTTCTGATCAGGTGTGCACCCTCTGATCTGGTGTGCACTGTTTACCTGTCTTGCAGGACTCTTCTGATCAGGTGTGCACTGTTTAACTGTCCTGCAGGACTCCTCTGATTAGGTGTGCACTGTTTACCTGTCCTGCAGGACTCTTCTGATCAGGTGTGCACTGTTTACCAAAAACTGTTTCTTGATTAACCCTTGCCCTGCTGAATATTCATGTACATATTTTCCTTTTCTCTAGTTAATGCTCCTTTTGGGTAGAATTATTCAAAGTGGTTGGGTCTAAAAATAGCCTATGGAGGAAAGGGTTAAAACATTAGCAGTAAAACCTTTACTTCATAAATGTTTATGTGAAAAATAGGATGTTTCCCTCATATAAACGTGTTTTCACGCATCTGCAAACAGAGTAGACCCAGATCAGACGGCTCCTATAGGAGCCGTCTGATCTGGGTCTGCTCTGTTTGCTAATGAAATTTAATAGATCTGTTATTTTAGTTTCTAAATGGCTACAGTGCTCAAATTTCCACATTTCATTGTAACCTTTTTGTCCATAAATATTCAGTAGGCATTGAAATTTGTAATAAACACAGAACAGGGAAAGGGTTAAACTGTGACCTGCTACAATGTTTACATTAGAGGTATTTACATACATCTGACTGGATCTAGCTTTTGAAAAACTATTGTCCAAATATCAAAAAGGTTGGATCCTCATAATTTTAAATTAGACTGACATAGAAACAAATATTGTTGACCCTGGTCAAAGTGCTCCTTTAGGAGCAGTTTGCTCTAGGTCTGCACTATTGGCCTAAATCTATTTGTTTGAACCATTGGATAATAAGGGCAAATATGTATAAAGATGCTGACTAAGGAAATACTTCTTTATCCACTGAATGCTGGAAACGAGTGCATTGACTTTTGCAAACAGTGTAGACCCAGATCAGAGGGCTCCTATTAAAGCCCTCTGATCAGGGTCTGCAATGTTTGTCAGTCAAAATCCTCTCGCAAATTTTCCCTTTCATATTGTATGGAATCTAACCAATAAACAATGCTGGGCTAGTCCATGTTGAATGGTTGAACACCAAGAACAGAGAGATATATCATAAATCAATAACACTGGTTTGACGTCATGGTCGAACCTAATAGAAGAACAAATTTACAAGCGTTATCAAAAATGCAAGACTATATGAGACAATCTTCCACCCTGTCAATCATGTTGGATGGCTTAGTGTGTGTGTCTTGAAGGTATGGCCTTAAAGACAAAACTGATACAGAAAAGTTCAATATCATCGTCAAACCATCCAACTTGTGTGGCAGTGAAATAAATGCTAAATCCTCTGCAATCATTTCACATTTTCCACAATAAAAGGAAGTTTGTGATAACATTACAAACAATATAGACCCAGATTGGAAGGTTCCTAGGAGATATCTGGGTCTGCACTGATTGTCATTCAAAATTCTCCAACAAAATTGGATTTTTTCCTGTTTAATTATTCATTTAAGAAATAATGACATCATGAATATCATAGCAATGTACACAGGATGTTTTGGTACTGGAAGAGCCATTATAATTTCATTAGCAAACTGAGCAGACCCAGATCAGACCGCTCCTACAGGAGTCATATGATCTGGTCTGCTCTATTTGCAAAGAAGGGAAAAAGCATTTGTAAGAAGGGAAGGGTTTACTTGGTCTACCCTGTTTGCAAAGGCATGAAAATGCATTTATATGAAGGAAAGGGTTAATTTATACACTGAATTTTGAAGAAAATGTAAAAATATGACTAGTTGTAGTAAAACCCCATTAAACCAGACATTAAATTTAGTAAATATATCTGTCTTGATGACAGGTGGCAGCTTAATGCAGGATGAAAGTCACATAGAAAGCTTCTCTTGAATTTACCCATTCCCTCATATTGACGACTTTTGACAACTCTGTAAAAGTCACTTTGTGAAACCATTGTGATAAATAGAGCATTTGTTCCTATAGGAGCAAATGCTCTATTTATCACAATGGTTTCAAACTACAAAATTCTACAATGTTCCTTTTCTCTAGTTAATGCTCCTTTTCGGTAGATTTATTCAAAGAGGTTGTATCTAAAAATAGCCTATGAGGTAATGGGTTAAGCAGTCACCCACCTAGAAGTATCAAGATTCTTCTCTGCTAGAATTCTGATTGAGAGGGTTTTTACTGTAATGATAATTGTCAGTATAGACCTTGATCAGCTGATCTGATTCAGAATGGTTAGGAAGAATTGGATAAGCGATGGTGAATCATGGCAGTTAGACCCATCTATTTCACTAAACATCAGCCGATTACACCATACACAAGTATTACCATGTAAGAGGGAATCAATAGTGATATTCTATGTTCATTAATATGCATGAGGCTGATTATGCATGATGTGCTCATAAAACAGTGGAGATGTCTGGTCAAGAGACTGGATTATGAAATTCTGTAATCAATGAGCTATTATTCTGACATTACTATTAGGGCATACAGTACATGTAGGGTGACTTTATGGGAGGACAATAATTACCAGCCTCTGGACACCATGAAAATATTATCTGCAAAACTTGATGTCTGCTTAATTTCTCAGCTTCAGACTAAATCTTTTAACACCTTACTCTATAGTCTATACTAGATACACCTTTTAATACCCTTGCAAACAGAGTAGAGCTAGATCAGATAGCTCCTCTACAAGTCGTTACAGATCCGAGTCTGCTCTGTTTGCTCTGATCCTACAGTTATTATTAGGGTCAAAAGTTGGCCTTATAAATATTTGTCCACAGGAAATCACAGTTTTTTCTTGTCCGACTTCAAAACTCTCTGACTGTGTAGTATCTTCAAACATTGTAAATAGGGCAGCATAAAATCTGTCTTAACCGGCTTTACTCCATGAGACACCTTAGCAAACAGAGTAGACCCAGATCAGACAGCTCTATTTCTACAATTGTATAGCCATGGTCAAAACTATCTATAATTGTATAGCCATGGCCAAAAACTATCTACAATTGCATAGATATGGTCAAATTTATCTGCAATTGTATAGCCATGGTCAAAATTATCTACAATTGTATAGCCATGGTCGAAACTCTGATCTACAATTGTATAGCCATGGTCAAAATTATCTACAATTGTATAGCCATGGTCGAAACTCTGATCTACAATTGTATAGCTATGGTCAAAACTATATACAATTGTATAGCTATGGTCAAAACTATCTACAAACTGTATAGCCATGGTCAAAACTATATACAATTGTATAGCCATGGTCGAAACTATATACAATTGTATAGCCATGGTCAAAACTATATACAATTGTATAGCCATGGTCAAAACTATATACAATTGTATAGCCATGGTCAAAACTATATACAATTGTATAGCCATGGTCGAAACTCTGATCTACAATTGTATAGCTATGGTCAAAACTATCTACAAATTGTATAGCCATGGTCAAAACTATATACAATTGTATAGCCATGGTCGAAACTCTGATCTACAATTGTATAGCTATGGTCAAAACTATCTACAAACTGTATAGCCATGGTCAAAACTATATACAATTATATAGCCATGGTCAAAACTTCCCTTTTTTTCACAATGCCATTATAATAAATCAGCCAATTCATATTCATGAAGTCATTATTTCTGACATGAATATTAATAAAGTAAAGGGTTAACAAAATAAGATCTCTTAACGACATGTGGTAACCTAATGCAGAATGTAAGAATTGCAGAAAGTTAAAATTCAAAGGAGCTTTTTGCATTACTTTCATTCTGCGTTAAGTAGATTGCCATGTGTTTTTTTTGCCTGCTTGTACACCATTATTCATTAAAAAGGCCATATTGTATAGTACAAAGCCCACTGACATATACACAGTATAACCTCTCTTAACCGGAATTCTAGTAGATAATAATTTAGATACTTTTAGGCAGGTGGCTGCTTAATGCAAGGTGAAAGTCATGCAGAAAGCTCCTCTAGGAGCTTTCTGCATGACTTTCACCCTGCATTAAGCTGCCACCTGTCTCCAAGACCGATATTCATACTAAATTTAACTGCCGGTTAAGAGAGGTTTTACTATACATTTGAGAACAATTGAATCATAACTGACATTTTCAGAGAAATATTGTGTACACTGGAATAAAGTCCCATTACTGTAAATCAATAGGTTTTCACAAATTCAGCAATATTTGGACTGAACAACAACAGATCAATAACACGTGACATTCAGTGAAAAAGGCAAGGTACATGTAAAACTTCAGGATCTAATGATCATCAGAGCCACTCAATATAATCACTCTAATCTGTGTCAACACTGTTTGCAAATCTCAGTCATATACTTGTTCACCACACTTACACATTCTGAGTGTTTGTCTAAGTGTAAAACTGTTGTATCTATAGTGGAATCTGTCCTAAGCGAACATTCATTTATTGATCATAGGAGTCTTAAAAAGCAGCTGGTCCCTTAATGCAGGACAAAAGAAATGCTGAAAGATCCTTTAGGAGCTTTCTTCATTACCATTGATCTGTATTTAGCTTCCTGCCTTACAGACCCATAATTAGATCTCTTAAGATACTGGGTTCTACTGTATATCGGCGGGGGGGGGGGGGGGCATTTATGGAGTAAAAGGTTAAGGTTGTGTTTAACACTCAAAAGTCATGTACAGCTGCTAATTACAAGTTGTTGCGAAAGGATTTGTGTCTTCACAATACCACCATGGGTATTTTAAGTCAAGATGTTTCCAAACACGCTTTTATTTCTTAAAATTTCACCACTGGTCATAATTACTTATCAGTTCCTTTAAGGAATTAGTTACTGTTTAATTAGTTACACCAACATTCCAATCAATAGTTCAGGATGACCAAACTCTTCGCAAATGTTTCTTAACTCTTTGAATGGTAGAAATAAGTGTGCAGACAATATAGACCCACACCACTGGGCTCCTAGAGGAGTTTTCTCATTAGGGTCTACATGGTTTGTCATTCAAAATCTTCTCGCATATTATACCCTTTCATACTGAATGGATTCTACTGTGGACAATGATGGACCATTCCACTTTAAAACTTCGGCATTCAGAGGTATAGTAAAACCTCTCTAAACCGGAATTCTAGAAGAGAAGAATTTAGATACATTTAGGCAGGTGGCTGCTTAATGCAGGGTGAAAGTCATGCAGAAAGCTCCTAGAGGAGCTTTCTGCGTGACTTTCACCCTGCATCAAGCTGCCACCTGTCTCCAAGACCGATATTTATACTAATTTACATTCGGTTTGGAGGACTTCTACAGTAATTTGACATTTACATGTAGCTAGGAAGCAAACAATATATGAATATTTGCAATCAACAAATAATTCATGGCAAGATAACAGCAATCCAATACCCAGCAATCAATAGCAGAGCTCTTTGCTCCAAAACATGACTGTTGTCTGTAAAAACTTGTCTACTACATTACTCAAACAATTTCATCCTCTATTCTTCAAAGTAATAAGTCAAAGTGTCAAATAATCTGGATCCTGATCAGGCGCTGAGTTAGTTGGTGACTCATCTGGATCAAAACTATTTGCATAGGTCATCACAAATCAATGGTTATGGCGTGCAGAGAAATAATTGAGAAGAAATGGCCTACGCTGAACATGAATGGCAGATGATTTCAAATCAATCCAGTTTTGGCCGGCATTCAAATGGGGAATATCAGCTGATGCTTCTTCCATCTATTCCAATTTTGCTGCAGCACAAATTGAGATGCGCAGTTAGTGTCTAACCTTTTTAATATGGTGTATTCCCAACAGTCTCTGTTATTATTATTCCTATATTTTCATCAATGGCAGGTTCTACTTATTTACAATGTTGCCAGAAACATTTTGGAAGATGGGATGAGAAAGTCTGGATCCAGTCAGGACCCTATCGTTAGACTGCCACAAAAACATTGGTGAGGACAAAAACATGCAAACATTATGCATCAAAATGATATTTCCCTGGGCTGTGGATAAAATGTGTATTGATCTATTGAAATCTCTTATTTCTCAGCCAAATCTATTCTGGTTTCCATTCATTTCAATTGCCTCTCTGAGGCAATTCTTATGAGTAGCAGCAAGATAGGATATGGCGGAGATATAACACATACTTCAGATATTTTTTTAACCCTTTATTCCATAATTACACCATTCTACACCTTTGCAAACAGAGTAGACCCAAATAAGACAGCTCCTGTTTGAGCTGTCTGATGAGGATCTGCTCACACTGTTTGGTTATGGAATTATACAGATCTTATTTGGCTGCTTAAACCAGTATATGTTTTATAAGTAAACCTATGAATGACTGACAAGACTAAATGAAAGAATGAATGAATGAAGGAATGAACGAGCAAACCAACAAACAAATGAATGAATGATTGAATTAGAGGGTTTGAGGTCAGATTGTAGAATGGACACAATAATAACAGTTATCTTTACTTGTATTAGCCTGACATCTTATATTAACCCTTACCAGTCCTGATAGAGAGGACTTTGAATAACAGAGTAGATCCAGATCAGATAGCCCCTGTAGGAGCCATTTAATCAGAGTCTGCTCTGGTTGTTAATGAAATAATATAGATACAATTCTACAGTTTCTGTAATGGCCAACAATCCTGTTCATTTAGATTTGTAAAATAAGCTAATAAATATTCATGATGTCATTCATGATGTCATTTATACAAATAAATATTCATGAGGTACAGGGTTATGGATCTAGGCTGTTTGATCAAGGTTTTGAAAAGATACAGAAACAAGAATTACAATTGGAATGACCAATTTTGTGGACTAAGGTAGTTCCCTCGTAGACTGACATTAGAATGAACTCTTTGAATGCAGGACACGGTCACATGTACTGACATTTGCAATCAGTGTAGACCCAGATCAGAGGGTTCCTAGAGGATCTATCTTATCAGAGTCTTCACAGTTTGTCATTTAAAATCATCTAGCTAGTTTAAGTTTTAACACAAAGTGGACTCTATAGTTAAACATTGATAAACTATTCCACATGGAAAATCAGCGTTGAAAGGATTAAGACATATCTATATATCTGAATACAGGATCCTTTACATTTTTACTTTCACTAGCATATATGATATTGATTATTCTGTCTGCTACATTTAATCCATATTATCACCCAGAACAAAAATGGACCCTTCTAAATCCCTGATCTGTTGCATAGGTACCAATGCTTCCAATTCACTCAAGCTCTTGAGAAAACTATTGAAGAGTGTCAAACAACTTGGGTCCAAGGTTATAAACTTCCAAGTCGACCCATAATTCAAATAAAAACAAGAAAAACACTTTTTATTAAAATATAGTTCAGGTCTTTTTAAGCATCTAGCAGCTTAATACAAAGTTAAAGTCATGCAGAAAGCTTCTTCTGGAGGTTTTTGCATGACTTTTATCCTGCATTAAACTGCCACCTGTCTCTTATACAAATTGGTATAGATAATTACTAATCAAATAATTCCTGTTGAGAGAGGCTTTACTGTAGAGGGTTCAATGTGATCAATGAATTAACTCAGATTAGAAGACTCATAGAACTGGGTCTCCATTGTCATTCTAAACTTGGTAGCAAATGCATTCCTTTGACCCTTTCCCTGCTGAATATTAATGTAAATATTAATGAAATCATAAATATTTATTTGCTGAATTTTTTATAATGGAATATGTACACATGGTGTTGTGGTAGTGGTAGAAACTGTAGAATCTGATCTAGTATAATTTTAGAAGCAAACGAGTTTAATAGGAGCTGTTTATAAGAGCCCTCCAATCTGGGTATACTCTATTTGCAAAGGCATGAAAAAGCATTTGTACGTGGGAAAGCTTTTATAATAAATGGACTCCGCCATCGAAAGATGATGATTTTGTCCATTTTGAAAATTCAGCATTCAAAGTTTAGGTTTACACTGTAAGCACAGAATACAAAAGCAAAACCAAATTAAGTGCCCCTTCAAGCTTGAGGACTTAATACTCTTTTGCCCTTTTGCCCTCCGCCTGGGAGACTATCGGTTTACCATTTAGAATTCAGCTTCCTTCGATCCCCTATAGTAATTTATCACCCTCTGACAATCATAAATGAATAATTCTAATGTCATTGTATGTAATCCTTTCCCCCCAAGCAGAGCCCATTTATTTCCCATTTATAAATTCTTACCAAGCTAAGCACATGTCAGCTACTTTAGTCCTTTGAATGCCCAGGACACACGTCATGCATTGAATTTGCAAACAGTGTAGGCCCAGATCAGAGGGCTACTAGAGGTGCCCTCTGCTCAAGGTCTGCACTGTTTGTCATTCAAAACCCTTTAACCTTCTGCACTCTGAGCAATTGTCGTCTGCAAATATTATCGTCTGCTTCAATTCTAAAAATACACTTTTCTTCCATATCTTTTTTAAAAAAAAATGTTGGGGTGACAAACAGTTTGGATCCTGATGAGACGCCGAGTTACTCGGCGTCTCATCTGGATCCAAACTGTTTGCAAAGGTTACCATAAAGTCGCAGGTAGAGTGCTAAAGGTTAACAAGTTACAGGTTTTCATATTGAGTAGACGAGCTATAGTTAATCTATTCCGTCATATTGACGCCTCTGTAAAAGTTGCTTTTTGAAACCATTGTGATAACACAGAGCATTTGCTCCATAGGAGCTGCATAGGAGCAAAGGCTCTGTGTAGCATGATGGTTTCAAAACTACATGTTTCTAAAATTTTACCTTTTTGCTATTAAATGCTCCTTTTCAGTAGAGTTATATAAAGAGGATGGGTCTAAAAACAGCTTATGAGGTAATTGGGTTAAACATTGATGGGCTATTCCACTCTGAAAATTCAGCATTGAAAGACTTAACCCTTTCCCTGTTCTATGTTTATTACAAATTTCAATACCGACTGAGTCTTCATGGACAAAATAGTTATAATGAAATATAGAAGAAAGAATATTGTATGCATTTTAGAAAGTATAGAAACAGATCTTTCAAATTTCATTAGCAAACAGAGCAGACCCTGATCAGACGGCTCCTACAGGAGCCGTCTGATCTGGGTCTACTCTGTTTGCAGATGCGTGAAAACACGTTTATATGAGAGAAAGGGTTAAGTATCATGATTACCTCAAATATCTGGCCAGATAAACTTATAATAGGAGCATAGTGTAGACCCAGATCAAACAGCTCCTGAAAGGAGTGGGAGATAGGAGACATAAGGGAGGGGGGGGGGACCCAACCAGTATTTAGAATACATTGACTTCTATTAGAGTTTGGTAAAATCTGACCACATGTATGATAATTTGTTCACATTACTGAAAGAAACCTAATCAAACTTGATTGGAATCAAAACTGTTAGTAAAATAATTATCCTAAAGGTTCAGATTATAAATTTCGCATAAGCCTGATTGACGCCATGAAAAGTGGGAAAACAAGCTCCAGGGGATTTACTGGACTGGCAACAGTTATAAACCAACACTTAGCCATTTGAATACTGAGTTTCAAACTAAATAGAGTGTCTATTCAGTATGAAAGGCTTCAATTTGCTTTTGGATTTTGAATGACAAACAGTACAGATCCTAATCAGAGGTCTTCACTAGAAGCATGCTGATCTGGGTCTACGCTGTTTGTAAATTCTCGTACACTCATTTGCCGCATTCAAAGGGTTAACCTAAAAACATGCTGAACAAAATTCTGCATGGCTGAAAAATATCCACATTTTTTCCATATTGCAATAAGGTACAAGACAGTTTGTATCCTGATGAGGCACCATGTTACTTGACATCTCAAATGGATCCAAACTATTTGCAAATTGGATGTGATATCACATAAAATTCCTGTAGCATCATTAAGGTTACAGGCGCAAGCTGAAGAGAGAAAATCAATGTTTTATTTCACTTAAGCCATGGTGTTAATCCTTCGAATAAAGTGAAACAAGTGAACTGGCATTTAACCCATTCCCTCATATTGACACCTTTGATGCCTCTGTAAAAATCACTTATTGAAACCATTGTGATAAATACAATATTTGCTCCTTTGGAGAATTTATCACAATGGTTTCAATATTACACTATTCTAAAGTTTTCCCTTTCTCTAGAAAATGCTCCTTTTTGGTAGATTTATGCAAAGAGGACTGGGGTCTAAAAATAGCAAATGACAATGCCTGCTGTAGATTAAGTAGATACGACAGTATTCCACAACAGAAGATGGTTAATTCAAGCATGTTTTAGCCGCAATTTTCTTTTAAAATCATTTTCCAAACAGACCCACACGTTTTATCCATAACCCACTGGTAGTCAAAATGTCACTTGCAAACATGGACTATAGTCAAACTATGCCTCTCTTCTTTTTTTTTTCAATATGCCCCCGATTTATCACCAATATAAATTTGACCTTTCCCTTTGATATAATTATGACCTTGACCTTAATAAGTTATCCCTAAAAATGTTTGCCTCCATAAGTTGCACATGCATGCCAAGTTTGAAGTACAGTTAAATCTTGATGAAGCAGTCACCTGACTACAAAGACAGTGTGGGGGTGCACAAGTCAGGAACAACTGAGGAAAATAAATTACTGCACAGTTACTTGTACTGGGAACCCGCAGGCTAATCAAAGTAGAGTTAGATAACTTTAAAGCCAATTCCTACAATTGGAGTTTAATTTTATTATTTTCAAAATAACATAATTAAGCATTGCAAAATGATTCCAAAGTCAATGTTTTTTAATATCCAATTAAGAAATGGAAACAAACTCATCCAACATTAATGCAAACTAAATCCCAAGTTCAGCTTTATGAATTTCTTCACATCTCTTACATGTGTCTTAACCCTTTCCCTCATAAAAACACCTTTTCACACATTTGCAAACAGAGCAGACCGAGTTCAGATGGCTGATCATACTCTGTTTGCTAATGGAATTTGATAGATCTGTTTCTTTACTTTCTAAAATGTCTACAATGTTCTACCTTCTATATTTCATTACAACTGTTTTGTCTATAAATATTCAGTAGGTATTGAAATTTGGAATATACACAGAACAGGGAAAGGGTTAATGAAAGTTGCAGTTTCAAACCCTATAAACTGGATATCTTGTGTATTGATTATCTAAGAAATATTACTTTTACTTGACACAAGTAATACAGCAGATAGTACAAGGACTGGCTGGTCATACAGGTATACATGTATCTCAATATAATGTGACTGGTTGATGTTAACCATTTAAATGCTGAAGTTTCAAAGTTGAAAGATCCATTATATCATTAAAGATAGGGTTAATGCACAGTAATTGGTACTTGGAACCCACAGGATAATCAAGGAAGAGTTAGATAACTGAAAAGAAAATCTCTTACAATTTGGAATTAACCCTTCGAATGCTGAAAAAGTGGAATGATACATTATCATAAGACCCTTTACTCCATGAACGTTCGTGTATGAACTTTTAAATGACATCATGAATATTAATTAGATTAATTTTTAAAATGGCATATTCACAGATGAAAATTTTGCCAATGTAGGAACTGTATAATCAGAATCTATGTTATATGATATTTAGCAAACAGAGCAGACCCTGATCAGATGGCTCCTATAGGAGCCATCTGATCTGGGTCTACTCTGTTTGCAAAGGTATAGAAAGGCATATTTATAGAAGAAAGGGTTATAAATGAAACCATTCAGTATAAAAAGAACTAATTTTCAAGAGGATTTTAAATGACAAACAGTGTAGAACCTGATCAGATCTTCTACGATCACTTTGATCTGGGTCTGCATGGTTAGAAGTCTCATAGTTCATGCACTATTTAACCCTTTTCTCCATAGCCTATTTTAGACCCAACCTCTTTAAATGAATCTACCCAAAAGGAGCATTAAGTACTAGATAAAAGTAAAATTTTAGAATTTTGTAGTTTGAAACCATTGTGATAGATAGAGCATGTGCTCCCATAGGAGCAAATTAATGCTCTATTTATTACAATGGTTTCAATGGGTGATTTTTACAGAGGCGTAGAAAGGCGTATTAATGGAGGAAAGGGTTAATTCAAAGCATTGTTAACCTATTACTTCATGAATATTCATGTAAGAAATAATTAATTTATGAATACTAATCACGTTAACTGAATTCTTAAAATGGTAAATGAAAACAGGACAAACAGTTGGTGATCACAAAAACTCACCTGAGTATACTCAAGTGAGCTAAACAATCCTGTGTTCAAGTATGGTTACAACAATTCAACTAACAAATATCCATGAACAAGTAAAGGGTCATCTTAAGATGAGATGATAAGTTACTCAGCATGGTCATTAACATTTAAGCCTTTCAAATTGGATGGACTCCACAGTTAAGTGCAAATGACTCTACTTTCTAAAATGGCTACAGGGAAAGGGTTAAGACAATAGCAGTAGAAGACAATTTCTTTGCAGAAAAAAGTAAGTGTTCAAAGGGCCAACTTGGTGAGAGATAAGCAATGATTGATTTCACTATTGCCAATTCTGTTTGAACATACAATGAGGAATTGACAGACTATCTTAACCCTTTTCTGTTCTATGTTTTACCTTAACCCTTGTTCTATGTTTATTTCAAATTTCAATACATAAATTATTGAATATTCATGGACAAAAGAGTTATAATGAAATATGAAAGGAGGAATACTGTAGTCATTATAGAGAGTAAACAAACAGATCTATCGAATTCCACTGGCAAACGGAGCAGACTCTGATCAGAGAGCTCCTATAGGAGCCGTCTGATCTGAGTCTACTCTGCAAATGCTTGAAAAGGCATTTATATGAGCGAAAGGGATTAGGTATTCTAAATACATGTTTGGTCATACAAATTTAGGCTAATAGTGAGGCCCCAGATCAACTGCTCCTATATTAGCTTCATTTTAATTATAACCCTTTTCTCTAGAAATATGACTTTCTATGCCTTTGCAAACAGAGTAGACCCAAATCAGATGGGTTTTGTAGGAGCCGTCTGATCAGGGTCTGCTCTGGTTGTTTATGCTAATTAATATAGATACGATTCTACAGTTTCTGCGAATTCCAAAAATACCTGTGTCCATGTGCATAATTACAATTGATCAAATTAATATTGATGATATAATTATTTCTTATATGAATATTCATGGAATAAAGGCTTAAACTATCAAAATTGTGTTTAACCCTTTCCCTCATATAAACGTGTTTTCACGCATTTGCAAACAGAGTAGACCCAGATCAGACGGCTCCTAGAGGAGCCGTCTGATCAGGGTCTGTTCCGTTTGCTTGTGGAATTTGAAAGATCTGTTTCTTTAGTTTCTAAAATGGGTATAATGTTGCACCTTCCATATTTCATTATAAATGTTTTGTCTATGAACATTCAGTAGGTATTAAAATTTGAAATAAACATAGAACAGGGAAAGGGTTAATGGACTAATGGTGAAATACAAACCAATGGAGAGGGGCGACTGGGTGACATTATAAATCAGAGCAACAGATAAAGGTGCGACTATTTAAATACTAGAATCTTCATTTCTCCGCCAAACCCTATGTTGTGAGCATTCTTTAGAATCGTCACCATAGGGATTGGTGGAGAAATAAAGAAGTTATTCATGAAAATGTTTTCATTTACACGTCTTATCTGGAGCTCTGCTATTGTTTATGGTAAATATGGTTACTTCAATGGAACAACTACAAAATATACAGAACTGTAACTGAGGGCCTATCAATGCAGCATCAAATGGAAGTATGGACTGAACCTTCCCTGGAAATGATAACAACAAAGCCAAACTATGAGCTACTGAGAACAACTGATACAAAAATCGTGCTTTTCCTGACAGTAACGGACATACTCATAAAGATAGAGCGGCAAACCTGGTTATCAGTGGAATATAACCATTAAGCCCTCAAATGTGTCTACAATGTCAGCTGTCTCTTCCCTAGCAAAATCATTCATAATTATCTGCAAAAAATGTTGTATGCTAAATTTTCAAAAGCAGAATATTCTCTATTTTCAAATAATGAGGATCTTGTGTCAAAGTCTGATGAGATAATAAGTTATCATGCATCCCATCAGTTATAAAGCTGTTAAAAAGTCATACAAATTTGCACATAATACGGTAAGAGCTAAATTACTACTTTTGTCTTTCCACACAAAAGTCAGAAACAGTCTGATCAATACCCTGTGACTTATGTTCTGTGTTTTATTTATGCATGTCTTACTCAGTCTTGTACTTGCTTAACTCTTTCACAGTAACGTATTGACGTCTGCTTGAATTTGCATAATTAAATTTTCTTCCCTTCTTGTTTCAGAAACGTAATGAAAGTATCAAACAGTTTGAATCCTGATGAGAAACCAAATTGATTGGCATCTTATCTGTCATCTGGATTTAAATTGTTATTGTCTGCTACTATAATCACAGATTTGCCCACGGCATGTGAAAGAGTTTACTATAAACCCATTCCCGCATACTGATGCCTTTTGCTGCCTCTGTAAAAGTCACTTTTTGAAACATTGGGATAAATAGAGCATTTGCTCCATAGGAGCAAATTTTTCTTTTCTCTAGTAGTAAATGCTCCTTTTAGGTAGATTTATTCAAAGAGGTTGGATCTAAAAATAGCCTGAGGGAATCAATAGTATTCAAAATGCTTTCTAAAGAACAATTCAAGCAAGAGGGCCATGATGGCCTTGATATCGCTCACCAGACATTCAGAGGAGTTTTCACTATATGTTTCTATAGAAAACTGGGGCGGGCCTCATTTGAACACCTGGGGCATAATTCATATATCTTTTGAAGAGGATTTAAAGATGATGATGTGCCAAATATGAAAGCTGAGTACCTTCCAGTTTCAGGAGTATCACAATATGTTTCTATATAAAATGTTAGGCATCCTTGGGGCAAGGTCAATTTTGACCCCTGGAGGGGCATAATTTAATTGTATATTTTTCTGTTGTAGAAGACCTGAAGTTGATGCTATGTGCCAAGTATGAAAGCTGAGAACCTTCTAGTTTCAGAGGAGAAGATTTTCAAAGTTTTCATTATGTGTTTCTATAGAAAACTGTCCAGCCCTAGGGTGGGGCCGCATTTGACCCCAGGGGCATAATTTATATATATACATGATGCTATGTTTATATGTCTTTTCACGCATTTGCAAACAGAGTAGACCCAGATCAAATGGCTCCTATAGGAGCCATCTGATCAGGGTCTGCTCTGTTTGCTAATGGAATTTGATTGGATTTAAAAAGTTATGTTGCTTAATATTTGATAATTCTGTTTCTTAACTTTCTAAAATGGCTACAATGTTCCAACTTCCATATTTCATTATAATTATTTTGTCCATGAATATTCAGTAGGTATTGAAATTTGGAATAAACACAGAACAGGGAAAGAGTTAATCAAAGTAAGTGAAAATGGAAGTTTAAGCAGACATTCAATTCACAGCACGCACAAGGTGAATTGCTAAATTCAGTAAACAACTACTCTGCCACTCCTAAATGCACACTAAGTAAATTGCCGTCTGCAAAAGTTTGCCGTCTGCTACAATTCTCAAAGCTAGTTTTTCCCCTTCTGTTTCTATGCAAACATACATTAAGAGTTACAATAGTTTGGATTCTGATGAGACTCACGGTTACTCAGGCCCTGAGGGGCCTCGTCTGGAATCATACTGCTTGCATTTGTTGTCCAAAAGTTGTCTGTTAGCAACCTTAGCATGACTAGTATGAGCAAACATTTTGGATCCAGATTAGACACCAAATGTTTTGGATCCAGATTAGATACCAAATCATTTGTCATTTATGTTTCACAAATAAAAGAGTACTAACCTGAGTTTCAAAATATTTGGCAAATGACAGTCTTTCAACATTGCATTATAAGTGTAGAGGGATGGTCAGTTGCTGTTGTATATTAACCATTCATTCATACGCCTTTAACCAATATTCCCTCACAGCCTATTTTAGACACAGCCTCTTAGAATAAATCTACTGAAAAAGGAGCATTTTAAAGGAAAATTCTAGAAATGTGTTGTTTTGAAACCATTGTGATAGATAGAGCATTTCCTATAGGAGCAAATGCTCTATTTATCACAATAGTTTCCAACATGTGACTTCTATGAAAAAGAAATGTCTGCTCAAACTCTGATATGAAGCAATGAATTACTCGACCAACCTGTTTGCATATGATGTTTGCATATGATGGTAGGTTGCGATCGGCAGGACAAGAGTTAACCCTTTCCTCCATAGGCTATTTTTAGACCCAACCTCTTTGAATGAATCTACCAATCAGGAGCATTTACTAAAGAAAAGGAAAAGTTTGAATTTTGTAGTTTGAAACCATTGTGATAAATAGAGCATTTGCTCCTATAGGAGCAAATGCTCTATTTATCACAATGGTTTCAAGAAGTGGTTATTACAGAGGCGTAGAAAGGCGTATTTATGGAGGAAAAGGTTAATATTCAACAGGGAAATTTGAAACAGTTTCTCTATAGAGTTTTCATTTCACAATGGACTTGTGAATCCATTAGACAAGAAATTAAAAATCACATTAGCAAATTTAAACACCTTCACCTACATACATTTCTATTAAAATGGTTTTGATAGAAATCCCTAACATTAACCAAATATCATGCATAAAAATTGATGTCTGCCCAAACTATGATCTGCAACAATTTTAACAGATTCATTAGAGCTGATGAAGAACTATTGAACAAGTTTCAAACAGCTTGGATCTGGATGAATTGTCTACAAGCAAGTGCTAGTTACTGTCCATTTCAGTTAACTTTGTCACTGAATTTTAATCGAGATTTTTTTCATTTTGAGGCAGACTGACCTTAAATCTACTTCATTTGATTGCATCGTTTTTCAGGAACTCCCATGCTAAACATCCCTCAATATCATGCAGTAACAAGGAAGAAAATGCCAAAAATGCATTTTCTACATGCTAATTCGATCAGCTGTTTCTTTGCAAATGGCCACCATATGTATGGATAGTGGAGCGTATCATTTTTCAACAGGGGTGAACTGCATACTGATATGAAATAAATGACTTAATTTCGTTTATGACGTTAACTATTAAGAGCTATAATTACCCTCAGTTAAAATCGAACATTCCACTCGACGTCAATCGTCTGCCATTTGCAATTTTAAATGAACATGTTTACAATGGGAAAACATTGTTTTTATGCATAAGATCTTTATTTAAAGATGGATTCGAAGGAAACTCGGACACAGAGTTCCAGAAAAACGATGACACAAGTGGTTTAAATTTGATCTCAATCCGGTAAGAAATGAAAAAACATCTCGATTCAAACTCAGTGACAAAGAAAATTGAAATGGACAGTAGGTCTTGATCAGCTGGGTTAACCCTTTCCGTCATATAAATTCCTTTTCAAGAATTTGCAAACAGGGTAGACCAAGATCAAATGGCTCCAAGAGGAGCCATCTGATCAGGATCTGCTCTGTTTGCTAATGGAATTTGATAGATATGTTTCTTTAGTTTCTATACTGGCTACAATATTCCACCAACCATATTTCATTTTAACTATTTTGACCATGAAAATGCAGTAGGTATTGAAATTTGGACTAAATACAGAACAGGGAAAGGGTCAATATATTAATTTTGATGCACATGTTTGAAATTGCACAAGAGAACCACTCTATCGAGAATACATGGGTTTCTTTAAAAGCTAAATGAAAATAATTCAAAGATTCTATGGAAACTCTTTGCATAACTTTCATCCTGCAGTAAGCCAGAGGTTTTACTGTATTGTAAAAGGAAATAGATGATTGAAATACACAGAACATTGATTACTAAAATAGATGAGTGACATTTATCACTGAATTATACAACAGTTTATATTTGTAAGTTTTGTTTCTCAGGAACATCTTGTCATTTCAGATAAAATGAGAAGGTTGATTTCAAGACGAACATGTCTCCCTCAGGCATATTTGGTAAAATCTTAAATATTTTGGAAGAACCAGACACAGACTGTTCAGCTTAACCCTTTACTCTATAAAAACGCTTTCCTACAGCTTTGCTGTAAGGATACAGAGCAAAAGCTGATCAGATGGCTCCTACAGGAGGCATCTGACCTGGGTGACACTACTCTGTTTGCTAATATAACATTATACAGATCTAATTCTACACTTAAGTATTCGTGTGTGCATGAATAATTTTAAGAACAAGATGTGTTTGTGAAACACTATGCCCCCTCCATATGATATTTGACCCTGAAGGATGACCTTGATCTTGACATGTCACCCCTCAACCCGTGCAGCTTCATGGGGTACACATGCATACCAAATATCAAGTCTCTATCTTTACTGGTCCAAAAATTATGGCCAATGATAAAGTCGGTGATTTGACCCATATATTTGACCTCTGACCTTGAAGGATGACCTTAACCTTGACATGTCACCCCTCAAAATGTGCGGCTTTATGAGATACATATGCATGCCACATATCAAGTCTCTATCTGTACTGGCTCAAAAGTTATGACCAATGTTAAAGTTGCGTTAAAGTTACAGCCAAAAAAACAGACAATTTGACCATTGACCCTGAAGGATGACCTTGACCTTGACATGTTACCTCTCAAAATCTGCAGCTTCATGAGATACACAAGCATGCCAAATATCAAGTCTCTATCTCTACTGGTCCAAAAGGTATGGCCAATGCTAAAGTCGGTAATTTGACCCATATATTTGACCTCTGACCTTGAAGGATGACCTTGACCTTGACATGTCACCCCTCAAAATGTGCTACTTTATGGCCAATGATAAAGTCGGTGATTTGACCCATATATTTGACCTCTGACCTTGAAGGATGACCTTAACCTTGACATGTCACCCCTCAAAATGTGCGGCTTTATGAGATACATATGCATGCCAAATATCAAGTCTCTATCTGTACTGGCTCAAAAGTTATGACCAATGTTAAAGTTGTTGACAAACAGACAAACAGACGGGGCAAAAACAATATGCCCCCCAGATCAGATAATAAAGCCAATTAATATACATGATGTCATTACTTCTTACATTCTTGGGGGGGGGGGGGGCATAATAAAGCCAATTAATATACATGATGTCATTACTTCTTACATGAATAATCATGAAGTAAAGAGTTAATCTTGAGTTATAACCTTGAACTTGAATTGCTATATGCAGCAGATACAAAATAAAACCTTGAACTGTGACCTTCATATTCATGTAGGATACAGTAAACTTAAGTAGAGAAGAATTTAGATACTTTTCGGCAGGTGGCTGCTTAATGCAAGGTGAAAGTCATGCAGAAAGCTCCTTAGAAGTCATTATGGTTTTGGTCATATGTTATCTATGTCTATGACTTTACCAATAGCCATCTTGTAGAACAGCAGCAAGATTGACAAACAGAAGTCCATTACTTACCGACTGCCTAGGTCTGGACTGTGTCACAGGTAGAGTTCCTAGCAGAGAGGCAAGTACGAGGACTGCCAAAGGTGCCATACTTGAAAACCAGTCTGTTCACCTATGGTGTATTCATACTACAAAACCTGAAAGGACAAAAATAAAAACACTGTCAATGGTATGTTGAAACTGCTGCATGTTTTTGCATCAAAATAGAGGCAAGTCTAATGAATACTTAAAGAAATGGCAGAAAAATATAAATAACATAAATAAGAAAATATACCGGTACTTGAAAAAAAGATCAATACAGTCTGGGCTCCAAACAACAAAACTCTTTCAAATGAAATTTTCGTTACTATGAAGAATGTCTGTGGTCCCGAAGTCATCCCGAATTTGTCTCTTTTTATTTCTTATACATTTGTATTTGATTTTTTTATAATGAAATTTGAACTACAGAATTATTTTCTAGTATGTTCGATGCATTTTCATTGAAAAGTTTATTCAATCTATTCAAGTCCCAGTCAAGTCACAACCTTTTCACCGTGTTACATTTGTTATATTATAAGAATACTTTCTGAATTATTTTATAATTGCCAAATACAAATGATGGTTCAAACAGACACAATTTAACTGTAGAAGTTCCTTTTATTGGTCTCGTGTATAAAAACTGACCAGATTATAATTGATAATTAATTCACAGCTTTTACAGATACAGTTGATACAGATTTGCAAAGAAACCATTAGCTTTAACTCAAACATTCTCAAGCAATCCACTGTGAAGAACCCCTTTGACTACCGGCTACTGATACAAAGGGTGTAAAAAGACCGGCACAGGTGATTGAATTTAAAATGAAAGCACTGGAAGAAGTTGAAAAGTGCTTTAAGTAAAAAAGAAACACTAACAAATATCCAACAGCACCTTTCTAAATGAACAAGGCAGTCCAAAGGACAGCTATATCCCCCACCGCCGCCACCTAAATTAATACATTTACCTTAAGGTGATACAATGGGTTTTAACGTGGTTGACATTCAACCTTCCAGTTGTTAAGAAAATAGGACGCGGAAACAAATATAATGGAAACTGAAGGTAAGAACACGACTTTCAAATGTGACCTTGACCTTGAGCCGACATGACTGCCACATGTGTTCTGCACATCATCTCAATTTGGTTAATATTTGACTCAAGTTTTATGAAAATCCTTCTAATGGTTTAGACGATATGGAGCGGACATGAAATGTAATGGAAATTGAAGATTAAATCACTTGGCCTTCAAATGTGACCTTGACCTTGAGCCGACATGACTGCCACATATGTTCTGTACATTGTCTCAACGTGGTTAACATTTGAGGCAAGTTTCTTGAAAATCCTTCAAGGGGTATAGGAGATAACGAAACTATAATGGAAATTGAAGGTAAGAACACTTGATCTTCAAATGTGACCTTGAACTTGAGCCGACATGACTGCCACATGTGTTCTGCACATCGTCTCAATTTAGTTAACATTTAACTAAACTTTTATCAAAATCCTTCAAATGGTTTAGAAGATATGGAGCGGACACGAAATGTAATGGAAATTAAAGGCTAGAACACTTGACCTTCAAACGTGACCTTGACCTTGAGCCAACATGACTGCCGCATGGGTTCTGCACATCGTCTCAATTCATTTAATATTTGACTCAAGTTTTATGAAAATCCTTCAAAGGGTTTAGAAGATATGGAGCGGACACAAAACTGTAATGGCAACTGATGGTTTAAACACTTGACCTTCAAATGTGACCTTGAACTTGAGCTGATATGACTGCCACATGTGTTCTGCACATCGTCTTAATTTGTTTATTATTTGACTAAAGTTGTATGAAAATCCTTCAAATGGTTTAGAAGATATGGAGCGGACACGAAATGTAATGGAAATTAAAGGCTAGAACACTTGACCTTCAAACGTGACCTTGACCTTGAGCCAACATGACTGCCGCATGGGTTCAGCACATCGTCTCAATTCATTTAATATTTGACTCAAGTTTTATGAAAATCCTTCAAAGGTTTTAGAAGATATGGAGCGGACACGAAACTGTAATGGCAACTGAAGGTTTAAACACTTGACCTTCAAATGTGACCTTGAACTTGAGCTGACATGACTGCCACATGTGTTCTGCACATCATCTTAATTTGGTTAATATTTGACTCAAGTTTTATGAAAATCCTTCAAATGGTTTAGAAGATATGGAGCGGACACGAAATGTAATGGAAATTAAAGGCTAGAACACTTGACCTTCAAACGTGACCTTGACCTTGAGCCAACATGACTGCCGCATGGGTTCTGCACATCATCTCAATTCATTTAATATTTTACTCAAGTTTTATGAAAATCCTTCAAAGGGTTTAGAAGATATGGAGCGGACACGAAACTGTAATGTCAACTGAAGGTTTAAACACTTGACCTTCAAATGTGACCTTGAACTTAAGCTGACATGACTGCCACATGTGTTCTGCACATCGTCTTCATTTGATTAACATTTGACTCAAGTTTTATGAAAATCCTTCAAAGGGTTTAGAAGATATGGAGCGGACACAAAAATGCAATGGAAATTGAAGGTTAAAACACTTGACCTTCAAATGTGACCTTGACCTTGAGCCGACATATCTGCCACATATGTTCTGCACATCGTCTCAACTTGGTTAACATTTGAGGCAAGTTTCTTGAAAATCCTTCAAGGGGTATAGGAGATATGGAGCGGACACGAAATTGTTACGGACAGACGGACGGACAGACGGACGGACGGACAGATGGACAGACGAAGGCCATTCCTATAACCCCCCTCCGCTACGCGGTGGGGGATAAAAAAGAATAGCCAGCAAGTCAAGTGCTGGCACAAAAATAAAAGTCTGAACACCTACAGATGTGAAGACACTGCAAGATTTCTTATAGTGGTTCACATCAGCAAGAGAACAAAACCTGCAGTTGTCACAGGTGAATCTCTATTGATGAAAGCAGAAAAGTTCACAAAACTGTTTCAGATAGACAATTTTCATGACAGTAACGATGGCTAAGCAGCTTTTAACCCTTTCCCTGTTCTATATTTAGTTACAATTTCAATATCTACTGAATATTCATGGACAAAAATATAGTTACAATGAAAATATGGAAGGTTGAACATTAAAGCCATTTTATCCAGTCACCAGGCTTCTCTAGTGACATAATAAAGGGGGTGCAAATAAACTTAGGTTTATTAGGTTACTTCCGGTAGTAGAAGGTTTATTAGGTTAGTAGATAGGCGGAATGATTCTATAACCATGGAACTATTTTAATTTTCGGTAAGTATGCATGAACATGTTGTCGGAATAGGTCTAACAGAAACTTCACCAATATAATTATTCAAAGAAGAAAAAATAAAAAAAATTAATTAAATGGCTATAGCTGGATTCGAACCCGCGCCTGATTCTACAAAAGTCAAATTTAATCTCTCTAGAGGCGTCGTGCTTACCGATTACGCCACTGAGGCCACATACAAAGAGACGTTGATTTATCAGTTTTATTAATTTAATTCACCGCTGGCGAAACGTGTTTTTGATAAAAATCAAGCCAGGTAGCCAAGATTTGCAGATAAATAGTACAACTTTTCTTTTCACTCTCATAATAATTTGATTGATAAGCTCTTACATGGGGCGGTGATTGTCATAGACCTAAATATAGGCTGTTCAGTTCCATCGATTTATGAGTGACGTTAGCCCTATCTAAAAATAGAAACCGAGACGACGGAACTCAAATTTGACCAGAGAGCCTCCGGGAGAATATTATCATGTCTGTTTGAATAAACATATCGACTCTCGATTCAAATGATCTTATTTTTCAAATTCAACCACGTTTTCCCTTCTTGTAATGTAAGTATCGAAACTATTTTCCTCTGCGGTAGCTCATTATTTACGTTTCTAGAATGGAAATGAAAAGGGAGGTCCGTTGATCGAAAAACCACATTTTCAATGCAAATTATTTCAATATTCGTATGTTTTATGAGTCTATGAAAAAAGATATAACTAAATTGACTGGATAAATAGAATAATAGGTTAGTGCCGTAGATGGGACGCCTTTATCCGACTCGGAGAGAAAACAGTTGAGGCTCGGCAAGCCTCGCCTCAATGTTTTCTCCCCTCGTCGGATAAAGCGTCCCATCTACGGCACTAACCTATTATTCTCTATTTAGAAACTTAAGAAACAGATCTATCAAACTCCATTAGCTAACACTAAGCAGCCCCTGATCAGCCGGCTCCTCCAGGAGCCCTCTGATCTAGTCTACTCTGTTTGCAAATGTGTGAAAATGCATTTATATGAATAAAAGGGTTAACTCTTTCCCTCATATAAACACTTTTCACGCCTTTGCAAAATCTCCTGTAGAAGTTGTCCGACGGGGTTTGCTCTATTTGCTCATGAAATGATGATAGATTTGGCTCTTAGCAGTTTCTATCAATACCAAAATATCCCGTGTTCATAATATTATGCTATTATCAAAATTCAGCCAAAAATATTCATGATGTCATTACTTCTCACATGAATATTCAAAGGAGAAATGTTAAAGAAAGACAGAGTATTTCTGTGAATTATTTTTGCTGAGAGGTTTCAACAAATGCTGATATATATTGAAATTCTCAGAAGTTTAGCTATAAAAGTTTTGTCCAGAAGACATATGTCATTGTATATACCATGCTGATGAAATTGGCCTCTTCTTCATTATCATACCTCCTACAAGTTTCTAGCTATCCGATTGGCTAAATGACGTTACGTGAAAGCCTTGTATTTTCCATTAACTGCTTTCAGCAACCTAATATAAGCCATTTGGCGGTAAACATGAAGTTCAGAAAATGATGACGTCATGTTATCATCTTCAATGACAGCGGTCGCCTTAAATCTTTTTCATGAAACATTAAAGGTTGTCAGTAGGATAAAAACGTTACAGTTTTCCGGTTACCTAATATGGAATATACACTGCCAGTAAATTCCATATGAGATGAGAGAGCTGTGCTGTCGTCACATATGGAATTTACTGGCAGTGTATATTCCATATTAGGTAACCTGAAAACTGTGTAACTTCTAATATACTTCCAGACAAAACCATTGATTTCAGGTTAAGAGATTGTCAAGGCACGAAGAAGAGCACAGAAAGGTTCACTATCTTTGTCTATGTAAACATTACCAACACAGACAAAATGCCACTTTTCATAATTGGTAAATCTACAAAGCCACTGTGTTTTTAAGAATTTCTGAATACTGTGCTGACTGAATAATTATGGCAACAATAAATACGAGTAGATTCTTAAAAATAATGGGTTAAGACAGAAAGAGGGAGTAACAAAGCGATCATTAATTACCTTCGTACATCAAACAGTAGCTAACCTAAAAGCTGTGCAACTTTTCTTTTGGCCCCCAAACACCACACGCAAGACTAACGAGCAAGATCCAGTTGATGGACCAGGGTGTACAAACACCACACGCAAGACTAACGAGCAAGACCCAGTTGATGGACCAGGGTGTACACACTATGTAACTCTTTGTACATTAAGTAATTGTTCTGCTTCAAGTCTTAAAATAAATCTTATCTCATTTCTATGCAAAAATAAGGTAAAAAGTGTCAAATAGTTTGGATCAGGATGAGACACCGCATCATGGGGTGTTTGATTTAGATCCAAACTGTTTGTATAGGTAATCATAGTTTCACCTCTAGCATACATTGAGTTAAAGGTCCATTACAGAAAGTGTGTCGTTCTGAGACAATAGACAAAAATCAAACATTTAATCTGTCTGTCCTTGATGTGATCGACTATCTTAAAAATCGCCTGGAATAGTGTTCCATTAGTGGCAATGAAGCTGCTTCAACTGACAGTGAGGATAGTGAAGCTGGACAACATTCTACTGGCCCAGCCCATCAAAATGGCTAATTGTGACTCACTTGGCGAACATTGGAACTAAGTTCATATTTCTCCAACAAGAAGTTGTCTGCCCATTCCCTCATATTGACAAGTACCTTTTGATGCCTCTATAAATTTTACTTAATGGTTTCAAACTACACAATTCTTTCCTTTTCTCTAGTAAATGCTCTTAATTT
This sequence comes from Azorinus chamasolen, assembly GCA_963576725.1. Classification (NCBI taxonomy): domain Eukaryota; kingdom Metazoa; phylum Mollusca; class Bivalvia; order Cardiida; family Solecurtidae; genus Azorinus; species Azorinus chamasolen. The sequence continues at coordinate 108,729,937 of OY755236.1, forward strand.
CAGTAGATTTATTCAAAGAGGTTGGATCTAAAAATAGCCTATGAGTGAATGGGTTAAGGATGCGATAGATGTGGCAGCAAAAGAAAATGACGATAAAGCAGGCTGTAGTGTACCCTGACTGACAGCAGAAGAATGTATCGATAAACTGTTGTGGGTTTTCAAGGAACTGAAAACGATTTTGTATGCTGTATATGAGGAATGCAAGAAGTATGTAGATGTACATGTAATTGCTTTGTTTTACATGTTTTATTCATTGAAATGAATAAATTTTGCATAACCCGTTAGTCTGTAATACAACAAATGATAAGTTGATAAATGTATAATGACTCTCTAGCACATACTATGAATTAGTTTTCATTGTTTGCTGACTAAACTGGGAATGCCAATATCACTGCTATGGCAAAGGTTAGTTTGGCTTCACTTCCTTTACATTGTGTTAGCAAATTATGAGTTAAGTACTATGAAATAATTTTACAAACATTTTAAATTACATTTTTTCTCTGATACAATAAAGTATAGTAAAACACATGCACACAAGTTGGTTCCATCTGATCCTACAAAATTTTGATTCTAAAAGAAAGTGCCAGTTCAGACTATCTCGCAAAATCGAGTCCTGGCTGTTGTGTTTTAGTGGGTACAAAAGCCGTTTTGTGTTAAGAAGCTATTTAAGAAACTAATCAAGAATGTGTAAAATGTATAGGCCAAAGGCATGAAAAGGCATTTCTATCTGGTAAAAGATCAAACAGCTAACACTGAAAATATATCTACATTTTCTACATACTCCCCTTACTTAAAGATCTGAGCCAACTGATCTAGATCTACATTGTTTGAAAATGCTAGTTGCCTTGTTTTTTTCAATGCAAATTACATGTGTACTTCAGTTTATTTTTTTGTCATTTTGAATTTGTTAATTTTGCAAAGAAAGTGGAGTAATGCCTGTGGGACATCATTGCACCATTAATGTAACAAGTTTCTTCAGAAATTGTATCTTCTGTTTTCTCTCAATATTTGTGTAGTGCAGGCTGAAGAAACACTCTCTGGTTCACGTGATTCTGTAAGTGGCAAATACATTACTGCTCTCATGAATAAAACATTCAAATCACATCAAAACCACGAATTGAACATCTAGGAATCATCCTAGCATATTGAATTAGATCAATATCATCATGCAAAGGTCATGGAAACATTTTGTTTCTTTTTTCTGTTGGTTTTCAAATCTTTGTCTTTGAGCTATATGTAATATGTGTACTGATCTATATGTAATAGGTGTACTGATCTTTTCAAAACCTTGATTTCTCAGTCAAACCGGTCTTGTTGGTACTCATTTGGAATGCCTCTGAGAGGCCATTCAGCTGTATTTGTGTCTAACCCTTTCCCTCATAAGCTCCTTTTCACACCCTTGATAACAGAGTATAACAAACTAACATATAGCTCCTGCAGGAGTTGTCTGATCAGGGTCTTCTCCATTTGTTTATATAATTATATTGATCTGATCCTAACATATTTGTGTCTGAATAATTCCCTTGAAAAAAATTACATTATAAAAAACAAGTTAATGAATATTCATGAAGTGACTAGTTCACACATAAATGTTCAACAGGAAAAGGGTTTATTAGGCTTTACTGCTTGAACATTCAGGTAAGAAATAACGACATCATGAATACTAATTAGATGACAATTAAAATAATACATGTACATACATGTATATCGTAAGACTGATGTTAGCTATTGCAGGAAGTTTATGTTAAAGCAACTCTATTTCATTTCATAAGCAAACAGAGCAGACCTGACCCTGATCAAAAGCATTAAAAGGTGTCTTGATAGATTAAAGGGCTGACATTTCAAGTCTCAAACTCATTATCTTCAGGTTTAGAAGGGTTGACCGAAGCCAACCTAATCTGAGACAAAACACAGGGTTCATACAGATATTTGGTGGAAAAATTCAAGCACTTTTCAAGGTCTTTATTTAAAAATTTAAGCACTATGAGTGACACAACCTGTCTTGCCCAAACACTGAAAAAGCACATTCAAAAGCAACCACAAGTAGGAAATAGCTTAATTAAGTGCAAGAGTAAATGCAAAAGCTTCTGACAGGATCTTTCTGAATTACTTTTACACTTCAATAAGTAGTCACATGTCTGCGAATATCAAAGACTTTGGACAGTTTTCAAGGACATTTATGAATATGTTCAAGCACATTTCAAGCACTTTTCAGGATTTGCCAAAATTTATGCACTTTTGAAGCACTTATTTATGTTTTCAAGCACTTTTCAAGGGAACTCCTGGAATTCAAGCAGTTTTCAAGGCTGTGCATGAACCCCGAAACATTACTTTGGCGAGCCAACATGGTAGCCCTTAAGCTCATAATTAAACATCCATGTATCCCCTGCCTATCAATACTTTTGCAAACAGAATAGACTAAGATCAAACAGTTCCTTAATCCAGGTCTGCTTTGTGAGGCTTTAATAGTACAGAACTGATTCTCCTCTATCTGCCATGGCAATGAGTGTCCTTAGTTGTAATTACAATACAAAAATTTGGTAAACCCTTTCTCTCATATAACAGGTTTTTTTATGCCTTTGGAAACAGAGTAGACCCAGATCAGACAGCTCCTATTGGAGTCATCTTATCAGGGCCTGCTCTGTTTGCTTTTATGACATAATATAGAATTGACTCTACAGCTTTTGTCAAAGCAAAAACATTCCCTTAAAATGTTACATTATAAAAGTTAAGCTAATGAATATGTTTTTCTCTTACAGAACTTTCTTTTTTACAGGTATCCTTCTCTTTGTTTTACTTTTTGATATGTTAATGCTTTTGTTTAATTGTCGGCAAATAGCTGTATGCTAATGTTATTTTATTGATACAACCGACGATAAATAAAGCTTGTATCTTGTATCTTGAATATTCATGATGTTGTTACATATTTCTTATATGAATATTCAACAGGGAAAGAGTTAATTGATATTCATAATGGGTAGATTCTGATTCATGAATATTCATAATGAGTTGATATCATGAAATATAAACTCAATGAAAATCAAGCAGCCTCAATTCTAAATGTATAACTTGGCTCAATATGCTAGATTAGAAGTGTCAAACTGTTTGGCCCTCTGATGAGTAGAACCAGTGTCTGAAGCCATATTAATAAATACATCTAATTATACATGTTACAGGCAGGAAGTAGCTTAATGTAGGTCAAAAGTCATTAAGCAACCACCTGATTTTTAATGCTCCTATCCATACTGTTTGTAACATTTATTACAAATGTACCTATTGTATGGAGAAACAAGAGCACCACATGTGGGTGCCAACACTAGTCTGTTACAACATTTATTTTTTTATTTCCGATGTCCATAAAGGGGAATAATTTTGTAAAAAATCCTTACAGAGTTATGGCTCTTAATCAGACTGTAGCCCTTGTAATTGTGAACATGTGTGTGTGTGAAGTTTCACAAGATTTGCTTGAATAGTAAAGATTTTAAGTTTCATGATGGCAAGGACAATGACAACATTATGACAAAGTGGAGGCTGGAGATACAACAATTAGCTCGTATTTCTTTCTTCACAAAACAGACAAGCTAAAAAAACTGATAATAACTTGTTTCAATTACAAGCTAGATACATTCTTCTCCTGATTAGGAGCAAAAGAACTGTTCAGTAGAATCGTCTCAACAAGACAGTGTTAATGAGTGGGTTACAACTGAGACTTGTTAGAGAAATGAAAACAATACTGTAACAAAATATTTAACTCAGCCCAGTCTTATCTTGAGCTTTGTCCTATACTGAGAATATATCCCAGACCAATTTCTCTATGCCATGAGAAGTTTTACCAATGTCTACTACAAATAGACCGCCTCATATATATTTCATTTGGTTTTGTGAGTTAGTGCAACCCATTACAATGAGAATACAAATTCAGACAATGGTTCTACATTACTTAGCATATTGAATGCTTAGGAAGGCAAGGGGATCATAATGGTTCCGAATCACTCAACTGAATTACCATCAGTCCAGTTCTACATTTAAAAGGAAAGAAGTAAAATGTTACAACAGTTTAACCCTTTACTTCATGAATATTAATGTAAGAAATAGTGACACCATGAATATTAATTAGATTCATTTTTAAAATGGTATATCAACTTATGAATGTTAAGCCAAAGTAGAAACTATAGAATCACATCTATAATTATTATTCAATAAGCAAACAGAGCAGACCCTGATCAGACGGCTCCTATGGGAAACATCTGATCTGGGTCTACTCTGTTTGCAATAGCATTATAGAAAGGCATTATTTAAGGAGGAAAGGGTTAACCCTTGCTCCCATAAACATGACATTTAGCACTTTTGAAAATATATTAGAACCAGATCAGACAGCTCCTATTAGAAGCTGTCTGATCAGGTTCTAATCCGGTTGCTTGACATGGAATAATATAAACCTCAGATCCTGATTCACAGCCAAAAAACTTTTTTTGTTAATGTGTAATTATAAATTTCAGTCTATGAATATTCCAGCAGTAATAAGTTCTTACATTAGTATTCATAGAAGAATGGATTGATATAGGTATGAACCATGAAGGCCATTTGACCCATTACCTCATAGGCTATTTTTAGATCAAACATCTTTGAATAAATCTACCAAAAAGGAGCATTAACTAGAGAAAAGGAAAAATTTAGAATTTTGTAGTTTAAAACCATTGTGATCAATAGAGCATTTGCTCCTACAGGAGCAAATGCTCTATTTATCACAATGGTTTCCAACAGGTGACTTTTTCAGAGGCGTCAAAAGGCATCAATATAAGGGAATGGGTTAACACTACACTAAGATTCCACTATACCTACAACCTAATGGGGCTTCAGTTTTCAGTTTTCTTCCCTATTCATTTTTCATTTCAAAACATAATGATGAGCATCAAACAGTTTGAATACGGATGACACTCCCCGGTATTTGTCATCTCATCTAGAGCCAAATTATTTTCAAAAGTATGGCTACACATGAGGTTGAAATAACATCATTTAAAGATTTGTTTCCTCAAAAACCACACAGGAAAATATCACAGAACAAGCAGAAAAATCTGAGTTTAGTGCATAATTATGATGTCAGTGAATCATGCGACCATGGACTGAATTATGTAAATAAGAGGGCCAGAATATCGCTCACCAGACAATCAGAGGAGAAGATTTTCAAAGTTTTCACTATATGTTTCTATTGAAAACTGGCCATCCCTGGGGCGGGGCCAATTTTGATCCCAGAAGCTTAAGTTACATAACTTTTGTAGTGGACCTAAACATGATGTGAAAGCTGAGAAACTTCATGTTTCAGAGGAGAAGATTTTCAAAGTTTTACTATTATGTTTCTATAGAATACAAGGCTCCCCTTTGGTGGGGCAAATGTTGACCACCGGGGCATAATTTATATAACTTTTGTAGAAGATCTGAACATCATCAGATGCTATGTGCCAAATATGAAAGCTAAGAAACTTCCAGTTTCAGAGGAGAATATTTTCAAAGTTTTCACTATGTTTTTATTGAAAACTGGCTACCCCTGGGGTGGGGCTAAATTTGACCACAGGGGCATTATTTATATAACTTTTGTAGATTACCTAAACATGATGCTATGTGTAAAATATGAAAGCTGAGAAACTTCCAGTTTCAGATGAGAGGATTTTCAAAGTTTTCACTATATGTTTCAATTGAAAACTCACCCCCTGGGGCGGGCCAATTTTGACCCCAGGGGCATAATTTATATAACTTTTCTAGAGGATCTGAACATGATGCTATGAACATGTGCCAAATATGAAAGCTGAGAATATTCCAGTTTCAGAAGAGAGGATTTTCAAAGTTTTATTGTATGGATCTATAGAAAACAAGGCACTCCTGGTGCGGGGCCAATTTTGACACCAGGGGCATAAGTTATATATAAATTTTGTAGAAGACCTGAACATGATGCTAATAATGTGCCAAATATGAAAGCTGAGAACCTTCAAGTTTCAGAGGAGAATATTTTAAAATTTTCTATATTTGTTTCTACTGAAAACTAGCCACCCAGTTCTATAGAATACAAGGCTCCCCTTTGGTGGGGCAAATGTTGACCACCGGGGCATAATTTATATAACTTTTGTAGAAGATCTGAACATCATCAGATGCTATGTGCCAAATATGAAAGCTAAGAAACTTCCAGTTTCAGAGGAGAATATTTTCAAAGTTTTCACTATGTTTTTATTGAAAACTGGCTACCCCTGGGGTGGGGCTAAATTTGACCACAGGGGCATTATTTATATAACTTTTGTAGATTACCTAAACATGATGCTATGTGTAAAATATGAAAGCTGAGAAACTTCCAGTTTCAGATGAGAGGATTTTCAAAGTTTTCACTATATGTTTCAATTGAAAACTCACCCCCTGGGGCGGGCCAATTTTGACCCCAGGGGCATAATTTATATAACTTTTCTAGAGGATCTGAACATGATGCTATGAACATGTGCCAAATATGAAAGCTGAGAATATTCCAGTTTCAGAAGAGAGGATTTTCAAAGTTTTATTGTATGGATCTATAGAAAACAAGGCACTCCTGGTGCGGGGCCAATTTTGACACCAGGGGCATAAGTTATATATAAATTTTGTAGAAGACCTGAACATGATGCTAATAATGTGCCAAATATGAAAGCTGAGAACCTTCAAGTTTCAGAGGAGAATATTTTAAAATTTTCTATATTTGTTTCTACTGAAAACTAGCCACCCCTGGGGCGGGAACAATTTTGACCCCAGGGGCATAATTTATATAACTTTTGTAGAGGACCTGAACATGATGCTATGTGCCAAATATGAAAGCTGAGAACCTGGTTTCAGAGGAGCAGATTTTCAAAGTTTTCACTGTATGTTTCTATTGAAAACAAGGCATCCCTAGAACGGGCCAATTTTGACCCAAGGGGCATAATTTATAAAACTTTTCTGAACATGATGCTATGTGCCAAAGATGAAAGCTGATACCCTGTGGATTCAGAGGAGAAGATTTTTAAAGGTTCAAATTGTTGACGACGAACAACAAATGACGAAAGATGCACGACGCACGCCAATGGACGACGGACATCAAGCGATCACAAAAGCTCACCCTGAGCACTTTGTGCTCTGGTGAGCTAAAAATTCTGCGAAATATCAAGTGATACGAGCAGCTAAACAACAACAAAAAATAGAACTAAAACAAGATATGTTTGTGAAACACAATACCGCTGATATGACCTTTGACCTTGATGCTTCACCTTAACCTTGATAAGTCACCATTAAAAATGTTTGCCTCCATAATTGCACCTGCATGCCAACTTTGAAGTATGTGCAATGGCGACAAAATTATCACCAACATTAAAGTTTGGGGCAAACCAACCAACTTAACCAATCAACCAACCAAACTGACAAACAGACAGACAGACAAAGCAAAAGCAATATGCACACCCAGGAAGTCGGGGGGCAAAATAGTTCCATTATTCTCCATGTTTCTTGGTTTAACCAGACGATGTAATCTCAACTGGGACCACTGTTCTATTCTCCTCTGATATTGGCTTTGAATGTGGTCTCTGCTGTTAGTCACCATTTTTAGCTCCACTTTTTCAAAAAGTGGAGCTATTGTCATGACCCTCTCATCGGCGTCGGCGTTGGTTAACCTTTTTGTTAAGGTCCTTTTCTCAGAAACCATCAAAGATATTTGGTTCATCTTTGGTGTTCATATTAACTATCACAAGGGGAACCCATTTCACAAGGGTAGGTAACCCTAAAATTAATTTTGCCATAGTTATGCCCCTTTTTCGACTTACAATTTTCATTGTTGGTTAAGTCTTATGTTCAAGTCCATGTCTCAGAAACTGTCAAAGATATTTAGTTCATCTTTGGTATACATATTAACTATTACAAGGGGGACCCATTTCACAAGGGTAAGTAACCCTAAACTTAAATTTGCTGTTGTTATCTCCCCTTTCTGACTTATACTTCCACTACACTATCCAGCACTAAAGAAAGTGGAGCGCGCTGTCTGCAGACAGCTCTTGTTTTTACTTTCTTTGAGACTGTTGAAGTCATGTGATAATCCAGTTACAGTAGCTTATCTGCATTTAGTGGACAATCTGGTCAACTAGGGATTTCCAATCAAATTGAAACAGTTTCAAGCACTGCAACTTGTTTGTTAGTTTTTAAATCCATCTTTTGACACAATATTGATCTTCACAAGGAAAACGTGTCGTTAAATATAATGGGATTTTAGTTCTTTTATCAAAATTAATTGCCATGTCAAGCAGTAGAGAATCTGTCACATATAATAATACACAACAGAGTGAGCAGACCAATATCAGACAGCTCAGAGCTGTTTGATCTGGTTCTTATCTGTTTGCAAATGTGTAAAATGCAGTACAATGGAACCTGTCTTAGGCGACCATTCTTTAATTGAACACAGGAGTCTTAATAAGCAGGTGTTGCTTAATGCAGGGCAAAATACAGTAAGCTCCTGCATTATTTTTACCAGCATTAAGCTACCACCTGCCTTATAGGTCAATAATTATACCTCTTTTAGATGGTTGCTTAAGACAGGCAAGGGGAATAACTCAAATTTCACTGAAAATAGAATCGTGTTCCCAATACAAGCTTTCAATTTAGAATACATGTACATGTATTTACAATACCTCTGGAGCTTTTCCCCCAAAGGCTATGTTTAGACACAAGTTCTTAGAATAAATCTACTGAAAAGGAGGATTTACCAGAAAAAAGGAAATATCTTAGAACTGTGTAGTTTTGAAACCACTGTGATAAATAGAGGATTTACTCCTATGGAACAAATGCTCTATTTATCACTATCTTTTAAAAAAAAAAAAACTTTAACAAAGGCATCAAAAGAGGTCTGAGGGAATGGGTTATTATGACAAAGTCAAGGTAATCTGATCATTATAGGTCTGATTATTCATTGTTCTGTATAAGGTTACTACTGTCTCATTAATCAAGGTAATGACTTCTGCATAAAGCAAAGTTTTACAAAAACACCAATAAATTACAATTCCAAATTTATCACTCAGAATATTCAATATTAAAATATCTCAGAGGGTCAGTAGTTCTGTACTTTGACCCTATGAAAGCTGAATTGTAAAACTGCAACATTCCACCATTGACTGTACGATAAAGCCTTTCACTGCCTTGAAAACCGGCTTGTGATATCATATATGCAAACAGTTTCGATCCAGATGAGATGCCAAGTAACTGTTCGACACTCAGTTTAACCCTTTGCTCCATAAATATATGTCTTTCTATGCCTTTGCAAACAGAGTAGACCCAGATCAGACGGCTCCTACAGGAGCCGTCTGATCTGGGTCTGCTCCGTCCGTTCATGGAATAATAAAGATTTCATTCTACAGTTTTTTGTGTTGGCAAAAATTACATGTGTTAACAAACTAGTTTAAAAATTAACCTAATTAATATTAATGAGATCATCATTTCTGTCATGAATATTCATAGAGGAAAGGGTTAAATTAAGAACTAAAAGAAATGTCCACTCGAACACTTGAAGCTGGTGAAGTATCAAGTAGAAAAAATTGTCTAGCACTCACTGTGAAGTGGGATTAACTCTCTCCACCATAGGCAATTTCTAGACACAACCTTTTTGAATGAATCTACCGAAAAGGAGCATTTACTAGAGAAAAGGAAAATGTTATAATTGTGTAGCATAGAAACCATTGTGATAAATAAAGCATTTGCTCCTATGGAGCAAATGCTCTATTTATCACAATGGTTTCAAGAAGTGACTATTACAGAGGCGTAGGAAGGTGTATTTACGGAGGAAAGGGTTAAAAACATAATGGACCACTCAGCATTCACAGGCTCAAGTGTTTTAAAATACATGTACACTGTCATTCCGAAACAACTCTCCAGGAGAAAATCAATATAAAATGTTAACTCTTTGAACACTGAATATTCAAAGTGGAATGGCCCATTACCGGCCATTAGTAATAGAGTATGAACTAAATGGCTTAATCCTTTACTCCATGAATATTTATGTAAGAAATAATATTATGAATATTAATAAACTATTCTTACAATGGCACATGAACACAAAAATAGTTGGCCATGGCAGAAACTATAGAATCATATCTATATTATTTCATAATCCTCAATGTAATGAGGGAGTGTAGTAAACACTCAGAAGAGAACAGTCACTCTGACCAAACAACTCCCAGAGGACCCGATCTGGATCTACTCTGTTTACAAAGGTGTATAAAGGCATACTTATGAAATAAATGGATAACCCTTTGCTTGATATAAAATCGCATAAGCATTATTTCCCATAAGCCTTCGGCTTCACATGTATAAGAGAGCATATCATTATGAGCGTACTAATCGCGGACAGCACTTTAAAGACTGTGTTTTTAATTGTATATGTGCTCAGCCGTCTGACCAAGGTCTGGTCTGTTTGTTTGTAAATGATATAATGTTGTTATGATTCTAGTTTCTTCCATGGTACAGTAAAATCCCTCTAATGCGACCACTTAATGAATAAACATGGGTGTCTTTATAAGCAGGTGGTTGCTTAATGCAGGACAAAAGTAATGCAGAAAGCTTTCTGCATTATTTTTGCCCTGTTCTAAGCTACCACCTGCATCTACCACCAAGAATTATACCTCTTTAAGGTGGTCGCATTAGAGGGGTTTTACTGTAAAATATTTCCTTGCTCATAGTGCCATTATAAGATTTCAGCTTATATGAAGGAAAGGGTTAACACTTTCCTTGATAGAAATAAGTTAACAAATTCACACCTTTACAGGGTAGACCCAGATCAGATGACCCCTGTAGGAGATGTCTGATCAGAGTCTGCTCTGTTTGCCCATGGAATTATATAGATATCCTTGTAGAGTTTCCATGGTCAAAAGATCCCTTATTCATAAAACCATAATTAAAATATAACATGCATATTCATGAGGTAAAGGGTTTAACCCTTTCCCTCATATAAACGTGTTTTCACGCATCTGCAAACAGAGTAGACCCAGATCAGACGGCTCCTATAGGAGCCGTCTGAACAGGGTCTGCTCTGTTTGCTAATGGAAATTGATAGATCTTTTTCTATACTTTCTAAAATGGCTACAATGTTCTACCTTCCATATTTCATTATAACTTTTTTGTCCATGAATATTCACTAGGTATTGAAATTTGAAACAAACACAGAACAGGGAAAGGGTTAATACAATGTATATTATGTTTTTAGAAATTACCACTCTACAAAGTATCCTCAGATGAAACATCCATCAGCTTAGTATCCAGAGCTAGAATCTGATCTTGATCAAAATTGTTTAAAATTCCCGGCTACATGTGGGAAAGGCTGAAGTGTGGTTGTAAATATTGTGTGTCTCGTTGCTGAGTCATCTCTTACACGAAAGAGAGCGTCTCGTGGACAGAAAATCAATAGTTATCAAGGTTTTACTCATAGCTTTATTTGCTTAAACTCTTTTGCTGCCAATAAGTGATTACCTATGCAAATAGTTTGGATCCTGATAAGATGCTGAATAACTCGGTATCTCATCAGGATCCATCACGTTTGCTAATTTTGGTTATGTTTTATGAAAGAAAAAGGAAGGATGTGCAAAATAAATTAAAGAATTAAGGCAAAAAAAAACCTTTTGTGGACAACGATAGGTAGCATCTAAAGATTTAACTGCCATTACAGATTTTCAGAAATTATGACAGTGAAATTGAGTAATAACAACAGAGGGTTTAGTTAACCCTTTTCTAATCATATAAACACCCTTTCACACCTATGCAAACAGAGTAGACTATGAACACGGTCTTTGTTTGCTTATAATGGTCAAATATAAATCTGATTCTACAGTTTCTGCCCGAGCCAAAATGTTCTTATTTCATAAAATTATGCCATTATAATAAATAATCTAATTAATATTCATGATGTCATTATTTCGTACATGAATAGGCAGCATGGAAAGGGTTAGGAAATAAGGATTTTAGTATACATGCTTTTTTTAGCTTTACACTCCATCAACACATAAAAACTTTCCACATGTTGTCTAATTAAATCTTTAAAGTGACATAATTTGCAGTTTGTTTCAAGAACACTTAAACCCTTTATCTAATGACTATTCATATAAGAAATCATGACTTATATTGAATATAAATTAGCTGAAAATTTAAATATTGACATAAAGAACACTGAACATTTTAACTCATGGTTGTAATATCAATTAGCTGGGTATTTTTTAAATAATTATGTACGTGAAGAAGAAATCAGTTGCCATGGTAGAAACTGCAGAAACAGCTATACAGTGAAACCTCTATAATGTGTCCACCAGAATATAGGTCTTAAACCTTTCCCTGTTCTATGTTTATTACAAATTTCAATACCTACTGAATATATATGGACACCATAGTTATAATAAAACAAGAGGGCCATGAGGCCCTGAAGCGCTCACCTGAGATACCCTAGGGGCGGGCCATCATTTGTACAACCTTGGAAGAGAACCACAAGGCAAAACAGTATGCCATTAATTAAAGGTCTAAGCCTTATGGCTTCAGAGAAAAATAATATATTTTTCCCATGAAAAACTGATAAGCCAGGGCCATGTTTCGCCCAGAGGTCATGGTCGTAAGTTGAACAATCTTTGTAGAGGATCATTAGATCATGCTACATGCCAAATATCAAAGGTCTAGGCCTTACAGTTTCAGAAAAGAAGAATGTTAAAGATTTTCCTATGAAAAACTGATAAGCCCTTGGGCGGGGCCATTTTTGGTCCGGGGGTCATAATTTGAACAATCTTAGTAGAGGACCATTACATCATGCTACATGCCAAATATCAAAGGTCTAGGCCTTACAGTTTCAGAGAAGAAGATTTTTAAAGATTTTCCTACGAAAAACTGATAAGCCCTTGGGCGGGGCCATTTTTGGCCCGGGGGTCATAATTTGAACAATCTTAGTAGAGGACCATTAGATCATGCTACATGCCAAATATCAAAGGTCTAGGCCTTACAGTTTCAGAGAAGAAGATTTTTAAAGATTTTCCTACGAAAAACTGATAAGCCCTTGGGCGGGGCCATTTTTGGCCCGGGGGTCATAATTTGAACAATCTTTGTAGAGGACCATTAGATCATGCTACATGCCAAATATCAAAGATCTAGGCTTTACAGTTTCAGAGAAGAAGATTTTTAAAGATTTTCCTATGAAAAACTGATAAGCCCTGGGGCGGGGCCATTTTTGGCCCGGGGGTCATAATTTGTACAATTTTTGTAGAGGACCATTAGATCATGCTACATGCCAAATATCAAAGGTCTAGGCTTTACAGTTTCAGAGAAGAAGATTTTTAAAGATTTTCCTATGAAAAACTGATAAGCCCTGGGGCGGGGCCATTTTTGGCCCGGGGGTCATAATGTGAACAACGTTTCGTTCCCCCTAGCCACTGATGCTTCTGACAAAATTTGGTTAAAATCGGGTCAGCAGTTTCAGAGGAGATGTCGTTTGAAAATGTGGACGGACGCCGGACGACGGACGCCGGACGCCGGACGCCGGACACCGGACGACGGACAAATAGCGGTCACAATAGCTCATCCTGAGCCTTTGGCTCAGGTGAGCTAACAAGGAAAATGGAACATTGTAGCCATTTTAGAAAGTATAGAAACAGCTCTATCAAATTCCATTAGCAAACAGAGCAGACCCTGATCAGACGGCTCCTCTAGGAGCCGTCTGATCTGGGTCTACTCTGTTTGCAGATGCGTGAAAACACGTTTATATGAGGGAAAGGGTTAAGTCAGGTGGTAGCTTAAAACGGGATGAAAGTTATGCAGAAAACTCCCACAGCCACCTGGTCTTATCAATTATCATACATTAACCCTTTCCCTCATATAAATGCCTTTTCACACATTTGAAAACACTAGATCTAGAGTAGACCCAGATCAGTGCCGTCTGATCAGAGTCTACTCTGTTTGCCATTGAAATTTGATAGATATGTTTCTTTGCTTTCTAAAATGTCTACAATGTTCCACGTTTCAATATAACTATTTTGCCCATGAATATTCAGTAGGTATTGATTTTGAACTAAATATAGAACAGGGAAAGGGTTAACTGGACACATTAGAGAGGCTCTACTATATATCATTTCATAAGCAAACAGAGCAGACCCAGACCAGATGACTTCTGCAGGGTCTAATCAATTTGCAAAGGCCTTAACCCTTCGCTTGCTATTCGCGTCAATATACCTACCTATAAATAGTGAAGACAAAGATGAGACAGCTCCTGCAGGAGCTGTCTCATCAGGGTCTGCACTATTTACAAGTTGATTGTGCAACAAGTGCACTCCACAGCAATGATTGCACAGCGAAATACTTGTACACAGTGAAGATATATGTAATTATACAACAGGGCATGGGTAAAGAAGGAGAAATGTATTTTAAAATTCAGCAAGAGAAGGGTTAAAAGGCCTCTCTATCAGGTATTTAAGTCTGAGTTAACAACTCAAAAATAGGACTTTTAGTGTTATCATTTAGACAGGCTTTATATAACATTTGAATGAACTGTTTCTATGGCAAGGTAATGTCATATTAGTTAACTGTTTGAAAATGCAGAATTTTAAAAGTGGAATGACCCATTCGGGTTTAATCCTTTCAATCTAGCATATTCATGTCAGAAATGCCACCATGCATATTTATGTAGCTCATATTATAAACATGTAATTGATTTTGCCTTTGGCAGACTCTGTAGAATCAGACCTTATTAATTCTATAATCAAACAGAGCAGACCCTGATCAGGTTCCACACTGTTTTCAAATTTCAGTTTCATGCATTCAGAGGGTTGTAACTTACAGTTAACTATTTTCAACTTAATAAAGGAACACAAATTATCCGAACATGTAAATGGCTGGCAAATTACAAATAGCCAAGAAAATAGCTGTAATTTCAGCTTATTATGTCAGGGATGTGACCATCGTCGGCTGAGGCAGAAAACCACCAGATACACTGCCAATTTGCTGGATATCACCAAAAACTTTCCAAGTTGAATATTCGTGTATGTAATAATGATATCATGAATATTTATAAGCTGATATTTTTTTAATGACATATGGACACAGGATGTTTTGGTATTGGTAGAAACTGTAGAGTTGGATGTATTATAATTTCATAAGCAAACAGAGCAGACCCTGATCAGACAGCTCCTACAGGAGCCGCCTGATCTCTGGGTCTTAAGGTCTACTCTGTTTGCAAACGGTGTGAATAAGAATTTATCTGAAGGAAAGGGTTAAAGAATCCACTCAAACAACAACCTGGATCCAGATGAGACACCACTTAATCAACACACAACCCTTCTATTATAACTTATAACCCTTAGCCTGCAAACAGTGACCTAAGTCTTATTTGCAAACTGTGAGGTTTGGATCAAGATTAAACGCAAGGTTACAACTCAGCATCTCATCAGGATTCAAACTCTTTATCAAAAGTGATCAGCACTTTCTCAAAAGCTTCATCAGATCAGAAGTAGTCAAAATTGTACCAGATAAAAAATCTGGGAATTTTTACAGCAGGGTAAAAGACAATAAGGCAAAACTTATCTTAACTTCTTACTCCATAAATGCACCTTTCGATACCTTTGCAAACAGAGTAGACCCAGATCAGATTGTTTCTGTAGGAGCTGTCTGATCAGAACCTGCTCTGTTTACTTATGATATAGTACAGATACAATTGTACAGTTTCTGCCATGACCAAAAACTCCTGTGTCCATGTGCTATTGTAACAACAGTAAAACCTCTCTATAACAGACACTAAATTGTGTTAATTAGTTGGTATTTAGGGCAGGTGGCTGCTTAAAGCAAGGTGAAAGCAGCCACCTGCCTTTAACAAAATATACTTGATGTAATTTAGTGGTCGTTATAGAGAGGTTTTACTGTTTATTCATCTAATTAATGTTTATGGTGTCATTATTTCTTACATGAATATTCGTTGAGCAAAGGGTTAACCCTCTTCTCCATGAACTGTGAATCATAATTTTGGAAACAACAATATCATGAATATTAATTAGGTTAATTTTTACAATGACACATGAGTGCAGGAATGGTAATGGCCATTGCAGATCAAAAGTAATGGAGAAACAGGAGCTTTCTGCATTACTTTTGTGCAGATATTAAGCAACCACCTGCTTTTTTTAAGATGTCCTGAGTTCAATCAATACATGTATATGATTCTACTGTACACTGTTAAACTCTTTATTCCATGAATATTCATGTAAGATATATAATAGTTATGAATATTTAGGCTATTTCTTTTTAATGCAATCTTATAATGGCATTGTGAACAATGGAAAAAGATTATCATGGCAGCGAGAAGCTGCAGAATCAGATATATATTATTTCATTAGCAAACAGCAGATTCTGATCAGAGGACTCCTACTAGAGTAGTCTGATCTGGGTCCACTCTGTTTGCAAAGAGTAAAGTGTTAAACCATTTCAAATTTCCATTAACCTTTAACCTGATAATTCTTGCAAAACTCTGCCAATTATGAGTAAGAAACAAATCTAATTATTGTATTATAACTTTAATTCTCTGAGACAACAGCAAGATAGGATTTGGTTGGGAAATAAAAGATTTGACAGATCAGTACGCATTTTATCTACGGTGCCTTGTAATGGAAAAGTTACAAATCAATTCTGGAATCTTGGTCTTATCATACAGTAGAACCTGTTTTAGGCTGTCGTTCATTTATTGAACATAGTCGTCTTAAAAAACAGGTGGTTGCTCAATGCAGGGTAAAAGTAATGCAGAAAGCTCCTATAGAAGCTTTCTGCATTACTTTTGTCCTGCATTAAGCTACCACCTGCCTTAGAGAAACATATTTAGACAGAACTCTTTTTGTTGGCTGCTTTTAGAAGACACGTTCTACTATACTATAGTTGTCTCTATCCCACAATTTCCAGTGATCTATTAACCCATTCCTCCAAAGGCTATTTTTAGACCCAACCTCTTTGAATAAACCTACCGAAAAGGAGCACTAACTAGAGAAAAGCAATTTTTTAGAATTTTGTAATTTGAAACCATTATGATAAATAGAGCATTAGCTCCTATAGGAGCAAATGCTCTATTTATCACAATGGTTTCATAAAATGACTTTTACAGAGGCGTAGAAAGGTGTATTTATGGAGGAAAGGGTTAAACTAGCTATTCAAAGACAATACATGTATTCTGGAAAAAGATTTACGAACTATCCCTCAACTTACAAATGTTCTTTAATCCATCTAGAAATATTTGATGACCAAAATAGCCAGCATTTCTATGGCAATAGATGCATCTGGCTTCTTTTGTTTTTATCAAACTTAAAAGTTTTAAGTGCACAATATGTGGAGATAATACCTTAGTAGTTTTCATTTCATCAGCTTGTTGTGAAACTTAAATGTCTGTCAAAACACCTGAGACTGTTTCATTTTAACTCTGCTAAGTACATGTGTACTCTCATTGGTATTATATTTGTTATCTGCTTTAACTTTTCTTCCTTGTGTTTCCAAGTTACTCAGCATTTCATCTAGATCCAGACTGTTTGCAAACAAAAACTCAAAATTGGCAGTGAAACTGAGTAAAAAAATCATAACATTCCATTTTCACACTTACATGTATTTCTTTAAAGATGTATGCTACGCAAATTCCGTAAATTTTACATTTTAAACTGACTTCAGAATCGGAATCTATGTAATTAACACTTATTTAACACTAATCAGCATGGTTAGTAAATGGTTGTTTGTGTCAAAAAATTAGAAAAATGGATTGCTAAAGAAACTAACGCACAGCATTTGCCATTGGCCGGAATCTGTCGTAAGTTTCAAATTTACATACCGGAAATAATCATTTGATGTAATCTATGCTAACAACCAGTGTCAGCCATTGTACATAAGATAACAACCTAATTAATATTAAAAGTGTTGTTCTGAAATAGAATCCGCGTCATTCAGAACTTGGCAGAAGATGTTTGCTCGGATTTCCATACAAAATCCCTGTTTCTAGAAAGGAGGCCCCTTTTAACTGTTTCCTTCATATAAACTTGTTTTCACGCATCTGGTCAGGGTCTACTCTGTTTGCTAATAGAATTTTATAGATCTGTTCTTTGCTTTCTAAAATGTCTACAATGTTCCACCTTCCATATTTCATTGTAACTATTTTGTTAAGGAATAGTCAGTAGGTATTGAAATTTGGAATAAACTTAGAACAGGGAAAGGGTTAAAGAATTAAGCAGTATTTGGATAGTGATAATATTTAGCTGAACAAAAATATTCTGTTGGAAAATGGGTTGTTAATATTATTTTCATTGCATGTATACATATACAACTTCTGGTGTTGATTGATTAATACAAAAAATGCGCATAATACATCTTCAACCCTTTCTTTTATGTAAATGCATTTTCACGTGTTTGCAAACAGTCTCAGTAGACCCAGGTCAGACTGTGGCTCCTAGAGGAGCCATCTGATCATGGTCTGCGAGACTGTTTGCTAATGGAATATGAAATATCTATTTCATTACTTTCTAAAATGGCTACAACGTTACACCTTCCAAGTTTCATTATAACTATTTTGTCCATAAATATTCAGTAGGTATTGAAATTTGGAATAAACATAGAACAGGGAAAGGGTTAGCTATTATATTAGCTACAAATTATATCTTGATCAGACAGCTCTTAACCGTTTCCCTGTTCTATATTTATTCCAGATTTCAATAGCTACTGAATATTCATGGACAAAATAGTTAAAATAAAATATGGAAGGTGGAAGATTGTTACCATTTTAGAAAATAATGAAACAGATTTATCAAATTCCATAAGCAAACAGAGCAGACTCTGATCAGATGGCTCCTATAGGAGCCATCTTATCAGGGTCTACTCTGTTTTGCAAATGTGTGAAAACACGTTTATATGAAGGAAAGGGTTAACCATTTGCAAGAGAAGAGCCAAATCTGATGGTTCTTGTATGAAAGAGTAGATTGAACTCTACAGTTTCTACCAATACCAAATGAGTCTGTCTGTGACACATGCCATTATAACAATTCAGCTATGAAATATTCATGATGTCATTAGTTTTTACATTAATATTCAACAGGTAAAAGGCTAAACTATTTGCTATTTGATAGTATCGGAGCCGCCTAATCGGGGTGTGCTGCGACTGTTGGATCATCAAGTTATAATCTGTACAGACTGAGACTACCAATACAAATGAGCGGAGGTATTTCTTGCATGAATGTTAACCATTTACTCCATATATACCCCTTTCTATGCCTTTGCAAACAGCGTAGACCCTAAAGAAACAGCTCCTGTAGGAACCATCTAATTCACTAAGGGTCTGCTCTGTTTGCTTATGACATAGTATAGATATGATTCTACACTTCTACTTAAAAATGGTTAACTATTACTGCTATCATAATTATGTTATTATTAAAATACAGCTGGTTGATATGTGCAATGTCATTATTTCTTACATGAATATTCATTGAGTCAAGTGTTAACCCATTCCCTCATATTGACGTCTTTTGATGC
Organism: Azorinus chamasolen; assembly: GCA_963576725.1. Taxonomy (NCBI): domain Eukaryota; kingdom Metazoa; phylum Mollusca; class Bivalvia; order Cardiida; family Solecurtidae; genus Azorinus; species Azorinus chamasolen. The sequence continues at coordinate 108,749,464 of OY755236.1, forward strand.
CTCTGCTAAAGTCACTTTATGAAACCATTGCGATAAATAGAGCATTTGCTCCTATAGGAGCAAATTCTCTATTCGTCACAATGGTTTCAAAACTACACACTTCTAAAAGTTTCCTTTTCTATAATAAATGCCCTTTTTGTTAGATTTATTCAAAGAGGTTGGATCTAAGAATAGACTATGAGTTAAATAGGGAAAGGAATTAGTAAACAGAGCAGACCTAGATCAGACTGTCTCCTACAGGCATCATCTGATCTGTGTCTACTCTGTTTACACAGGCGTGAAAAAGCATTAATGTGAGAAATTATGGGTTAATAAAATAAACATAGGTATCATTTTAAGCAAGTGGCCACATACTGCAAAACAAAGGCTATGCAACAGTTTGTCCTACCACCTGTCTTAACCCTCTCCTCCATAAATATGCCTTTCTACACCTCTGTAAAAGTCACTTTATGAAACCATTGTGGTAAATAGAGCATTTGCTCCTATGGAGCAAATGCTCTATTTAACACAATGGTTTCAAAACTATACAATTCTAACATTTTTCTTTCTCTAGTAAATGCCCCTTTTCGGTAGATTTATTCAAAGAGGTTGGGTCTAAAAATAGCCCAAGAGGTAATGCCATTAGAGAGTTAGACTAGAATAAGAAGCTGGCTTGCAGTACATCAGTGGTTCTCCCCAAGCATTCTTCTGTGTACAGAACAACGCAATTTGTGTCATGCAAAGAAATACCTTTTGAATCTTCCTCCACATGTAATTAGCTGCTGGACATTGCTAAATGACTGAAACCCCAAGTACAACCAAAACCAACAAAATCTTTCTACAAAGGCCCTCCTTGATATCCATGTAAGAAATAAAGACATCATTATTAGATGAATTTTTATAACAGCATAATGTACCCAGTACCCAGGATGTTTGGGTATTGATAGAAACTGCAGAGTCAGATCTACTATAATTTCATAAGCAAAGAGCAGACCCTGATCAGGGTCTACTCTGTGTGCAAAGGCATGAAAATGTGATTATATGAAGGAATTTAGGGCTTAACTTTTGTCTATAAATTTGTCTCTTGCTTATTCTTGTCAACCCTTTGAATGCGGGACATGCATGTACTGGCATTTGCAAACAGTGAAGACCCAGATCAAAGGAATCCTAGAGGAGCCCTATGATCAGGATCTGCACTGTTTGTCAATCAAAATTCTCTAGCAAGTTTAGGCCCTGTATACTGAGTAGACTCTAATTAAAGAGTCGTGGGCTATTCCACTCTGAAACTTCAGTGTTAAAAGGACTGACTAATGATACTTAACCCTTTACTCCATGAATATTCATGTAAGAAATAATGCCATCATGAATATTAATTAAGATTCATTTTTTAATGGCACATGGACACAAGAATGTTTTCCCTAAGAAGAAACTGTAGAATCATATCTATGTTATTTCATAAGTCAACAAAGCAAGCCCTGATCAGATGTCGCCTACGGAAGAAGGATAGAAATGCATGTTCATGGAGTAAAGGTTTAACCCATTCCCTCATATTGACGACTTTTGACGACTCTGTAAAAGTCACTTTGTGAAACCATTGTGATAAATTGAGCATTTTGCTCCTGTAGGAGCAAATGCTCTATTTATCACAATGGTTTCAAACTACAAAATTCTAAAGTTTTCCTTTTCTCTAGTTAATGCTCCTTTTCGGTAGATTTGTTCAAAGAGGTTGTATCTAAAAATAGCCTATGAGGTAATGGGTTAAACTTTAACCTGATAGAGACCCATCTGATTTTAAAGATTTTGCCATGGTCAAATATTCCCTTGTTCACTATCTTTTAGCTATCATATATTTTAAGCTAATTAATATTCATAGTCAATAATTCTTACATAAATATTAATTAGATATAGGGTTAATCCTGACATGTTTAGCTTTGGGTGAATTAGGTTTTAGCAAATTATCAGCTTTCACTGGATTCGACCATCTCAAGAAGTGGAAGAAAATATTTTTTCATTGGTATATTTATCGAAGCATGAAAGGCAAATCAATTTTAACCTTCTGCACATTGAGCAATTGTCGTCTGCTGGCTGTCGGCTGTTTCAATTCTAAAAGTACAAGTTTCTGTCATTTCTGTTCAAAAACAGTGTCGGAGTGTCAAACAGTTTTCATCATGATGAGATGCCGAGTCTTGATCCTGATGAGATGCCGAGTTACTCGACGTCTCACCAGGATCCAAAATGTTTGTCAATGTTATAACAAATTCGCCAGTTTTTCGTTAAAGGATAATTTCTCCAGCATTCATTTCACCGATTGACACAGACCCACAGATGCAGATCAAGCTGTAACAAAGACATATTATTCATATTTCCTTGCTTGAGTTGACATCATCCTTAACTCCCTGACTCACTCGTGAAAATCTATACAAGCTGATCAATATTCCATATACGACTGTTTCTGAGAGCAGGCTCCATATATGTTCAGAATACACAGCGCTTTGTATATCAAACAGTAGGCTCTACACCTGAATAGTTTTGCAGTGTCTGCGTTAATTACTTCATACAGAGGCAAAGAAAGGAAAAACAGATGAAATTTAACAATAAAAGCAGACTTACCCGAGGAAAATGTGGCAATATTTCGCGACGTTGAGTTCCCACCTTTCCACTGGTCTATCCAATATTGAGTAACCTGCACCGCATCAGTTGCTGAGTCTGACGCGTTTAATGGAATTCACGGGGAACCAGCGCGCTAAGGAATAACTGATGATGCTGCTCGTCCAGCGGAGGTGCCTGGAACCAGAATATGTTTCTCTCTTCCGATATCGAACACGTGATGCATGCGGGCAACAAATACTCTCGATATCAAAGTGCCGTCCACTCCATATTTTAATTTAATCAAAATGTAAAATCACTTAGTTATGTAGAAGCAATTTTCTTGAAATTACATAAAATGACTCGAATTCAGGTTTGATTAGAATATCATCTAATTTAATTCCCATCCTTCCACATGCTTGACTTTATATGGCATGAATATTCATGACAGAAATAATGACTTTATGAACATTAATCGACTGCATTTGTATAATGGCACCGTGGACAATGGAAACGTTAACATGGCAGAGATAAGCAAACAGGGCAGACCAACAGATGCAATTTTTCAACACACCGGATTTCATTTATCATGCATATTTATGACATTTATAGGTTATTTTGACGATGTGTCCAATAAATCTGTGATTAGGATCACAGTTTGCCCAGGGCACCTGTGAACAAACACTGGCCAGACGGCTACAACAGAAGGCGCCTGATCTGAGTGTACTCTCTGTGAACAGACTCTGGTCAGACGGCTAAAACATAACGCGTCTGATCTGAGTACCCTGTGTAAGCAGACACTGGTCAGACGGCTACAACAGAAGGCGTCTGATCTGAGTACCCTGTGTGAACAGACTCTGGTCAGAAGGCTACAACAGAAAGCGTCTGATCTAAGTGTACCCTGTGTGAACAGACACTGGTCAGAAGGCTACAACAGAAGGCGTCTGATCTGATTGTACCCTGTGTGAACAGACTCTGGTCAGAAGGCTACAACAGAAAGCGTCTGATCTAAGTGTACCCTGTGTGAACAGACACTGGTCAGAAGGCTACAACAGAAGGCGTCTGATCTGAGTGTACTCTGTGTGAACAGACACTGGTCAGAAGGCTACAACAGAAGGCGTCTGATCTGATTGTACCCTGTGTGAACAGACTCTGGTCAGAAGGCTACAACAGAAAGCGTCTGATCTAAGTGTACCCTGTGTGAACAGACACTGGTCAGAAGGCTACAACAGAAGGCGTCTGATCTGAGTGTACCCTGTGTGAACAGACACTGGTCAGAAGGCTACAACAGAAGGCGTCTGATCTGAGTGTACTCTGTACATTAGGTGCCAGTAAGCGTTCTTTCAGGTACAGTAATATTCGTCCGGAGCAAATGTTGTGTACTTCAGTTTATCTCGTATTTCTTCTATTTAATTAAAACAAACACGCAAATAGAGTTTCAACCAGTTTTGCTCCTGATGAGACATTTGTAGTTCGGCATATCATACATAGATCAACATGATGTGCATAGGTAATTACATATTCACCCTAGCGTACAAGAGATTAACCCTTTAACCATTTCCCTCATAGGCTATTTTAAGACACAACCTCTTTGAATAAATCTAACAAAAAGGAGCAATAACAAGAGAAAAGGAAATTTTTAGAATTTTGTAATTTGAAACTATTTTGATAAATAGAGCATTTGCTCATATAGGAGCAAATGCTCTATTTATCACAATGGTTTCACAAAGTGACTTTTACAGAGTCGATAAAAGTCGTCAATATAAGGGAATGGGTTAAGAAGCGGAAACCGAGAGTAAATGACGTTTGCCAACAGTGTACCCTTTGATCAGGGTCGGAATGTTTGTCATAAAAACCTTTTTTTTTCAATAATAAAATTCACAACAGTTTTTTGTTTAAATGAAGAACTAGTTTTAATTATTCACACGGCGTCTCATCCAGGTCGTCATTATCTGCCAGGATAGAACTGTGTCTCACCGAGATCGTCATTATCTGCCAAGATAGAACTTAGTCTCATTAAGGTCGTCATTATCTGCCAAGATAGAACTTAGTCTCATTAAGGTCGTCATTATCTGCCAAGATCGAACTGTGTCTCATTAAGGTCGACATTATCTGCCAAGATAGAACGGTGTCTCATTAAGGTCGCCATTATCTGCCAAGATCGAACTGTGTCTCATTAAGGTCGACATTATCTGCCAAGATAGGTCGACATTATCTGCCGAGATATAACGACGTCTCATCGAGGTCGACATTATCTGCCGAGATAGAACGTCTCATCGAGGTCGTCATTAGCTGCCGAGATCGAACGACGTCTCATCGAGGTCGTCATTAGCTGCCGAGATAGAACGTCTCATCAAGGTCGTCATTAGCTGCCGAGATAGAACGACGTCTCATCGAATTCGTCATTAGCTGCCGAGATCGAACGACGTCTCATCGAGGTCGTCATTAGCTGCCGAGATAGAACGTCTCATCAAGGTCGTCATTAGCTGCCGAGATAGAACGACGTCTCATCGAGGTCGTCATTAGCTGCCGAGATCGAACGACGTCTCATCGAGGTCGTCATTAGCTGCCGAGATAGAACGTCTCATCAAGGTCGTCATTAGCTGCCGAGATAGAACGACGTCTCATCGAGGTCGTCATTAGCTGCCGAGATCGAACGACGTCTCATCGAGGTCGTCATTAGCTGCCGAGATAGAACGTCTCATCAAGGTCGTCATTAGCTGCCGAGATAGAACGACGTCTCATCGAGGTCGTCATTAGCTGCCGAGATCGAACGACGTCTCATCGAGGTCGTCATTAGCTGCCGAGATAGAACGTCTCATCAAGGTCGTCATTAGCTGCCGAGATAGAACGACGTCTCATCGAGGTCGTCATTAGCTGCCGAGATCGAACGACGTCTCATCGAGGTCGTCATTAGCTGCCGAGATAGAACGTCTCATCAAGGTCGTCATTAGCTGCCGAGATCGAACGACGTCTCATCGAGGTCGTCATTAGCTGCCGAGATCGAACGACGTCTCATCGAGGTCGTCATTAGCTGCCGAGATAGAACTGTGTCTCATTAAGGTCGTCATTAGCTGCCGAGATAGAACTGTGTCTCATTTAGGTCGTCATTAGCTGTCGAGAATCGTGGTCGCCATTAGAGAACACTTCACGGCAGTTTACATAATACAGTAGAACCTGTCTAAAGCGACCATTGATTGGCTGAACACACGAATCTTAGAAAGCAGGTGGTTGCTTAATGCAAGACACTAATAATGCACAGAGCTCGCATAAGAGCTTTTAACATTACTTTAGAAATGTATTAAGCTACCACCTGCCTCTAAGACCAATAATTACACATTCCAATGGTCGCCTAAGACATAATTTACCATATCTAACAATTATTCTTTCATATTAGCACTTTACTTCTTACAGACGAATGCTTTCACACCTTTGCAAACAGAGGGGACCCAGATCAGATGGTTCCTTATGAACTGTCTGATCAAGTTATGCTCTGTTTGCTTATGGGATTATGAAGGTTTGGTTCATCCATTTTCCATATACCATTATTAAAAAATAGCTAAAGGATATACACAGTGCCAATATTTTTATATGAATATTCATGAAGTAAAGGGTTAATGCCTCCAGTCTCTGTCTGTGAATTGTGTTTCCATGGTATTACTATATTCTCATGAGATCGACTTCAAGGAGCTAACGACAACGTTCAATGGCATGGCTTCTGTCTGTGTCTCTTTATGCAAAACTCTTTCAACTCTTGGCAGCCAGTTATAATGGCAAATTCCTCACACGATATCCATGCGAACAGTTTGGCTCCAGATGAGATATCGATGAAGTCGGCTTCTCGTCTGCATCTAAAACTCTCATACTCTAATCGTACTTGAAGACAGAAAAAAATGCGAACAATAATTACTGAGCGAAGGAAAAGTTGCGGACGGCAAGGTTTCGTGACTCTCGAACATACAGACGTATTGATTGCACATCAAGGTAATGTGCATCACTGCCAACGGTTGTCATCTGTTGAAAAGTGCAAAAGCTGTTGGGATTATGGCCTGACAGTGCAGTTATGTCGTCTACTGCCTCTACATCAGTTAGTGATTGAGCCGCTCCGATACATTAGTGTACCATGCATGTTTTATCGTTTTGTAAACAGCGCATACCAAGACCAGCAGCGATATCATTGACGAGGCATCTGCTCATGGTCTGCACTGTTTATCAAGTAGGATATGTCATTTGCATAAGTAGGGTAATATAATTATGCAAATGACATATTGCAGTGTGAACTTGTGTATCTCCTAATGGGCTGCCCCACCAAATTTTAATATGAGGCAATCCGTACAACTATTTCACTTACTCTCTCTCTCTCTCTCTAGATATTTTTAGACAGGTGACTGCTTTTATTTATGCAGGGTGAAACTCATACAAACAGTTCCCAGAGGAGTTTTCTGTATGACTTTCACCCTGTAAAGCTGACACCTGTCTACAAGACCGATATTTCTACTAAATTGAACGTCCGGTTTAAAAAACGGATTTCGCTACTAAAAGGTGACGACAAGAGGGATGCGTTCTCGTGTAAAGAAACCATATACATGTGTATTGAAATAAAAAAAACCTATACTGTATCATTCCTTGTCTGATACATATCTATATACAGTTATACGAGAACAAACAGTCCTAAACGGTATTTCTCCCAGTTTTATTGATCACCTAAGTCATGTCAGAAGCTTCATGATCACCAGTTTCGTAACATCCTCCATGAAAATACAGAACCTATCTTAAGTGACCATTTAAAAGATGTCTAATTCTGAGTCTTTAAGAAAGGTGTTGATGATAACCGAAAGTAAAACAGAAAGCTCCTCATGGAACGTTTTGATTTATTTCCACTTTGCATGTAGCAACCACCTGCTTCTAAGATACATATGTTCAATAAATGATTGATCGCTTAAGACAAGTTTCACCGTACCTTCGAAATAAAACGAATATTGATATGAATAGAGTTTGAGTTTTGTAAAATATGAAGTTATCTTTCTAAAGATATGTTTACTCCCATCCGCGGTGTGTGTCTTGTACGTTCTGGTGAACACTTTGACTTTTATCAGAATACTCATGTCAAAGGCTTAGTATTATTTTTTGACTTTTGTTTACAGTTTTACACTCAAATATGTAAGTACATGTACACCCTTTGAAAGCAGACAACGAGTGTATTGCAAACAGTGAAGATCCAGGTCCGAGTTCGCATTTATTGGCATTCAAATCCTCTGGCAAACTACTTCTGAATGAAGAGAGAGAGAGAGAGAGAGAGAGAGAGAGAGGGATAGGGAGAGAGAGAGAGAGAGAGAGAGAGAGAGAGAGAGAGAGAGAGAGAGAGAGAGAGAGAGAGAGAGAGAGAGAGTTCACCAACTGTTCACCAGCTAAAGCATATCTGCGTTATATGACCAAATTAAATGCGTTGCTGTGCCGTTAAACCAAAATTCAATACAAATTATCCACAAACGAAAGAAATAAAGACAAGATGTGACATCAGATGTGACGGATGTTACTTCTACAAGAATGAACTAAGACATATCCTCACAAAACGTCTTACTAAAAGTACCTATTGACTGGGTTGTGTCTAGGATACTGCGACATTGAAATGGGTTGTGTCTAGGATACTGCGACATTGACTGGGTTGTGTCTAGGATACTGCGACATTGAACTGGGTTTTGTCTAGGATACTGCGACATTGACTGGGTTGTGTCTAGGATACTGCGACATTGACTGGGTTGTGTCTAGGATACTGCGACATTGAAATGGGTTGTGTCTAGGATACTGCCACATTGAAATGGGTTGTGTCTAGGATACTGCGACATTGAAATAACAATTTTGGCAAGTTCCATGAAAATGCAGCGAAATTTTCCACAAGAAAATGCTAAATCCAAAACAGCCACCATTAAGCCATATAATATGTCTACCTGCGCCTCAAAATGTTCATTCACATTTTGTGAATTTTCAGGGAAGTGCAACTAAATCTTTAACAGTCGTTCACTCCATAGGAACTGTGATATATATTTATAATGATATCGTGACTCTCTGTGTCTTATCACTAGAATCAAGGACCACAATGGAAATAAGGATAATTTTGTCCTTGTTTGTGTTATCCTTGGTTTCTAGTGCACATTACATGGTTTTTTATATGTTGTCTTAATTATGTTTTGCCATGTTATATACACCTTTTACCGAAATAAATCTATCTATCTATAGGCATCCCTATACCCCACTGGTACATTGGGAGTCTTGCTGGCATGACTTGCTACCCTGCCCTCAACCAGTGCCAGGGATTCCTGTTAAGCTAACCCAGTTTCTTTATTTTTGCTTACCAGTGAACTGGGTCGTGTAATATATGGGCAGTGGGCATGTTAAGCATGTACGGTCCGATGCAGCATCGCGTGTCTCAGTCAGTCTCGATTTGTCCAATATGAATCATTTCAATTGCAGCCGGTGGGATATGTTGTAGGGAGGGGGGGGGGGGGGGGGGGGGGGGTATACGGGATACCCTCTTTGGCTGGGCTTTTCGGGTTCCCATAATAGGACATTTTACTCTGTAATTAAATTTCGGATATACCCTATTACAACTCCGTTAAAATACGGATTATCCCTTGTGTGCTCCCTCATTGCCATGGCTTATCGAATAGTGTTTGACTGGGGGAGGGGGGGGGGGGTGCATATTGCGCGTATATTACAGTTGTTTATTTGTATTACTTAGCTTTTATGCATGAACTTCAAATTGATCTGTTCTGTTACCCAGTTTTCTAGCAATATTTTATATGTATTTTATGCCAAAAAAATGTACCCAATTCTGTTGGGTTTGGGTCAAAACGGTGTGACGTACTGGCAGTGTGCATAGAATGTTACATTCAAATTATTTTTTTTTATGATGCGAGTGCGTTGACACAATATAATAGAGCATAATATGACAAAACAGATAAACTTACGGAAGGGGTGAAATTGGTTTACCTATGTTCTAAATAAATTCTTTTTTTTATTATTCTTCATATCTATATATAAGTATTAAATATATTTTATTTTAAATGTTCTATAATCACACATTGAATCTACCCTGTTTTGTATATAAAATGTATCTATGTGAAGCGCTTTTGAACGCACATATCCTGTGTGAAAAGAGCGCTATATAAATGTGGTATAATAATAATAATCTATCTATCTAACCAAGAACCGACAGATGACTCCTAACATGTATACATCTAAGTCTTACAGTTACATTTAGATCCTTTGCCGCTGCTCGCAACACACATATTTGAATTTTGAATTCTATTTGAATTTTGAATTCTATAGGGTCGCCCATTTATTTTGTAATACAGTTGAACTTCGATATCTCGAACTCGGATAACTCGAACTTTGCGATAACTCGAACAAAAAGTCCAGCCCTTCCAAAACTTACAATACATAATTGCTCAAAACTGTATCGCCGCTACAGATATCTAGAAACACATGTTGCAGCTTAATACAGGTCTAAAGTAATGCTGAAAGCTGTGCACTCGAGACATTGTTCAGATTAGACATCGGATAACTCGAACATTCGTTATCTCGAACTAATTTGTATGGTCCCTTGAAGTTCGAGTTATCGTTGATCAACTGTACATGTATAAGCCTCATATACCCAACAATCCAGATATTTCATGTTTCACACATAAAATTCAAGAGATAATATTTATAAAGTATCTAAAAGTCGATTTATGCAAGATGGGGATTGTCCTTTGTGCGTAATGTTGATGATATAGGTGTTTTGAACCTAATTCGTCAATGTTCTAGAACACTTGCAATATAGAATTGATTTGGTAATGGGTTCATTCTAGATACTGCTGGCACTTGAAAATTAAATACAAAACAACAGAACCCCAACCCGTCGGATATGTATTTATACTGAATTGTTGCTAAAGATGGACATAAAGAGCATAGTTCCATACCGTAGTTTAACATCTGCTTTAGGTTTGCAGTAGAGCTTGTCTTAAGCGGCCATTCATTTATTGAAATGCAGATGTTAGTTTAATGCAGGGCAAAATTAATACAGAATACTCCTATAGGAGGAGCTTTCTGCAATACGTTTGACCTCATTAAGCTGCATACACGTACTGATAATTAGACCTATTTTTAATGGTCGCTTCAGCGAAGTTCTACTGTTTAATATTAGTTTAACCGTAGCCTACTGAACAACTTATTTCTAGAGTTTGGTTAAGATTTTCGACCAATCATCCAGCCGGATATTCAACAAATATGCACGGTTTATTCCCTCGTCTATCTGTCTTAGTATATCGTAGTGGATCACAGTTCAAAAGCATACTAACTAATGGGATCATTTTCGAGTGTTTTGATAGATAGATAGATTTAGCCTATTCAGTGCGTGTACTTGTCACACACTAAAATAAGATACGAGTGGCAACACATGCTTGACAAATTATCAAGTCAGATTACATATAAAAACTAAGGACAGCACTAGAAAGTGAAATGCATCCCTTATTTCAATTTTTGTCTTTAAGTGTGCCAAGATGACCTGACAAGTAGTAGCACGCAGAAGAGTCCATTTTCATATGATTATATTAAAAGTTATGAGCAGACATTAACGGAATAATACCTCACTCATAATAACAGAACTCGTTACTTTTCACTGAATTGAAATCATATCAGAAAATCTGGGACGTAGACATATTTTTAAAGACTCGATAGTTATCACTGACTGAACTTAAAGTGTATTTACAATCAAATACTTAACTTAATGTGTATTTTTACAATCACAGACAAACAAGTTATAATTATCACAGATATTAGTTCTACTTCAGATTAAAACATATCACAGATGCTATTTCTGGAACTATTCCCTATCAATTTCCAGACAACATTTAAGTAGCCAAATTGTTATTGTTAAGTCCGCGCGGTTTCCTTGATGTCTTGTTAATCTGTGTGTGTTCAAATTATCAACAGAAATTTGAAATGCAGACTTTGTTAGATATGCATGTATGCACAAAATTAGACTATTTCTTAAAAGGATTTCAGTCAGCATAGTCCAGTAAGGGTTTTGTCGTATACGGATTTCAGTCAGCATAGTCCAGTATGGGTTTTGTCGTATACGGATTTCAGTCAGCATAGTCCAGTAAGGGTTTTGTCGTATACGGATGTCGTATACGGATTTCAGTCAGCATAGTCCAGTATGGGTTTTGTCGTTTACGGATTTCAGTCAGCATAGTCCAGTAAGGGTTTTGTCGTATACGGATTTCAGTCAGCATAGTCCAGTATGGGTGTTTGGTACATACTGTAGAGCGACCATTCATTTATTGAACATTGGAGTCTTAAAAAGCAGGTGGTTTCTTATAGTGTTAGTTCCTACTTGCAACGCGTTTTAAGAATGCCTAACAATTACATGAATAATTAGATATGCACCGGAAAGAAGCATTTGACAAGAAAAACTTGCATGCGTTTGATATATGGTATGCATTAGTATTTACTCGTCCGTAACTGTTCGATATAGCTCGATACTATTTTGTTATACAATAAAAATTATAAGTATTGACGAAAACTGTTGATGTTGTATCACAGGGGCATTTTTCGATATTGAACATAACAACTACAACGTTTTATGGTGTTATTGAACATAACAACTACAACATTTTATGGTGTTATTGAACATTACAACTACAACGTTTTATGGTGTTATTGAACATAACAACTTCAACGTGTTATGGTCTTATTGAACATAACAACTACAACGTGTTATGGTCTTATTGAACAATGGTCTTATTGAACATAACAACTACAACGTGTTATGGTCTTATTGAACATAACAACTACAACGTTTTATGGTGTTATTGAACATAACAACTACAGCATTTTATGGTGTTATTGAACATTACAACTACAACGTTTTATGGCGTTATTGAACATAATAACTACAACGTGTTATGGTCTTATTGAACATAACAACTACAACGTGTTATGGTCTTATTGAACATAACAACTACAACGTGTTATGGTCTTATTGAACATAACAACTACAACGTTTTATGGTGTTATTGTACATAACAACTACAGCGTTTTATGGTGTTATTGAAGCTATGTGTTTAATGTAGGGACTATCACTTTTATTACAGAAAACTCCAAGTCTACCTACTGTTTTAGAGACCCAGATTTATATCTATTTTTAACGGTCGCTTAACCCTTTCCCTTATGTAAGCGCATTTTGACGCATCTGCAAACAGAGTAAACCCAGATAAAACGGCTCCTATAGGAGCCGTCTGATCAGAGTCTGCTCTGTTAGCTTATGGTGTAATATAAATCTGATTGCAAAGCTTCTTCCTGAGTCAAAATGTCATGTTTTCATAATCTTATTAATACTTATGACGTCATTATTTCCTTTATGATTATTCATCAGGGAAAGGGTTAATAATGATCTACTGTACTTTACAAAATCAATTCAGTACGACTACCCATGTGTTCGTATTTCCCTTGTCTTTCAAACCCAGGCTTGGTTTGAGTGTAGACATAGTAGACCAGCAGTCGTATCGTCCAGATTAGGTGCTTATATGACTTTTGCATACACTATTACAAATTGTTCAGCACCTCTAACATTTTCTACGTGCAAATTTAAAAGCGGTGTGGACACGCCGTGTCTACACTGTTTTCAGAATCAGACGTATATATCGAACATCAAGGGACATAAGTCAATGATACAAATACAGGGAAATTGCACACGGTATTCTCCCTTACATTACAATGCGGAACTCGTACCAGTTTATGTGTCAATTTAATTACGATCGCTCGTTTCTTGTTACCTTTTTCCTCCATTATATGATCGGGGTCTGCTCTGTTTGCTTATGGAATTAAAAAGGTATGAGGTATCCCTATTACACGTATAATACTTGCACTTGGTGTTTACTGGTACATTTACCAATGGTTCTTCGTCGTGTTTCATCTAAACATCGATCGAAAGAATGCGGCATATAGAATACAATAAATCTCGAAAAATCTTTCGAAAACCTGGACGAAAATAAACCAACTTCTGTAGACATGTAGACTATGTTTATATACCTATGATATGGAATGTGAAATTTTTAAACTAAACAAAGTAAATGTTAAAATACCTACTAATGAACTGATTTTTAGGAGTTGGAATCGGTAATTTCAAACGCCGATTCCCAACGGCACACTTATTTATAACAATACACCAATGAGAACCGCATTGGTAGTTTAACCCTTCCCCTCATATACAGTAGAACCCCTCTAATGCGACCACTTAATGAATAAACATGGATGTCTTAATAAGCAGGTGGTTGCTTAATGCAGGACAAAAGTAATACAGAAAGCTCCTCTAGGAGCTTTCTGTATTACATTTGTCCTGCATTAAGCTACCACCTGCATCTAACACCCAGAATTATACATCTTTTAGGTGGTCGCATTAGCGGGTTTTTTATTGTAAATGATTTTTTTCGCACATTTGGAAAACAGATTAGACCTTGATCAGAAGGTTCCTATAGGAGTCGTCTATCAGGTCGGGGTATGCTCGGTTGTCATATGGAATTATATAAATGTGATCGTACATTTTTTTTGTCAAAACAAAACTTTCCCATGTAATTACAATATTAAAGAACAAGTTAATGAAAATTCATGAAGTGACCAATTCATGCATAAATGATCATTAGGAAAAGGGTTAATAGACATATAACACATATATGTAACATTTCTATAATGTAAATTAATATCATCATTGATAACCGATGGTTTACGGGTATGTTGAGATCATGATGTATCAGCTATATAACACACATATGTAACATTTCTATAATGTAAATATCATCATTGATAACCGATGATCCACGGGTATGTTGAGATCATGATGTATCAGCAATATAACACACATATTTAACATTTCTATAATGTAAATTAATATCATCATTGATAACCGATGGTCCATGGGTATGTTGAGAAACCTATCCAAGCACTAAAACAGTCTGCAAACATTAACAAATACGCACCTTACACCGGAGTGTGTCAGTTACATAAAGATCTTATAAAGCTATTTCTGTCTTATACATTTCATAGTTTAAGTTAAATAAATACTACATGTATATACAGTAAAGTCCCGCTAATGCGACCTAGTGAATATAAATATAGTTTGTAAAAGAAGGTGGTTACTTAATGCAGTGCAAAAGTAATGCACAAAGCTCTTAAAGGAATTTAATAAAACCAATTCTACATTTTTACCAGGTACTTTAAACATGCATTAATCTATTACCTGTCTAACAGACCCACATACCTCTTTATAATGGTAGCTTAGGATAGGTTCTATTGTGCTTTAAAATGAATTCAGTTCGACCACCCGTGTTTTCATATTTTCTCCTGTCTTTCAACCCCAGACTTTAGATTTTCTCTGAGTCCTCGTTGTACTCCTAGACTAGACCAGCAGCAGAATCGTACAGATTAGGTGCATGCATGACTTTGGTCTATACTATTAGACAGTTGTCCTCATATCTAGTATTTCCTACATGCAATTTTAAAACCGGATTGACTCGGATAAGACACGCGATGTATGTGCTGTTTGCAGAACCAAATTCGTTTCGTTGTTACGATATCGAATTTCAAGGGACATAAATCAATGATACATTTACAGTGAAGCGCACATGGTATTCTCCCTTACATTACAGTATACATAATTCGTAACCGTGTACGTGTCGATTTAATTACGATCGCTCGTTTCATGTTGCATGATCCTACAGTAAGTCTTTACTCCTCATTAACGTCATCCACGCTTTAACAAACATAGTAGACCAAGATTAGACTGCTCCTGTAGGACTCGTCTGATCGGGATCTGCTCTGTTTGCTTATGGAATTAAATAAGTCTGATTCTGTAGTTTCTTTCAATGTGTGTTCAATGATGTGGTGTGCATATATCATTATAAAACAGCTAATAAATATCCATGATGTTATTCTGTCTTACATAAATATTCAGCAGGGAAAGGGTTAAAATTCAGTATCCCTATTACATACACGTATAATACTTTACAGATACATTTACCAGTGGTTCTCCATCGTCATCATCTAAACATCGATCGAAAAAAATATGGCATATAGAACAATAAATCTCGAAAATTCTTCCGAAAGTCGGGACGTAACTAAACCAACTTATGTATACATGTAGACTATACTTACACCAATGATATGGAATGTGACATTCTTATACAAAAAGTATGATTTAAATGTAAATATATACCTACTAATGAGCTGATTTATAGGAATTAGAATCATTAATTTCAAAAGGTGTTGTCTAGCTGGTCAGGGTATGCTCGGTTGTCAAATGGAATTATATAAATGTGATCGTACACTTTTTTTGTCAAAGCAAAACATCCCCTTGAAAAATTTACATTATAAAACGAACAAGTTATCGAAGATTCATGAAGTGGCCGATTCATGCCTAAATGATAATTAGGAAAACGGTTAACAGACATATAACACATTAAACTATGTAACATTTCTATAATGTATAATGTATAACCGATGGTCCACGTGTATGTTGAGATGATGGTGTACCAGCAATATAACACACATATGTAACATTTCTATAATGTAAATATCATCATTGATAACCGATTGTCCACGTGTATGTTGAGATCATGATGTATCAGCAAACTATCCAAGCACCAACACAGTCTTCAAACATTAACAAATACGCACCTTACACCGGAGTTTGTCAGTTACATAAAGATCTTATAATATACATTTCATAGTTTAAGTTAAATAAATACTACATGTATATACAGTAAAGTCTCGCTAATGCGACCAAATTTTGTAGGAGTTTTATAAATGCAAGTGATTGTTTTAATGCAGGGCAAACGTAATGCAGAAAGTATCCAGGGGGATTTAACCTTTAAGTCCCTATAGACGCCTTTCTACGCCTTTGCAAACAGAGTAGACCATGATCAAACGGTTCCTATATGAGCTGCCTAATCAGGGTCTGTTCTGTTTGCTATTGGTATAATATAGATATGATTCTACAGTTTATGCCATGGTAAAACATATCCGTATACATGCGCTATTATAACAATTAGTCTAATTAATTTTCACGACGTAATTATTTCTTACATGGATATTCATGGAGTAAAGGATTGAATAACAATTTGTAATACGAGTAATTAACCCATAAAAACTAGGGGTGAATCTTTGGCGAAAATGAAAGCATGTATGGGCACGGCATTACGCATTTAAACACGTAGAAATACATTTTACTTCTACGATATTCAGGTCATATATTATACATGTATATGTAGCCATGCTATCTATGGCCAAGAGTTGAACGTGCACAAGGATAACCACATTGCCTATTTAAACTGTGGCTATAGGTGTTGCACATACCACATTACGGGTGAACGCTAACTGACCGCTCTGATAGTTACAGTCCTGTAACTACCGGCGAACATTAGCATAATTTCGGACAATTGTTTCTAGGGGCAATTGGCAGGATTAAATCAACACCATGATAAGAACTGTCAAAATGGCCCGTGGTCGAATATATGCTTATACATCGGAATTTATCAATATGAAAGTAATCACCTGTACTTCATATTTATAACAACTGGGGTATTCGGGCGTAAATAGACTCAAGGGAAAATAACAATTATCTTTAACCCTTAACCCATTACCTGATAAGCTATTTTTAGATACAACCTCTTTGAATAAATGTATAGAAAAGGAGCATTAATTAGAGAAAAGGAAAATTTTAGAATTTTGTACTTTGAAACCATTGTGATAAATAGAGCATTTGCTCCTGTAGGAGCAAATGCTCTATTTATCACAATGGTTTCACAAAGCGACTTTTACAGAGTCGTCAAAAGTCGTCATTATGAGGGAAAGGGTTAATCTGCTGAATAATAAAAACTTGTTCTACATTTTGGAATATTAATCAAATAAAAAATTGTACCAACAATTATCATTCAAAAATATTTTTATTACAAACAGTGCTGACACTGATCAAAAGATTGTTATTAGAGTCCTTTGATTTCGATCTACACAGTTTGCAGAGACCTTATATACTCGTTTGTCGCACATTATGAGCTAAAATTCTTTATATGGTTCACTATTGTTGCAGCATATTTAACCCATTCCCTCATATTGACCACTTTTGACAACTCTGTTAAAGTCACTTTGTGATAAATAAAGCATTGTGATAAATAAAGCATTTGCTCCTATAGGAGCAAATGCTCTATTTATCACAATGGATTCAAACTACTTAATTCTATTTTTTTTTCTTTTCTCTAATTAATGCTCCTTTTCGGTAGATTTATTCAAAAAAGTTGGATCTACATTTTGCCTATGAGGTAATGGGTTAAACAACGAATTTACTATTTGTTAATAGTTTCTTTATGAAGATACAGTAGAGTCTGTTTAAAACGTCCATCACGTGACTACATACTGTACCATTTACCCTTTCCCTGTTCTGTGTTTATTCCAAATTTCAATACCTATATAATATTCATGGAAAAAATAATTACAACGAAATATGGAAGGTATGAAATATTGTAGCCATTCTAGATAGTAAAGAAACAGGTCTGTCAAATTCCATTAGCAAACAGAATAGACCCTGATCAGATGGCTCCTATAGGAGCCGTCTGATCTGGGTCTACTCTATTTGCATATGCGTGAAAATGTGTTTATATGAAGGAAAGGGTTAAAAGCAGGCGATTCCTTTACTGTTAAAGTATCGGAACCGAGTATATAATACCTTCGCTAACCTTCGCTAACAGTGTAGATCTAGATCAAAGGACTCCAGAGGAAGCCCTTTTGTCAGAGTTTGCTCTGTTTGTAAATCATTTTACCTAGCGATACATGTTGATACATTTTTTGGTGTAATTAATGTTTTAAAAGTTTAGCAAGAGTTAAGGCCCTTGGTCTATTGAAGCTTGTAAAAATAAAAAAAATAAAATGTAGTTTGTTTAACGAAAAGTAGTAGGTTGTGGAAATAACTTATGAATAACCATTAAAACTGCCAAATCTACTTGTTAAAATATCAATGTTTTTCACTCTCGTTTTAGATAAAGGAAACCGTGATCGTTTTAGTTTCCTATCAATCGTATCTACTCGACGGTGGTCCGATTGGTTCCCCGAGTTGTTCCGATTGGTTTCGTGTGTATCCGCGATATGGTAACCATATTTTGTTCAAGAAAACGGAAGTACTGGCGAAGTAAACAGTTATTATTCATTCATAAAAAGCGTATAAGTTGTTAAAGGAAATCTTCATAAAATAGTCCAAGCAATATCTTTAATTCCGTTTTTACAAAAACAAACCACGTTTTTTATAGACATATTATCGTTAATGCATACACCGGAAGTAATTCAATAATATCTTTAAGGTGTAAGTTTAACATCTGATTCAACCTTTCCCCCATGCAAATAGTTTCATGGTTTTGCAAACAGGGTACACTCAGATCATAGGCTCTTGTAGCAGCAGGCTTAGCAGGGTGTGTTCTGTTTCTACTATGGCCAAAACATTCCGTATCCATGTGCCATTATAAAACAATTTCTAATGAATATTCTTGAAGTAATTATTTCTGCCATGTATATTCATGAAGTAAAGGGTTAACATAGACGTGCATATAGTACAGAAGTGTTCTAACAGATGCACTTGGAACATGAGTTCCATGTTAAACCTTCGCTTGCTGAATTTTAAAATGCATTTCTCCTTCTTTACCCATACCCTGTTGTATAATTACATATATATTCACTGTGTACACGTATTTCGCTGTGCAATCACTATTTACAGGTAGGTATATTAACGTGAATAGCAAGCGAAGGGTTAAACACAAGGTCAAATTGCCATTAGTATGATGACAACTGATCAACTTAAGTAGGTGGGTTTTTTCAGCATTATTAGTTTATTTGATATAATAATGCGACCACTAAATAAATACCACTGTCTCTATAAAAGCAAGTGGTAAATACTACAGGAGAACAGTAATACAGACTTAAGCTGCTATAGGAGCACTATGTATAGAGTTTTGCCCTGCATTAAGCAACACACTGCATATGGGACGCAGAAGTATAACTCAATTCGGTGGTCGCATTAGATGGATTTAACTGTGTTCATATGTCGAGTTTTCATCTTTTTATATTCTGTTCTTTATGCCCATTCCCGTTATATAACAACTGTGAAACGTTCAGACCTGCATAGGAGCAGATGTTACCTTACCAAAACCAATCAAGCCATTGCTCTTTTTTGGGGTTTAATTAATACCTCAAGCAAACATGCACGTGCTCGCTGATATAAACATAAAACCTTCAAGACTTACTCCGTGTCCTATCTGCATCCAATCCGTTTCAAAATTAATAATTTTGGCTAAGCTTCGTGAATGCTTAATCAGGTATAAAAAGAAACCCATATCTAGGCATATCTTCAGGGATCTGGGTTCAGTCCTCGGCTACACTACTGTAATATATACATAACGGACTAACTCAATTTAAATTAAGAATGATTGACAGGCGACACAATTTGGCGGTGTTTGATGGTTGTCGTGATATGATCAGGTTTCAGTTGCGATGATGCATATTTTGATGTGAGTTCTAGCGAGACTCTATTAACAATTCCAGAGATAAATGTTAACAGCTGGCAGTGACATTTGCAAAGCCTTTGGTAGTAACTTTGGTAGTCTTATCTAGATCCGTTATAAAGAAAATACCCTCTTAAAGACCACTTTATTGATAAACATAAGTGTCCATAGACACTAAATGCAACAGCTTTCTCAATAACTTTCGCGTTACATTAAGCTATCACCTGCCTTTGAGAGCCAGGTTTAATCCTCCTTAAGTGGTCGCTTTAGAGAGTTTATATATGTATTAGCAAAGTGTATCATGTTACCACGTTGACATTCTAACACGATGGTAATGAAAAGGAATACGGAAAGCGAATATAATACTATAGGTTTTTTTCTTGGGATTGTTATTGAACTAACTTCCATTTTCGAAAGTTTTTAAACCTTAATTTGCGAGAACTGAGTATATAGGACCTTAGCAAACATTGTAGACCCAGATCAAAGGGTTCATCCAGGAGCCCTTTAATCTGGGTCTGCACTGTTTGTCGTACAATTCATATTCTTCTACAGTACAGTTTGATATCACTTGTGGTTTAATTGATATTCAAAGAGGGGAGACAGTTTTAATTATTCAGCAGATTAAGGGTTAAAATGATATATGGTTACACCGGTGAATACGTTTCAGGGTTAGTGTTCCATTATAATCCAATTCATTACAACCACTGGCCTAATTGTCTTCTAATGCTCGTATTAAATTATGACATGCTAATGTGTGAACCAAAAAGAAACCATTATCCAAGGGTGATACAAAATGGCGTTATTTTTCAGTCGTTAATGATTTTAAAGCCGCCTTTTCAGATGGTAATTAAGATTGATACATGCTTCAGTATGTCAGCCCTGAGACACTATGTCTCCATCGGCCTTGGGACTGTCTGACGAATTTCTTGCTTTGAATTCAAATGATAACAAAATGCTTATGAATATAATTATAAGTTTTAATTGAGCATCGTTCAATTATATTTTACATAGACATGTATGTCAAAAGTGTCATTCTACAGGAGTGCTATCTTTGATGTTACCTGTATTCATAAGTTAACAATAAAACAAATCATTGAAGTAATGCGTGTTTTATTTGTTATGCACATGACACATTTCCATCGCTGCTGGAACACTGAGAGTGATTCAGATTTATGAAAATGAACGATGGATTCGTTAATTATGCATTTCAGGTTTACACAGACATGTATGTATACAGCGTATCTCTAACAACTAACCATTAATTAATATGGAAATGGTTGACATTGAATATGTTAAGGGCCAAACCCGGCATTTGTATCATGTAGCAACCAGATACGAGAAATAAACAGTAAATGGACAAAGAAAAGAGATTAATATATAAAGATGCAAAATTAAAACAACAGCAATCCCAGTGATTTTACTAAACAAATAAACCTTTTTACAACGGAGTGGTTTGCAGTCAATACTCATTTTACGACGGAATGGACTGTAGTCAATAATCATTTTACAACGGAGTGGTTTGTAGTCAATAATCATTTTACAACGGAATGGTTTGTAGTCAATAATCATTTTACGACGGAATGGACTGTAGTCAATAATAATTTTACAACGGAATGGACTGTAGTCAATAAGCATTTTACGACGGATTGGACTGTAGTCAATAGGCATTTTACGACGGAGTGGTTTGTAGTCAATAAGCATTTTTACGACGGAGTGGTTTGTAGTCAATAAGCATTTTACGACGGAGTGGTTTGTATTCAATAATCATTTTACGACGGAGTGGTTTGTAGTCAATAATCATTTTACGACGGAGTGGTTTGTAGTCAATAATAATTTTACAACGGAATGGACTGTAGTCCAATAATAATTTTACAACGGAATGGACTGTAGTCAATAATAATTTTACGACGGAGTGGACTGCAGTCAATAAAAAAATTACAACGGAATGGACTGTAGTCAATAATCATTTTACAACGGAATGGACTGTAGTCAATAAGAATGTTACGACGGAGTTACTGCAGTCAATAAGAAAATTACAACGGAGTGGACTGTAGTCAATAACCATATACAACAGAGCGGACTGAAGTCAATAAGCATTTGACGAAGTCAATAATCCTTTTACAACGGAGTGGAATTTATTCAATATTATTTTTACGACGGAGTGGACTGTAGTCAATAAACACTTTACGATGAAGTTGACTATAGTCAACAATTATTTTTACGACGGAGTGGACTGTACACAATGACCATTCTACCACGGAGTGGACTGTAGTAAATTATCATTTTTCGACGGAGTGGATTGTAGTCAATAATAATTTATGACGTCAATATCCATTTTTCGACGGAGTGGATTGTAGTCAATACTCATTAATAATAAAGTACTTGTTCGTTATTTATATTGACAGAGACTTCGAGCATAACCTATGGATCCTAACATGACTACTCTAACAAATACTACAACAATACCGCTAGTAAAATCCGTATAGTATTACAATCTTTATATTTTAGATGACTTGTCGAAATAAGTATTTGTATCTAATCTGATTTATATAGTAGGATAGAATCAATAAAACTCTTTTCTTAAACAAATAAAGCAAACAGTCCCGGCTCTGGTTAGAATGATTGTGCAAGCGTCCTCTGATCGTGGTCGACAGTTTTCACCATTGTGTGATTTAAAGGTTCGTGTGATTAATAAGCAATTAATGCCAGCCTTTTAATAAACATAAGTTTTCCAAACCTTGTTTGCTTATTTGTGTTTTTGTTTAAATGATTTATGAATATTCTTGATAATGAATGATACCAAAAGTATGAATTTGCTGAATTGTTTTAATGACATGATTACTGACAGTTAAACTGTAGAAATGGATCTATATTAGTCCATAAGCAAACATATCAGATTCTGATCAGACGGCTCCTACAACAGCCGTCTGATCTGGGCCTACTCTGTACAATAAACCCCTCTAAACCGGATTTCTAGTAGAGAAGAATTTAGATACTTTTAGTAAAGTGGCTGTTTAATGCAGGATGAAAGCCATGCAGGAAGCTCATTGAGGAGCTTTCTTTGCGACTTTCACTCTGCATTAAGCTACCACCTGTCTGAAAGGCCGATGTTTATATGAAATTTAACGTTCGGTTTAGAGAGGTTATTATGTATATGCAAAATGCATGATGTTTTAACGTTCGAATTGGTATATAATTATCCTCATACATATCTAATCCTTAATGCAAAGTATATACGACCTTTGCAAACAGTTTTGACTCCTGGTTATTGACGAGTTACAAATAATACAGACCCCATACACGTCTCGTATCAACAGAGTTGACTCCTGGTTATTGACGAGTTACAAACAATAAAGACCCCATACACGTCTTGTATCAACAGAGTTGACTCCTGGTTATTGACGAGTTACAAACAATACAGACCCCATACACGTCTCGTATCAACAGAGTTGACTCCTGGTTATTGACGAGTTACAAACAATACAGACCCTCCCCCTACACGTCTTGTATCAACAGAGTTGGCACTCTACGGTCGCTTTTTATACTTTTAGAACGTCTATTTGAAATGGAAATTTGTCCTGAAAATAAATTAATTTGAAGAATTAAACTGGCGACATTTTTTTCACGGACGAAAACTGCATCACTACTACAGTTAAGTGAGTTATATGACATAGATGGGTACCCAGTTACTACTGTCTCTGTCATACCGTGTCATACAGGTTCGGCGAAAGTCGTAATATCATTGACAGTGACCCATGACCCTTAATACGTTGTAAGACACTTCTAATAGACCGCTACTCGTAAAATAGAAATAATAAAATACAGAACTTTATTCTCATCCTATCACCTGTCAATGAAACAATTCTAGCAGAGTTTTATTGAACGCACACCTGTGTGGAAATAGTTTAGAAGCGATTGTCCTAATTAATCATGTGCACCCGCCTTTGATTATTTTGTCATAAAACCAACAAATTTGACATATATCAAACTATCACGTAAAAATTACTGTAACGGCTGGACAATGTTCTTTTTGGGTAAAATATAAGTTTTTGCTAAATTTTTGCATCACCCGTTGGGATTGAAGTATATTACAACCTAAAGTTTGAATGTTGATTTGGTAGAAAAGACGAGGTCGTGTTTGGTCTCCATAGTTGCTAAATGCCCTCGACTATGTTCATGTGTTCACATAGGGGGATACAGAACATATGCCTGTTATGATTGAACAAACGACAGAGAGAACACATATTAAAGCATTCTATCTCTACGATCACAATTTGACAATTCCATAGGAATGGTCCAGGCAAAATGCATATCATACTACAGTAGACCCACCCCCGCATAGCGAACACTCAATGATTTGACATGGGTGTCTTTTAGTGACTAATTAATCCAGGCCGAAACTAATAAAGATGCTCGTCCTGCATTAAGCTACCGCCTGCCTCTACAGTCATATTAGATATAGTTTTGGTGGTCGCATCAGATGCACTGGCTACATTCACAAATACACCAAGTCTTTGACCATAAATATCGGCGTATCGTTTGCATTTCTCTGTCTGCTTGTTCTGAAGTGTCTTTGTTAATATGTACATTGCAA
The DNA here is from genome assembly GCA_963576725.1 of Azorinus chamasolen. Taxonomy (NCBI): domain Eukaryota; kingdom Metazoa; phylum Mollusca; class Bivalvia; order Cardiida; family Solecurtidae; genus Azorinus; species Azorinus chamasolen. The sequence continues at coordinate 108,774,202 of OY755236.1, forward strand.
TTGTAAAAATTGAGTCCATGAATATAGTAATAAATTATTTAATTAATATTCATGGGGGTGGAAGGTTAAGAGAATAATGTTGTTCGCGGTTAACCCTTTCCCTCATATAGACGCATGCTATCACCTTTGCAAACATGGTAGACCACGATCCCGTAGGAATCGTCTTTTCACGGTCTTCTCTGTTTGCTTATGAAATTGTAGAGCTGACTCTTTTGTTTCTACCAATAAAAAAACATACCGTGTACATATTCCATCATAAAAAACATAGCTAATAAATAATCATGATGTCATTATTTCTTAAATGAATATTCAACAGGGAAATGTTTGAATAGATCTAACTGCACACTTTAATCAGACGTACAATATGCATTTACGCATCAGCTGTAAGTCATCACTCGTTATTGTGATTATATAGATTACACTTACAATATAGATTACACTTACAATATAGATTACACTTACACTTACAATATAGATTACACTTACAATATAGATTACACTTACAATATAGATTACACTTACAATCGGTTTAACCCTTTCCCTGTTCTGTATTTAGGGCAATTTTCAGTACCTACTGAATATTCATTAACAAAATAGTTACAATGAAATATGGAAAGTGGAACATTGTAGACAGTTTATAAAGTATAGAAACAGATCTATCAAATTCTGTTAGCAAACAGAGTAGACCCTGATCAGACGGCTCCTCTAGGAGCCGTCTGATCTGGGTCTACTCTGTTTGCAAATGCGTGAAAACACGTTTATAAATATGAGGGAAAGGGTTAAGCACGTTAACCCTTTCTCTGTTAAATATTCATGTAACAAATAATGAGCTACTTATAACATCATTTATTGGCTGAATTGTTTAGAATGGCATATGTATTTTCTTATATTGGTAAAAACTGTATAGTCAGATCTGTTATAATTTCATTAGAGGAGGACCGGATCAGACGGCACCTACATGAGCCGTCTGTTCTGGGTCTGCTTTGTTTGCAAAGGTGTGGAAATGCGTTTATATGATTGAAAGGGTTAGACATGTATTCGAAGTTTCATTTTAATTGATATTCAATAGGGACAGGGTTGACTGTAACATATTGGTCGAGGTTAAATAGACCCGATTGCACAAACACTTTAATCGCATGTATTACGCCTCAGCTGTAAGTCACCCTTCCTTATTGAGACTATGTAGCTTACACTTACACTTGCACTCGTTCTTATGCACGATAAACATTGATACGCTGTTTTAGTTTTACAGTATACAGTAGACCCTGTCTTAAACGGCCATTCATTTATTGAACATAGGAATATTAAGAAGCAGGTGATTGCTTAATGCATGGCAACTGTAATAGAGAAAGCTCCTATAGGAGCTTTCTCCATTATGCTTGACCTGCCTTAAGCTACCACCTGCCCTGCAGACCCATAATTAGACTTATTTTTACCGAACGCTTAAGACAGGTTCTACTGTATGTAAGTATTACGGGATGTATATATACCATCGTTTTAAACTTCGTTGCTTCGGGTTTTACCCGTGGAATATAAAGTAAATATCAATGGCATTTATAAAATAGAAACCGTTTGATGCAACTTCTAAGAATAATAGGCCTTGTATCAATCCTTTAGAGTACTGAAATTTGCAAACAGTGTAAACCCAACTATTAAATCAGATCTCTGATACTCTTTCATATTGAATGGACTTTGTCGTTTAACTTTGATGGACACTTCCATTTTGAAAACCAGTATTCCGAAGGTTATTTTTTTCAAAGCGGTGTACAGGCAAAATGGAACATTTATAAAAGTTACAATAAATTCTACAATGAACTGCATTAGCATTGTTTTGGTACTGATTGCATGGAACCTCGTTGGTCCAGCAAGGTGACTAGTGGTCTTGTGACATTTACAGCCCCTAAGGAAATACCTTTCTGTCATGGTATGATGTAGTGATTAGTGACATATTAAACGATTGTCATGTGCTTCGACATCTTGCGCATGCTGTCGAATCTCATACAATAGCCCATTGCTAATGATTTGATTTGGTTTGAAAATTGCCACATAGGTATGCGAGCTTTGATTTATGCTGGACAGGCCGAACGCGTGCGATATGCCCCTTGACAACTTCACAAAACCGATGTCGACACCTTCAAATGTGCATCGCTAATATATATTGCAAACTGAATTGCACGTTGATGTTTCTTGCCAGAAAATTCCCTTATAACAAACATTTGTTTGACTTTGATTTATTTACATTATGAAAATAGAGGTGATGAATATTGACCATGCTTTAGTTACAATATGAAAATACAGGTGATGAAAATTGACCATGCTTTAGTTACAATATGAAAATACAGGTGATGAAAATTTACCATGCTTTAGTTACAATATGAAAATACAGGTGATGAAAATTGACCATGCTTTAGTTACAATATGATAATACAGGTGATGAAAATTGACCATGCTTTAGTTACAATATGAATATACAGGTGATGAAAATTGACCATGCTTTAGTTACAATATGAAAATACAGGTGATGAAAATTGACCATGTTTTAGTTACAATATGAATATACAGGTGATGAAAACTGACAGGGCTTCAGTTACAATATGAAAATAGGTAATGATTATTGTAACCGATATTTTATCATTGTTTTATACATTGGTTCTATTAAACTCCAGCATTTGCTGTGAAGTATAATTATGTATTTAGCAGTATAATAATTTCACTACGTATTTATTTGTTTTAATTACTCGTCGTTGACAACAGTAATGTGTCACGTATCTATTTCTTAAAGCTTTCTATTTCGGACAAACGAGCATAAATTAAACTCATTTTCAATTACATTCATGTTGCAGATGAGTCACTTCTTTTCATACCCCCCCCCCCTCTCTCTCTCTGTATTTGTGTATCGTCCTGTTTCAGTTGTCAGTTGATTGGATGAAACTCTTAATATTGTACAGCGCAATTCGAATTTTACCTTCTTTTATGAAGTCATATAATACACTGTGCCTTCAACATGTCTGTGATGTTCAAAGTTTGGATTAAATCATGGATAGTAATCAGATTGTTTTACTACTAAAGAGCTAATAAGAACAGAGATGTGTCGAGAAAATGATAAATTCTAAGTGGTATGGGAACTAACGGGAACATGTCCACCATTCACACAAATCTGTCGTAAAACTATCAATTATATGTACCAAGCTTACTCTGTATGTACACATTCAGGAGTATCATTTGGGCTTTAACCCTTCTCTTGCTGAATTTTAAAATACATTTTCCCTTCTTTACCCATGCCCTGTTATATATATACATATATATTCACTGTGTACAAGTATTTCGCCGTGCAATCACTGCTGTGGAGTGCACTGGTTGCACAATCAACTTGTAAATAGCGCAGACCCTGATGAGACAGCTCCTACAGGAGCTGTCTCATCTGGGTCTTCACTATTTACAGGTAGGTATATTGACGTGAATAGCAAGCGAAGGGTTAACATTTGGGAACAAAACTGTAAACGGTTACTGTTACCGGAGGGTAGTCTGATTCTACAGTTTCTGTCCTGTGTTCGTGTGTTATTAACCCTTTCCCAATTCTACGTTTATTCCAAATCTCAATACCTATTGCATATTCATGAAAAGTAAAGTCACAACGAAATATGGAAGGCAGAACATTGTAACCATTTTAGAAAGTAGTAAAGAAACAGGCCTAAGAAACAGACCTATCAAATTCCATCAGCAAACAGAGCAGATCCAGATCAGATGACTCCTATAGGAACCGTCTGATCTGGGTCTACTCTGTTTGCAAATGCGTGAAACCACGTTTACATGAAGGAAAGGGTTCAGATAGATAAAAAGCTGATTGATATTCATGCAGTTTTTCTGAGGATTTAGCAATATGCAGGTACATGTATCATTAATATTTGGGAAATGAGTTATAAATAAATGCCGAATTAAGATCTTGTAAGATGACCTGCGTCCCATTTCTAACGCGCGGTACCATGTTTATCAGCAACATTGTTTAAGAAAAGGCAATCAAACTAGACAGAAACTGATTGCTCTGTGTCTATCTATCTATATATAAATCTCGGGACAACGTGAAAATAAAATGCATGTACATGTATGTTTAAACGAACGAGTATTGCATTCAGATTGCAGAAGTTGTCTCCTTTTTCAGTCTTAGAAATGTCAATGATCGCCATGTTTTGTTTAGTTCATATTTTCTCCGCAAAGCAGGTGCGGTAATCATAGCCTGTATTTGCACACAAAATACTGAGTCAATGTCTACATTCGCATTTTGGTGCTCTGGTTTTAATCGGGATGTCTGTGAGTCATGCTGCTTGTTATTTTCCCAGAAGTCTTCTAATCTCAGTCTACACTGTTTGCAATGGCCAGTACATCCATGGTCCGTATTCTAAAGGTTAAACCTTCACAAAAGTCACACAGAATTTCATTTTGGCGGGGGATTTTGTCTCAGTGTGTAATATACCTGTATCAGTACTTATACAACTTTAAGCACTTCGCAAGCCGGGCTTGGAAAGAAACTAATAAAACACACATTAAGAACTGAATCAAATGATACATATTGCAGCCCAGCTTTTGTTCCGTAAATTAATACTGATTACTACCAAATGTCCCTCGAATTTTTAACACATGATCTCGATCAGTCCCCAATTCCTGAGGCAGCCATTCAGATTTCCTGTCAAATATTTCACTGTCCCTCAAATAAAGTTACATTTAAAATGATTATTATGCTCCATATTGCGAATGATAATATTACAGCCTGTTTTCAATCATAAACGTGTCATATTAAAGTAGAGGTCTCCATCACACTTTGGCACACCTGTTCATTTAGATGTAATTTAATAAAGACGTAAAACACCCGATCGTTTAAATCAGCCAGATCCATCCTCTGTTTAACTTAATCAAGATGTTGAAACTTCATATCAAACAAATTTTATACAATAATTATTACAAGATATCAAAACTATTAGTCAAATTATTATAGCAGTTAATCATTTTCGCATTAAATTCTACACTCAAGGTTTGATGTCTCAATTCTGTATAAATTGTTTCCTTTAGGAAACGTCCAACCGTTTGTAATTGGCATCATTAGAAAACAGTTGCATGCTTTTTCATTTAAACCTTTAGTATGCTATGGGTTAGGCCAGGATACATTTGGCAGACAGTTTTGATACAGATGAACTCGGCACACCACAGAATCCAATCTGAGTAACTTCTTCTCGTGTGTTTGAATAGAAATTGAATAAATGCATACTTTTAAAGTCTGTGCAAACAAAGTTTTTGTGGAAGAAAATTGACTCAGCGTGCCAACGATTAATAATATAAATTTCAAATTTGAATATTATTCCCAACAAAATGGCTATCTGTGATACATCAGCGAAAACCATTGGTTTAATGACAACACGATCTGTTCTTTTGCAATGTTCCCAATATAAATGTCATTCCATAAGGGATACGAAATGACATCGCAGGTGAATGTTTCATTCGATAAAAACACCCTGTTACCGGCAAATATTATTTATCACTTTCCCGCATCAAATGTGATTTATTCGAAATTAAGTTGTAGATTGTATCAAAATAATTTGTACATCTCAATTTTCCCTAAAAGGCCTTTCCACGCATTCTGCTGCTCTATACTGCAAAGCAATGCAAATCGCGTTGAAATTTGCTTAACAATACAAACTATAATATAGTTGTCACTTAAGATTAATGTGTCGATAGCATTTCAAAACTACGCTATACATTTATGCAATACTTTCATCAGTGCAAAGCGTAGTGATATAGAAAAAGATATTACTTTTATAGAGGGAGGACTTTAAATTAAATTGAGGTACAATTTTTGTTGAAAATAATATTCTGTGAATGTTATACAGATGTATCACTAACATGGTACACAATTATGACCAACATAGCTTTAACTATTTTCTACACTGTTGATCGAAACTATACCGACTTCACTTAAATGCAAATGTCCTAGCACTTGTTATGGAACGCGCCAATCGCCCGATGAAAGAAATACAAATGCACTACTCTAAATTGCCTGCAGTTTTACGTTGCACAAGGGACGAAAAAATGATAATTGTTGGAAATAGCGGTGTGAAATTTGTAAATAGTTTGCCGTTTTACAAAGATGACCATCTACTCACGATGTAAACGTGTTTTGAGAGCAAACTTGTACATGCTCTTGGTTCCTTTTGTTTTGTACAATGTCGCATGTCCAATAACCAAATATCTCATGACGAGGTGTTATTTCTATTTGACTTAAGCGCACGTGAATCGGCATTGAAAAGGGGTAATCTATTTCGTTGTGTATAGAATATAATCTGGTGTAAGCTTAACCTGGAAAGATCCCTATATATTGTGTTTAGTCCTACCAAAAGTCGGTTGACGTTAAAACCATATCGGAGACATCGGGTGCCTGTTGAAGCCCTTAAAACTGATATTTTGTTATGAATAAAGCGAGAAATGACAGTCGTATCGACTAAGAAAATCTACAGGGGTATATTTCCAGCTACTTGAGTAAAACAACAGAAGGTTAATTATAGATTTTATAGTTTTTATTGAATATAACACAAAGTTCTAATCTGATTGCTAATAAAGCGGATTATGTAAAATTAAAGGCAATTAGAAGACCGTCGGCTGTCTAATTTTGCTAAAGACAAAGAGAACAAAGGATGACATACTAATTATATTGAGAGCGGGCTAATTTTAAGGTCTGCTGAGGAGTTTGACTGTCTTTGCACGTGTAGCCTACTTTAACCCTTTCCTTGTTCAATATTCATGTAAGACATATTGACATAACGAATATGTATTAGCTGCATTTATGTAATGACATATGAGCACAGGGATTTTTACCTTTGCAGCAACTGCAGAATCACATCTGTATAAATCCCTACAAACACAACAGACCTTGATCAGACGGCTCCTACTGCAAAAGGCATTTATATGAGGGAAAAGGTGCAGACATAAACCGTAGACTATGCACAGTAATGTCGTACGAGCGTACCGAAATTACGTTGTTTGGACGCCTCTCCAGCGACTTGTAAAGCAATATAAGTCATTTTGACAGCATTTTGATAACAATAGCGAATAGTGTAGGACCTGTCTGATCAGACGGTTCCTTGAAAAGCCGTTTGATCTGGATCTGCACTATTTGTACAACTTTGTCAGACTACTTGGGGTTATGAGGATAATTTACTCGTACATACAGATAGACCAAAAACTATACGCGTACAGACAGATAGACCAAAAACTATACTCGTACAAACAGATAGACCAAAATCTATACTCGTACATTCACAAACTATCTGAAACTCGTTGAAAACAAAAACCTAGAAACCGGTCAATAACTATTGAAAACGTACCACGCGTCCATCTTCCTTGATTGCCCAAAAGATCTATAACCATAATAAAGGAGAAATATCAAAATACGCGATTGGGCAAATATGTTAAAATTGTAGTTTAAACATATTTTATTACTCACACATTAATGGACATATACATGTGTTAAATACTCTTGTAGCGGTTAATAGTTGTGTAGTATTAATTATTACACACACACTAATGGGCACATGTACGTGTAACATATTCACGTAGCATATATAGTTGTGTAGTATTCATTATAACACATACATCAATGGTCTTAAGGATATGTAACATACTCTTGTAGCGGTTCATAGTTGTGTAGTATTAATTATAACTCACACATTAATGGACATATGCATGTGTTACATACCCTAGTAGCCGTTTATAGTTCGTAGAGAAAATCTATGAAACTGCACTAGCATATTTAAAACCTTTTTTTTAAATAAAGTACAGAAGTCAGATTATTTTAAGATTAAGTTTCTATATATTGTACGTGTGTTTATCGTCATTTAAAATTGTCTTTTTGGCGTCAAGTATATCCAGACAATTTTATTTAATTAATTCCTTCTCTCATATTTACAATATCTGTATACAGTAAAACCTCTCTATAACGACCACTAAATTACATCTAGTATATTGTGTTAAAGGCAGATGGCTGCTTAAAGCAAGGTGAAAGCAAAACAGAACGCTCCTATAGGAGCGTTCTGTTTTACTTTCACCTTGTTTTAAGCAGCCACCTGCCCTAAATACCAACTAATTAACACAATTTAGTGGCCGTTATAGAGAGGTTTTACTATACATGCTATACATATCAGCTTTGGATATCAGTTGAGCCTTTTACGTCGCTCGCCAATTCATTTGTATTAAATGTTTTCCTTGAAAATGACTTTTTTACACATCCGTTTTGTCAATGTTTAATTTACAAACTATCTGTAAACTCCTACTTACATTTGATATCGCTAATCTACATAGCTCCCCCTTATCCTGGTTAGAATTAGATTTAGATTAGCATATTAAGTGTTTGTAGTTTTTAATATTCCCCCAAAGTACAGTATTTACCAGCGGCTGGGGATTTAGAGGTAAATTGTAAACCAAGAACAAACCGCACTTTGTTGTGTTATCATGTAAAATCATTCACAGGTGATGCTGTTGCAATGTGATAAATAGAATGGTATATTGATGTGATATGCATTAGGTGATCTTGTGATATATGGAATGAAGATGTCAAACTGATTAGTATAAGTAAAAACGTCATACGAGTTTCCACAGGAATGTGGAAATTGCGGAAAAAATACATCCACAAATAACATTAAGGAAATGTGCTACAGATGTTAGTTACAGTAAATCATATTTTCAATTTTCATTTATTATATGACAGCTTCCCTCCTAAGCCGCAAAAATAATGTTTATATTACATGTATTTGAATTCGACAGTTTACATCCTTAATCTAAATGACCATTTAGTTTATATAAAATTCTAGTTTGCACTTATTCTAACTGAAGATTTGACAGATAATATACATGTAGTTCAAGTAAAAATAATGATCCTGTTATTTTTAAATAAGTGTCTTCTGTAGCTATGTAAAACACACTTTGTGTTAATATAATTTACCCAGAAGCTTATAGCTGTTACTCCTGTCCTGTTTACCGTGGGTTGGTCTATAGTTATCAAGGTTCTGTGAGATACAGTAAAACCTCTCTAAAGCGACCATCAAAAGGAGGTTTAATTCTGGGTCTTAACCCTTCGCTTGCTATTCACGTCAATATACATACCTGTAAATAGTGAAGACCCAGATGAGGCAGCTCCTGCAGGAGCTGTCTCATCAAGGTCTGCACTATTTACAAGTTGATTGTGCAACCAATGCACTCCACAGCAGTAATTGCACAGCAAAATACTTGTACACAGTGAAGATGTATGTAATTATACAACAGGGCATGGGTAAAGAAGGAGAAATGTGTTTTAAAATTCAGCAAGAGAAGGGTTAAAACAGGCTTAATGCAGGGCGAACGTTATACAGGAACGTTCTGCGTTACTTTCGTCTTGCGAAAAACAAACGCACTTGAAAGAATGAAGCATCGAAACGCCGAAATATCTTCATTCAACCATACACATCATTTTACAGCATAAACAAGTATTGACAATTATACCATTATTTGGTTACTTCTTAAACAGCCAGTTCTAAAACACTAACTGTCTTTCCCCCATTATTGATTAATGTTATACACATTTTATGTAGTTTCATAGTTTATATTAATAAGTAGTGATTCAAGTTTTACGTTCAAACATTTATTAGACTAGTCCCTTAATGTGGCACAGCCGATTTTATTCAGTTAAACCACAATCCACTAAACCCCGTTTATTTCGACTAACAGGTACAGAGAATTGTTTAACCCTTTCCCGTATGTGAGCGCATTTTTACGCATCTGCAACCAGAGTAGACTTAGATCAGACGGCTCCTATTCTGTATTTAATTAAATTTACAAAACGCCACAATATACTTATAATTTCCTAAATATTTAAGTCAACCTTAAAATGGCTGATCAAATTGTTGATAAAAAGTTGCTTATACGTGCAAATCGCAGGCATACTCCTTCATTATCATAAAGCAAGACGATATACGAATCTGATATTAGAATATTAGAGAGACGTAAACAACTAGTCGTGACTGACATGAAAGAATGGACCTAGTATCTATATATATTATTTGAGGAAAGTATCACCAGCGACAGACAGCGTATCCATATTTAAATCAATACACCTTCTGAAAATTGATGTTAACGACGGCTGTCACACGTTTGAGATAATCACACGTCGATTAGGGTTTTAACTTCAGACACTTTTATAGGGCTTAGACATACACATAACGCCAAAATGCCCGGAACAAAAAGGACAACTTTAAGTTTTAAATCAATTTAATTGACATACTCCACGCTAATTTTGCCACTTACAACAGTAGTTTTGAGTACGCATGCGTGACTGGTCGCCCGGATGGTGAGACATACCGATGCTATCAAATGTTGCATCCGTATTTTCATCCGTGGCGCAATGTAGGTCGTTAGTTTCAATTATTGTCGTTCATGTCTGATACCTCTAATGTGACTGGATCAATTTCAAAGAGAATATTGGCGATTAGTAGCACAGGTAATTGATGCAGTAGCGACTTATCTGATTCAAGTGCATTTAGATATAAGTATTAAATGTTTAAGTAATGAATAAAATTTATATCATCGTCATCTGCAGCTCGTAATTAAAAAAGAAAAAGGCAATATTAAAAGTGATATCTTTCGGTGTTTATAACAACAAAGCTTCCGATAAAACTAATTACACTGGAACCTTTTTACACCGACTGTCAGTGACAGGAACACGTAGTAGCTACTTTACAACCTTTCGTACGTACCTGGATTGTAACTTTTAATAAATTTACACCCGTCTATAATTGATTGATCTTGATTACTCGCATGGAGACCTTGTGTATTAGTCACTAGATTTATTACCATCTGGAATATATTAACAAACACAAGTTCGTTGTTTGTATTAAAAACATACAAATAGTTATTGCAGATTCAGAATATTATGAAGCAAATAAAATCAGAAAAATTTGGAGCAATAAATTCCATTGTCCTGCATTGGAACCATGTCTAGACATTTAGTAGAATAAGGGTTTAATGCACTTGTAATATATTGATAGAGATGTAAAGGCTTAAGTTGATGGCTGTCAGGTCAGCAATGGAGACAGGGTGATGCCCTAACAACAAAGCAACTGACTGCCCCAGTTAGACATACACAGGCAGCTGGAGAGCATACCGTCTGGCATACCACGTGACCATTATAAAATGCATTGACCTTGCTGCCAATGCGATTTTCCTCGGCATCATACTATGTTCACTTTTTGCGAATAAGCCTTTTCATAAAATACGAGTACTTTATATATATACCTGTATTCAAGTAGATTTAAGATTATGAGAATTCAAAACATTTACATATTTTACTATGAACTGACCACATTTACTTGTTAAAATATTGACTGGTTGAGGGTTAATTGCCAATTGTTTTAAAGAAAAGCGGTGCCATTATTTGAAACCAACATGTGAAAAAACGAAGCTGGTGCGACATTGTAGATGGTATCGATGGTTTAAAATCAGTTTGGTACAATTATAATTATCCACCTCATATGGTTTTTATAGCGTCGTCGCTTAAATAAGTATAACTAATCAGATTAACATTATGGGAAGAGAGACCTAGGGCGGTGGGATATATATATTAACGCGGGTTTGTGATTTATTCAAACATAATTACAGGAAGTTTGTCGCGTTGATAAATAATCTTAAGCATTTGACTTAATAGAAATATAGTTGATAAACTCGTACTGAACCACCCGTTGGTGATTTTACCTGTATGCTCGTGAAAACACTTATGTAGCAACCTATACAATGTTGCCGTATTCAGTGAATACAATGGATTGTATTTTAAAACCATTTTAGAAGATTCATAATTCCAAAACCTAAAGGCTGGCGACATATAGGCGTGGTTACATGTATTCTATGTCTATAGCTTCAGATCTTTGTACTTTGTTTTTATATGTTTTTATATTTTATTTCCGTACATGTGTGTGTATCGTATGTGTGATAGCATGTGCAACTGAAGTGTATTATGCATCATAACTATATTGTACCATAAGTATAATATCTTAAGTATAATATTTATCTTAAATGGAGTTTGTATCTTAAGTGGACTTTGTATCTTAAATATACCGTACATCTTCGTAAGTTTACTAAGTATCTTAAAGGTACTATCGTAAATGTACTGTGTAAAACAAATTCTTCTTCAATGTAGATTTTAATTAAAATGTTTACACTCACCCTTTCCCTCATATAAACGGATTTTTTCATGCATTTGCAAACAGTGTATATCCAGATCAGACGGTAATTATAGGGGTAATCTGACCAGGCTCTGTTTTGTTTGCTTATGAAATATTAATAGATTTTGAATCCACAATTTCTACATCCTGTGTACATACATATATGCCATTATACAAATTCAGTTAATAGATATTCATGATGTCATTATTTCTAACATGAATATTCAACAGACAAATGTTTAAGATGTCCAGTAACGAAATTGTAATGATACAGTCTCTTGTTTATCATGTACCTGCATGTATTCTGTCGAATAAGAGTGACAGTACTCATAGCTCATTAGATAAATAATAAATATCATTGTCTATTTTATAGATGATGTTTTATAGGGAAGGGTCACAAAAATGTTGTAAGAACCATGTTTTGCGTAGTGTGGCAATAATAAGATACGATTAAACAAAAGGAAATCGTCATCACGAATTGCTTACACAAGCTTCATGTATACAAATTGAGCAAAACGTTACAAACACATTGCATAAAATTATGAGTCAGCCGATGTCATGAAGTGAAAATGAAATAATTTTGAAAGTGTAATGCGATGATTCCTAGTACCAGAAATGGAATGTATGGAAAGTCTGAAAATGTGTTTACCTTCTTAATGGGCATTTGTTTTCTAGAATACTGGCCAACTTTTAAAAAAACGTTTGATGCACACGAGAAAATGCATGTATATCTTTTTTACGAACAAGAAAGAATCTCAGTAAAGACATTACCCTTATCTGAGGTATAAATGTATGTCAAAGCCATATATACATTTTACTTATTGTGATACACAATAGAACATGTGTACAATGCTTCTCCAAAATGCTATTCTAGAGAAAGAAATGTATATACTCCAGGTCATCGAGTAGTTTTTTCATCAGTTTTACAAAACTATTTAATTTAATAAAATAAATCTTTGGCGTTGAAAAGCTGTAAATGTCTTCAGTTTTAGAAATCTACATGGTTTAAAGATTCCCCGTCGTCTACTTTAAAGTATTTAAAGATTCAGTGTCAAGCATATGGGAAATGGCTTAAAGGATCCATTGTGGCTTTAGATGAGATTATTCAACCCTGTCCTTCATATAAACGCGTTTTCATGTTTTGCCAACAGATTAGACTAAGCGCATACGGCTCATGTAGTATACTATGTATTTAGATATATACACACATATTTCTGTAAATCAAACACAGTTTGCAGATGCAGATTTTAATTACAGTTTATGGATTCATTGTTTCCTTTACTTGCCTTTGCAAGCAGTGTAGACCCATATCTGACGGCTCATGTAGGATTCTTGTGATCGGGGTCTGCTCCGTTTGCTTATGACTTTTTAATATATCTGACTCTACAATTTCTACCAGTACCAAATATTTAACTGTACAGACGCCATTACCAAAAATGGCTAATAAATATTCAATATGTAATTATTTCTGTCTGGCATGAATATTTAACATGGGACGAGTTAAATAATGCTGAGTTGGTCGATACCTGCACACATCATTATTGTTCTGTGTGCACTATCATTCAATTTATTTGTACATAGCATATACCAGAGTAAATATACATGGGCAAATGCTTTCATGCCTAAAAATGAAATTAAAATACAACAGAACCTGTCTTAGCCCATTACCTCATAGGCTATTTTTAGAACCAACCACTTTGAATAAATCTACCGAAAAGGAGCATTAACTAGATAAAGGGGAACTTTTAGAATTTTGTAATTTGAAACCATTGTGATAAATAGAGCATTTGGAGCAAATGCTCTATTTATCACAATGGTTTCACAAAGTGACTTCTACAGAGTCGTCAAAAGCCGTCAATATTATGGAATGGATTAAGACAGATCGCAGCTTAATGCAGGGTGAAAGTCATGCTAAAAGTTCCACACGAAACTTTATGCAGGCCTTTCACCCTGCATTAAGCAGCCACCTGCCTGAAAGGGTATAAATTCTCCTTAACTAAATTTTAAATTGTCGAGATTTTACTGTATAATTACGTTTTTAAGCGGAAAGGGTTAAGCGGTCATGCATTTGTTGAACTATTAAAAAGCAGGCGGTTGCTTAATGCAAGGCAATTGTAATGCAGGAAGCTCCTATAGGAGTTTTCTGCATTACTTTTGACCTGCATTAAGCTACCACCTGCCTTACAGACCCCATAATTACACCTCTTTTTGATGACCGCTTAACGCGGGTTCTACTGTAGCCAGTTGTTGGTGGGTATATAAAGTATATTGAACGTTTAACCCCTTCAGAGCGAGACACGAGTCACCAATGTCATTTTCAAAAAGTGTAGACACAACTGAGAGGGCTACTAGAGGCACTCTCTCATCAGGTTATGTGCTGCTTGTCATGATACACTTTTTAAAACAAATGTTCACGGTAATCTTGACCTGTTTGAATTTTGGAATTACCGATTTAAAAAAACCAGCATTGAAAGGGTTAAAGCACTAGACATGAATAAATAATAGTGTGTAGAGAGGGAGACTGTCCCGTATTATACATATCACGTGGTCGATATACACGTTGTTTCTTCCATGTGCTTATATCGTGTTTTTTTCTTTTTTGAAAACTGTCAATATTTGGAGTAAATGTCCTCTTCCTGTGTTATATACTAAATTAGTTAATATAAAAAAAAACTGGCAAAAATGAACATCATGGAGAAAATATTATCTGGAGTTAACAAAATTTGGCAAACCAAAACAGTATATTGCAATCATTTACGAAGACACCGATGTTTGTGTTCAAGTGTCACCGAATGCAAGTTACAGTTGGTAAATGGCTAATGTAATCAATCAGTTGCAATTGGCACATTTTTTTCTGTTTAATTCGCAAGTGGATCTGTTTTACGACAAGACTGTAATGAACTTCAAAGGGATTGTTTAATTTACTGACGCATGTGACTGTTACAGCCCACACAGGTAGACATCGCGTAAAATAATTGAAATAATTCCTAGTTAACCTGAATTTAATATACAATAAAACGAGTACATCGAAAACAGCACATCTCAATCTCCTAGTTTAGGAAGAGTCTTTTGTACAGATTTTACATACTTTTCAACAAGTTGTGATCTTATCTGAGGTTGTCTCACCAGTATAAATAATTAAAGCAACACAGATGTACATTCTGCTGTATTTAGCGAATACTGTTTCCTTTCCGTAATGAAGAGCCAACAGATATATATTCGTTATAGAAAACAATGTTTAAAAAGTAGAAGACGTGTGTTGCGCAGCACATCAAGTATGTTTCAAGAATCGCGCATAATGTGGTCAATACTTGTGTCTTAAATGCCATGGTATTGCAGCCAATGTATCAAAATATTTCGATTCTGATGAGACGCTGAGTAACTCAATCCGTCATTTGAACCAAATCTATTTACATAACGTCTCCTACATATGTAGTAACCGTTAGCGGGCAATCATTCAACGGCGTACACCGTTATAAGTGGCGGAGGAGCGAGGCATGGAGCATACAATTATGGTCTTAACCATTCCATGTAGGAAATAATAACAACATGAATATTTATTAGCTGAATTTTTATAATGACATATATACACATGGTTTTGGTATGGGTAGCAACTGTAGATTAGATTCAGATCTATTATAATTTTTCATTAGCAAACAGAGCTGATCCTGATCAGGAGCCGCCGTCTGATCTGGGTCTACCATGTTTCCAGGCATGAACACAATAAAGTACTGAACGCGATTTTTGGAATTTGCACAGCAAATACATGTAGTATAAATACATGCAGTATAAATGTATTGCAAAGTATCAGGACAAAAATATACAGGAGAAAGTGAGGCCAAACATCAAACCTATACAGCATTGTTCTTACACCCTCATAAATAAATTCAAACGAAGAAAATAATAAAGAAAATAGCGACACTTGTTTATGGTAATGATAATATGTATCACAACACTCTGGAGGAACGTACCCTCTGTAGTATTAACTAACAGAACAGGCAGAATTATTGTCTCAGCAATTAGTACAAGTGAGTTGAACCACCAGAAAATGCGTCTATATGAAGAAAATGGTTAATTTCACAAGTCTAGTGAGTATATATCAATTAACTCTTCCACGTGCACCTATTGTCGTCTGCGAACCTATCGTCTGCTTCAACTTTTTTCACTTTTGTTTCAAAAACTTTATCACGACAAAACAGCATAGGATCTTGGTGAGGAGTTATTTAGCTTCTCGTCTTGATCCATTTCCAAAGATGAAAAGTTGAGACATAGTTAATGAATGCGCATTGTTTCTATAGACCTTGTAGACCAATATTTACTTAAACATGTACGTGTATGTTTTTACGTACGTGGGATATCTTGTTTATCAAGGAACACTTATTTTTACACTGAGCAAATTATAAAACCGTTAATGAACATACACGTAAGTTTGTACATGCTTGAGACTAGTACTACCTCAAGGAGAAAGACTACTTGTGGTAGGAAAGACAGATTAACCAATTTATCTTTCAACTGGTGTCAACACTTTTGAGGACATTTTTACAGACAAGATTTCAATTAGTCTCCAGTGTTAATTGATTTCCATTGTTCATTTGCCTATCTGATAGGCTTGTGTCGTTAGCCACCCGCCCGGTACCATCTCCCGGTAATATCACTTTGAAGTTTGACCTTCTGATTTTAGAATCAATTACCAGCAACAAACTACCTAATAGGTCAACACTTACGGGCCAGATCATTAATCTTCATGTTTTGGTTACAGCTCGAACGACAAAATCCTGAGCCTCACTAAATACGGAGGTCTCTGGACCGGGTCAATTATATTCCTGCAGAAAAGAAAATATAGCAAAACCTTTCTAAACCTCTCCTGAGAGCTTACTCCATGACTTTCAACCTACATTAAGCTGCCACGTGTCTAAAACACGGACACTGACGTCCGGTTTAAAAGGATTATATTGTTACTAATACACCCGTCACACCGAACTCATTCTCAATACGTTCCGAAAGTGTTGCCAAACAGACTCAAGCTGTATTCGAACGGAGTGGACGTGGTAGCAACCTTTTATGATCTGTTTACGAACTTCATGGATGGGCTAGAACGGGAAGGGTGCTCCAGAACTTTGAGTCTGCTCAAAATGTTTTGACAACGTACTTCAAACGAGTTGGACGCACTAGAAACGTAACTGCCGTATTTCGATCCTATTAGGGACGTGTTACGACGTGGTGCATCCGGGCATCATTTGGCAGTACCGACTGATCCATTTGTAGCGCGTTTACCCCGTTGGTCCCCGTGCTCTGTAGTGAGATGTTGTAGGTCTTAGTTCTGTTCTTGGGTGTCTGAGCAATGAGCTGTTGATTAACACCATGGAAATCCCAGGGTTATACTGTATCGTCGTTTAACTCGTAACTAAGCATCCCATGGTTATACCGTATCATTGTCTACTCGTAACTAAGTCTCCAAGGGTTATACTGTATCATCGTTTAACTCGTAACTAAGTATCTCAGAGTTATACTGTATCATCGTTTAACTCGTAACTAAGTATCCCAGAGTTATACTGCATCATCGTCTAACTCGTAACTAAGTCTCCAAGTGTTATACTGTATCATCGTCTAACTCGTAACTAAGTCTCCAAGGGTTATACTGTATCATCGTCTACTCGTAACTAAGTCTCCAAGGGTTATACTGTATCATCGTCTAACTCGTAACTCAGTCTCCAAGGGTTATACTGTATCATCGTCTACTCGTAACTAAGTGTCCAAGGGTTATACTGTATCATCGTCTAACTCGTTAGTAAGTCTTCGTTACTTCTGTAAAGCATAAAATTTGCTTTTAAAAAGAAACAAAGTGGCCTCTGGCTTAAATACTTTGAAATTTGTCAGAAGATTGTCAGAAGATTGATAGTGTTTACTTTTCTGAAAGTTGAAGAACCTGTGTCCCTTGTTGTCATTGGTGCTGCAGATAACACAGTTAGTTAAAAACAATGCGTCTATAAAAACGTGTTCTAGAACTTTGTTAAAACAAAACAGTATGGTAGTTTAATGAAATGTAATTGGATATGAAAATAACCGATTATCATTTAAAAGTATCGATGTTGCCGATTTATCGATATTCGCATGCGATGTTTTCAACAAAATTCTTGTGCGTTTAGCTCAGTACGTTTTCGCAATATCGCAATATTTTGTTGTAGAACACGAAATTACGAGTGGAAAATACATTAAAACTCATCTAAACCGAACGTTCAATTTAATATAAATATCGGTCTTGGAGAGGGGTGACAGCCTAATGAAGGGTGAAAGTCCATTGTCAAACTTGTATTCGATGGGCGTAATGCATCTGATATGGCTTTCGTTCAGAATAGAGAAAAATCACTTTTTTAGACAATATCCACATCATGAATCTGAAAAATAGTTTCTGGCCATTGATCTGAAGATGAAAAAATTCGGACAAGCGTTTGAGGATATTTGATATTTAATTTCTCTGCAAAGGGGAAACATAACTGATGTCTTTTAATGTAAACAACGAGAGAATATGACCCGGTATGAAAATGCAGATACATGTAGTTTGCTGGTTCTAAAATCACACAGCGCCTAGTCCGTGTATATCAGGGAACTCTACTTAGATAATGATCGATGACTGATTTGATTAATTACCCGAGTCCCTCGTGCGCTCTTAACCATTTCCCTCATATAATCACATTTCACGCCATTGCAGACAGAGTAGACTCAGGTTGCACTAGTCGTCTGGTCAGGGTCTGTTCTGTTCTGTTTGCTTATGAAATCATTATAGATTAACTCAACAATTTCTACAACTATCATACTATTCTATGTACATATGTTTTCATAACTATTCAATTAATATATATTTATGATGTCATTATTTCTTACATGAATATTCAACAGGGAAAGGGTTAAAGCCTAGAGAACATCTGTTTGTGAGAGAAAATGTTTTGTGAAACACATCAGAGTTCAGATATCGTAAGATAGTAAATATACAAAACGATATCGTTTTGATCTTCACTGTTGCCTGTCATGTAGCAACCCGATGTAGCAAACTTTCTTGACTAAAACATAATAATTATAATTATAATTCTCGCAATGTGCATCTATGACACATTGTACATATATGAAACGACATGCATCTATGAACGATGTGCATGTATGATACGATGTACATCTATGACAAGGTGTGCACGTATGACACATGACGAATCTATGACATGGTGTGCATCAATGAAAGCGTGTGCATCTATGACACGATGTGCATGTATGACACTATGTGAATATATGACTCGGTGTACATCTCTGATACGGTGTGCATGTATGACACATAGCGTATCTATGACATGGTGTGCATCTATGGAGCGGTGTGTAACAGTGTGCATCTATGACACGGTGTGTAATGGTGTACATCTAGACACTATGTCCAGCTAATACACGGTATACATCTAAGACCTGGTGTGTAACGGTGTGCATCTATGACACGGCGTGTAACGCTGTACATCTAGACATTATGCGCATCTAATAAACGGTATACGTCTATGACACGGTGTGTTACGGTGTGCATATATGACACGGTGTGTAACGGTGTACATCTAGACACTATGTGAATCTCATACACGGTATACGTCTATGACACGGTGTGTAACGGTGTGAATATATGACACGGTGTGTAACGGTGTACATCTAGACACTATGTGCATCTAATACACGGTATACACATGTATATCTGTGATATGGTGTGTAACGGTGTGCATCTATGACAAGCGGTGTAACGGTGTGCATCTATGAAACGGTCTGCAAAGGTGCACCTATGATATGGTGTGTATCTATGACACGGTGTGCATCTATGACTGTAACGGACGTTTGTGTAAGTAACCCTTTACTCCATGAACATTCATGTAAGAAAAGATATTAGCTTAATGTTTATAATGGCACATTAACAGATTAATGTTTGCAATAGCAGCACTGTAGAATCATAATCTATATCATTCCATAAGCGAACAGGGAAGACTCTGATCAGACATCTCTATAGGAGCCGTCTGATCTGGGTCTACTCTGTTTGTAGAGGCGTAGAAAGGCGTATTTATGAGGTAAAGGGATAACATATAATACCCAGGTGTCTTTAAAGAATATATCCTCGTAGCAAACCGTAGACACAAAGACATGGTACAAAGTAGAAACACATTTGTGTCCAATGGATGTATCACA
Source organism: Azorinus chamasolen (assembly GCA_963576725.1). Taxonomy (NCBI): domain Eukaryota; kingdom Metazoa; phylum Mollusca; class Bivalvia; order Cardiida; family Solecurtidae; genus Azorinus; species Azorinus chamasolen. The sequence goes on from OY755236.1 coordinate 108,794,637, forward strand.
GTCCCAGTCCTTAATTGATTTATCATTGTCCAACGCAAACGTGTGTTTAAATCTTTGTTGGTTATAATTACCTGTACCCATCCTTAATTGATTAACCATTGTCCAACGAAAGACTGAACTAACAGTAGACCGCGTTAATATTACCCTACGTTAATGTTTCGAGTAAAGCTAGTATGACCACTAAACTTTGAAGAATTACAAATAAATTAGATAATTAGAGGACAATTCATCATTTGGTGTTTGATGTTCATGTGTCAAAACGTTTGTCCGTCTTGAAATCAATAACGGACCACTGTTTGTCGTTTCAAATGTTATCAATGCTTACTATATCATGTTTAACTGTTAATAACTTAAAACAAACTGAACCAATTAACTTGAAACTAATACGAATCCAAAGCGGACTTGGATATTTAAAGAGAGAGCGCTAGGGTTCTGTCATGTGTATTCAATGTACTTTAGCTATTGTATACGTAACACATTTCACAAAGGCAGTTTTCCGAGATAAGCTAAAAAAACTCATCAATTTTAGTTAACCTTTAGCCGGCTGCCAGGAGATCCTTGGTTACCTTTGAAAACAGTTTGGATCAAGATGAGACTCCGAATAACTCTGTGTCTCATCAGGATCCAAACAGTTTGACACCATGCTTACATATTGGAAGATAAACCGATTATAGGTTGAATTTTTAAAATGTAGGTGAAAACTTGTATGAAAATAATTAGTTGAGCAGGCTAAATGTTAATTACAGACAAGTGTAACTTGCGGTCATCGTATACGAATAGTGTCTGTTGTGTGTGACATTGCTCATTAAGTCAGTACCAAGTCCATGAAAAGAAAGAACTTGCTGATTTCATGACGGTTTGAAATCGCTTAACCCTTTCCTTGTTGAATATCCATGTAAGAAATAATGACATGTATGTATTAGCTGACTATTTATAATAGTATATGGAAATAGGATTTATTTTCGTACTGGGAGAAACAGCAGATCCATATTTATAGTAATTTAATAAGCACGCAGAGCAGACCCTGATAAGATTACTCCTATAGGACAAATTATCAGATGTATTTTCATCGATGTCTTTAGAGATGTGGTGGCTTGGCCTAGTGGTTGAACGTTGAGCTGATAGCCCAGGGGCCCGGGATTCAAATCCCGGCTGGACCAGCTCGAAATTCCGGAGACGATTTCCTGAGTCTTCCACCCGTACGAGGTTGCCTCCTCTCCAACAGGGATTAAAATGGGTACATGTGAAGGTCACTAGACGATGTTCAATAGTGTAAGAGAATGGCTCAATGACCAGTTGAGTAAATGTACAGTCGGCTGAGCGGTCATTCGGGCTGAATGTAGACTATAACTAGGTACTATACTTTATATACCCCATCGATGCGCAAACGGACCAAACTCTGATCAGACGGCTCCTTCAGCAGCCGCAAGTTCAGGGGTCTAATCTGTTTTTTAACGCACGAAAATACGTTTGAATGAAGGAAATGATTAAAGATGGAATCTGATATACCCAAAATATTACATGTAACTGAAATCTAGACGATAAGATGATACCAGTTGCGTGTGTATATAACTCATAATCCATTTGAATCTAGGATCCAGGGTCTACTTTACACTTTAACCCATTACCTCATAGTCTATTTTTAGATACAACCTCTTTGAATTAATCTACCGGAAAGGAGCATTAATAAGAGAAAAGGAAAATTTTAAATTTTTGTAGTTTGAAACCATTGTGATAAATAGAGCATTTGCTCCTATAGGAGCAAATGCTCTATTTATCACAATGGTTTCACAAAGTGACTTTTACAGAGTCGTCAAAAGTCGTCAATATGAGGGAAAGGGTTAACCTCGACGTTTGTTGTACGCAATATCTAAATATATCGCCTCAACTCTCTCCCTATTCAATACTCATGTAATAAAGACATTGTGAATATTTATTATCTATTATATATATTTATATTCAAGTAATCATTATAAAAATATGACTTGAATATTCATTATCTGGATTTGTATAACGGCATATGCACACATGAACATTTGGTGTCGGAAGAAACTGTAAGGTCAGATCTATTAGGAATAAGCAAACACAACATACACTTATCAGACTTCTCCTTCAAGGAGCCGTCCGATATGGGTCTACCTTGTTTTTAAAGGCGTGAAACGACGTTTATATAAGAGAATGGGTTAAAATGAGAATCAGCTTCCAAAGTCTGCTTCCAAAAAGCTAGAATTGACATGCCTTTGTTATCACATATATTGTTGTAAGTATGTTGTTCACTGTTGTATGCGATATTTGTACCAATCACCTTCTTGTGTGGTGATTCGAAATACCTAAATGATCTTAACTTGTTGATAGATACTACTTACAGCGAACACAAGATGTGTTTGTGAAACACTCTGTCCCAAAAGGCGCTTTGGTCTATAATTTTGCAATTTGATCTTAGCGGATGACCTAGACATACCATCATCAAACCGATGCAGCGTCATGAAATGAATATGCATGCTAAATATCATGTTTATATATTCAATAGTTAAAAAAGATAAACGTTTTAGAAAACTTTCACTGGCCTTAAAGTTTGACTTCAGAATTTATGAACTTCACAACAGCAGGTGTTAAGTGCGTGTGTGACTGTCGTAAAAAGTCGCCCCGTACTTCATCCTCAGTGTTGTTATATTTTCTGGTCTTTCGGAATTATTAGTTTCGATATTATTAGTTTTGAAATTTGAATACAACTTAAGCCGGTGCTGGGGGCGTGAGTAGCGTTGCACTTTTGATAACTGCTCGTGAACAGACTCAATAAAACCGAATCTGCATCTTTCTCTTATTTACATTACTGCTTTTGCTTTCGAAGGATCTCCTACTTTCAGAACGTTTGACAATGGCATGCCTCCATTCAAAAGTTGCAGCTGCATGCGAAGAGTATACATATCTATGTACAGGTTCAAAGGTTATGGTAAACTTTATAGTTCGGACAGAAAAACAGCCAGACTGAAAAAACCCCATTAATATGCCCCCGGTCTAGGTCTTACATTGGAGCAAAAATATAAGCCAGTATGCAACTGGCTGCAGTGTCTTGCTACATCGCTGAATACCAAATACATGTATATGTAGTACATTAGCATATAAGTGAGAAAGGGCAGTAAAAACAATTGTATAGCTCAAAACCAATTGTATAGCTTGTTCATTTGTCTCACTTCTAAAATATTTCAAGAACCACATCTTATTGTGTATTATCTGAGTTATCTCCCCTCTCTACACAGAAACATGTCCAATATGTCAACTTTTGGCAGTGTCGCATAATGTCTAATTTGTTTACGCTTGAGAAGCGTCTGTCTTGTTTTTCTATACTGGTGGTCTGCTATCTGATATAGGCTTGCCCATTGTGCAGCGATCACATCTAACTACAACACACAAATCCTCCATTACAAATGACCCGAGAGGGGCTCTGTTACAACTCCCCTTTGACCAACACAGGGCAAAACCATTCTCTATGTTTGACATTTTTCAGCAATACTGGCGTATTGACATCATAACGGAAATATCATTTGATAACTGCTTAATTAATATGTGCCAAAGATAACAAGTTGCACAGTTTATATGGGTGTTTTGTCTCAACATGAATGCATAATTCAATTACATAATTCTAATCAGATACCTCGAAGCCGTGATTGACGGGCTTTGAGTGATCCTTGTAATTTTCGGGTCACACAAAGCATGTTTTAATATACAGCACTTTGATGTTGTGCATGATGTGCACCGTTCAAGGATTAATTTTGCATACTCATGTGTCGGATGAAAAATTAAACTGTCTAGCAAGATCAGTCTTTTGATTTATGAGCCTAAATTTTCTTTTTATTGTTATTTTCTTTATTGATGTTGTTTATAATGTGTCATTCTCATTTAACCTTGTCTCTCATATAAATGCCTTTTGACGCGTTTGCAAACAGAGTAGACCCAGATCAGATGGGTCCTTTAGGGGACATCTGATCAGGTCTTATGTAATGAAATGGATCTGATTCTATAGTTTATGTTGCTTTCAAACATTTCCTTGTTAATAATGATGTTACAAAATTGCCTACAGTGGTTATTTCTTACATGAATATTCCTCAGGGAAAGTGTTAAATACCTCCTCTGATTGATTGAACATGCTAATCGTTTTGGCTAGTGAGTGTTTACATTTCCACTTGTAAGTGTTTTTCTTGTCACAGTCATACCAGAAATATTGTACAGAAAACATGATAAGCCCGTTTATTCATGCCTTTGCAAACAGAGTAGATTCAGATAAGACAGCTTCTATACGAGCTATCTGAACTGGGCCTGCTACTCAGCGACTCAAAACATGTGTAAGTTTATATGTCCTTTTAATAGCTCCTGTGTAAGAGTTTCTGAGTTGTTTGGTTTCATTCAAAGTTGGTATTGTACAATATTGTAATTAAATGTAGGTCGGATTACACCTACACATGTTTCTATTAGTAATGTAAATGTAGGTGGGATACAACCTACATATGTTTCTATTAGTAATGTAAATGTAGGTGGGATACAACCTACATATGTTTCTATTAGTCATGTAAATGTAGGTCGGATTACACCTACATATGTTTTTATTAGTAATGTAAATGTAGGTCGGATACAACCTACATATGTTTCTATTAGTAATGTAAATGTAGGTCGGATTACACCCACATATGTTTCTATTAGTAATGTAAATGTAGGTGGGATACAACCTACATATGTTTCTATTAGTAATGTAAATGTAGGTGGGATACAACCTACATATGTTTCTATTAGTCATGTAAATGTAGGTCGGATTACACCTACATATGTTTTTATTAGTAATGTAAATGTAGGTCGGATACAACCTACATATGTTTCTATTAGTAATGTAAATGTAGGTCGGATTACACCCACATATGTTTCTATTAGTAATGTAAATGTAGGTGGGATACAACCTACATATGTTTCTATTAGTAATGTAAATGTATGTGGGATACAACCTACATATGTTTCTATTAGTCATGGCCCTTTATGGCTTAGTGTTTAGGGGGGGACAACCGTGTAGATTTAGCTCTTTACACCAAAAACCGTCTTTCTACACCTTTGCAAACAGAGTAGACAACGATCATACAGCTCCTCCTGTAGGAGCTGTCTGGTCATGGTCTGCTCTGGTTGCTTATTGATTAGAATAGCTACAGTGTCTAGTATAGCTACAGTGTCTAGTATAGCTACAGTGTATGCCATAGCACAACCAATACTGTGTTCGTGTGCCATTATAAACATCAATCTAATTAATAGTCTGAGAGTCATGTACATAAACATGGAGTAAAGGGTTAAAAGCAGGTTTGTAATAATTATTCTACAAAATATATCTATGTATATATTAGTCTACGGAAGTAACCAAGACTTGAAAGTGAACCGTATCAAAACAGTCCATATTTAACATTTAATCTGCTGAATAATTGAAACTGGGTCCTCTCTTTCTGAATATCAGTTAAACAAAAAGTTGTATCAAGATGTATTATTGAAGAAAACAGTGCAGACCGTGGTCCAATTACTCCTTCGTGAGCCCTTTGCTCTGGGTAAACGCTGTTTGCGAAGGTCTTATACTGGGTTCGGTTAACGTTTTTTCTGACTTATAAGAATATAAGAACAAGTTTTTTGTTTGAAAAACAGCATTTAATTTGTGAACGGGTAAGTCATATTGATCCCATTTATTGACGAAAACGGCAGAGAAAAACTATGTAGGCAAGTGGAGAATTTATGATAACAAATGAAAACAGCGTTGGACCAGATTAGTTTTACCAACTGAAACTGTTTAATTCTTTGAAAAGAAATGGAAACATTCAATATGGAGAGCTGAGCAGGCGACATGCTTTACCAGCCACAGGTACTTAGTGTGCCAATAGTTAAATTTTGTAATATCTCAACTGACAACTTGCTAGTTATCCCATTGCTTGTATAGTCAGTTGCTCAATAGATACGCATTTGTACGCCTTTGTACGCCTATGTACGCCTATGCAAAAAGAGTAGACCCAGATCACATGGTTCATGTAGGAGCCGTCTGGTCAGGGTCTGCTCTGTTTGCTTGTGAAATATTGTTATTTATGATATAAACACTCATAGTTCCAGTATAAAAATCAGATAATTCACGTTGTCATTATTTCTTGCATGAATATTCATGGAGTAAAGGGATAATAGGCATGCAGTAACGTACAAGTAACCAAAATCTGAAATTTAACCCTTTGCCTGCTATAAAAGTGATGTCATCATTTTAACCCTTTGCCTGCTATAAAAGTGATGTCATCATTTTAACCCTTTGCCTGCTATAAAAGTGATGTCATCATTTTAACCCTTTGCCTACTATAAAAGTGATGTCATCATTTTAACCCTTTGTCTGCTATAAAAGTGATGTCATCATTTTAACCCTTTGCCTACTATAAAAGTGATGTTTACTTTAACTCCGATAGGTTACAATTTTTGCTTACTTCTGGGTCCATGCTTATAAAACTTTTAGTTGAGTCTGGTTTCGTTCTCAAGTTTTTGATTTGAAAAAACTTGATACCTCAATCAAAAGCTTGATAACTCAAATCTGACCAATCAAAAGCTTGAGAACGTTCTCAGACTCAACTAAAAAGCTTTATAAGCATGGACCCAGATTCGCTTTCGAGAAACTACTGAGTGCGTTTTAAAGAGTTTGGATCCTGATGAGACGCTTTGTTACTTGGTGCCCCGTCTGGATATAAGCTGTTAGCAAATGCCAACTAGATCGCAAATAGCAGGATAAAGTTATCACTGCTTGAGTATTTATTTAGAATAACGAATAATAAAGTATCGCTGAGTTTATTGTTTTATTTTATACATACAATTCTACGGTAAGATATTTAAACGAAGACATGAAACCTTCTTCAAGGTGGCCACTGAATAGAAGTGTAAGTGTCGGGTTTTAAGGCACTTTAAATATTGTAAGTGTTCGGTTTTTTAAGACACTTTAGTGCAAGTATTCGTCTTTAAGGCGCATGAGTGCAATCGTAAGTTTTTAATACACTCTAGTGCAAAATCATTTAAAATCATTTAGTGCAAGTGTCAGTCTTTAAAACACGAAAGGGTCTGTCTTTAAGACACTTTAGACTAGTGTAGGGATCTGCCGTTAAGACACTTGAACTTCGTTCTGCATGGTGCATACATATTCATTTTTAAAGATCTTCATATCAAATTATTCATTAAAAACAATGTGTCACTTACTGCGAGAATTGTTCGAAAATAGTGGAGAATAATTCATATATATACATGTATATAGAAATGCAAAAGTTATATTTGTTTGCGTTCCAATTTTTAGGGTTATTGTGTAATGACCAAAATAACGTGACAGACAGAGGAACAGACGGACTGACAGACGGTCATACCTAAGTGTCATCCTTAAGTAGGTAGCACAAAAAGACCCAAAACAAGTTCTACACTATCTATTCATAATATGATATTCAAATGAATCAAATATTATATTAATTTAATAATGTTTCAGCGGATAGTTCAGTATACAGGCCAATACACAGCTATGTCAAACAATTGTCAATATTTGCGTGCCAGTCTGTATGCCACTACATTCTTTTGTCACAATTTTTTTAAACCTGTCATTTTTGTTAACTGTTTCTGACTTTTCAAACGTGTCGGGCACCGTTTTGTCATGCAAAACAGTGTAATCAATATATGTCATGTAAAATGGTAAACAGCTAGTAGTGTAAGATAACCTGCGGGCAAACTCAAGACTTTGTTGTTGTTTCTAAAATGCATGTAGTTTCAAATGAAAGACATGATCCTTTTTGTGTTTTAAATGTAAAAAGTAACTATTAAATCAATAGATGTATATGCAACTGTATATGATTCAATGAAGTAAATGAGTAATCCAACAATATTCTAAATAATCACAATAATGCAGTAAACCTCTTCTACAACGGTCACTTAAACGTCATTTAAATTCTAGATCTTCAACCCAATGCCCTGTTGACTATTCATCTTAACAATACTGTCATCATGAATATTTATTAGCTGAATTTGTATAATGACATAATGTACACATGAATGTTTGATATTGGTAGAAACTATATGACCAGATCTATTATAATTTTATAAGCAAACATATCAGACCATGATCAAATGCCTTCTACAGGAGCCGTCTGATCTGGGTTTACTCTGTTTGCAGAGACGTGAAGAAGCGTTTTTATGGAGGAAAGGGTTACGAGATGTAGTGCACTTAACCATTTACTCTGTGAATATTCATGTAAGAAATAATACCATCATTAATATTAATTAGATATGTTTTTTATAATGGCACATGAACACTTATAATGGCATAATGAACACAGGACAATTTGGCCATCTAAAAAATCTGTTTTTATTCATTCAGATTATATTATTACATTCATCACATGTATAATTATGTGATGAGGTACAAATTATTAAAGTAATTATATTAATAATATTTATAATCAGACTGTGTTGACTTGTACTAAACATACCACCGAATTACTCCTGAGTAAACATAACATAATATAGAGATCCAGTGGTCTCATTAGATTGGGGTCTAGTGTATAGAGTATCTGTTTTTAATTTTTAATTCATTCAGTGGTCTCATTAGATGGGTTCTAGTGTATAGAGTATCTGTTTTTAATTTTTAATTCATTCAGTGGTCTCATTAGATGGGGTCTAGTGTATAGAGTATCTGTTTTTAATTTTTAATTCATTCAGTGGTCTTATTAGATTGGGGTCTAGTGTATAGAGTATCTGTTTTTAATTTTTAATTCATTCAGTGGTCTCATTAGATTAGGGTCTAGTGTATAGAGTATCTGTTTTTAATTTTTAATTCATTCAGTGGTCTCATTAGATGGGGTCTAGTGTATAGAGTATCTGTTTTTAATTTTTAATTCATTAAGTGGTCTCATTAGATGGGGTCTAGTATATAGAGTATCTGTTTTTTAATTTTTAATTCATTCAGTGGTCTCATTAGAGGGGTTCTAGTCACCTCGATTATTCGGTACACTGTATTACTGAAAAGTGCATGCTTTTAATTTTATTTAACATTATAAAATAACGAACAACAAAATTCAAATCTCGATATTTTTATTTTTTGTAAAAGATATATCAAGAAAGAAAAGTAAAAGTAAGCATAAAATGTAATAACAACTGTCTGAAATATTTCAACAAATTTCCATAAACAGTAGAGCCCTCTAAAGCCATTACTAAAATTCTGGGTCTTACATGTAGGTGGTGGCTTAATGCAGGACAAAAATTATGCAGAAAGCTCCCATTTGGAGCTTTCTGCATCACTTTTGTCCTGCATTAAGCAACCCCTGCTTTTAAAGACGCCCAACTTGATTTATTATAATAAGTGCTTGCTTTAGAGGGATTGTACTGTATAGCATGAAACAACATTTTGGAATATTTACCAGAAAGGGGTAAAGTGAGGTAAGTTAGTAAATATATTTGAATAAATGCATGGTGTATAAAATCCATTTATCTTTGTTTCAAATGTCTATATTTATATCTTTGTATCATGTACGTTTGACACTTTCTGTGATATTTTGGAAACATTCTATATTTTAGACACTTTCTATGATGACGTATCAAACTCGCGATTTGGAATAACGTTTTGTGTGGTATGTGTTAAAACAAATGGTATTTCATCGTCTGTAACGTCTATTTCTTCATCGTCGGAATCGTCCGAGGACTGTTGGCTTTCACACTGAGTTCCCATCTGTTCACAAGTTTCTCGTTGCAGCTTTTCGTAATTTGTTGGAGAACTGCTTCCAAAACTTGAGTCTAGACCACCGTCAGTGTCATTGTCTGACTTTATTTCATCTTGTCTCTGTTCTACAACAAAGCCTATTGGCTGGGTGACTGGATACAGTGGCATCATACCAATGCCGAGAGAAGAAATGGATTTGCATGCTTGGACTCTGGGATATTTTGAATTTGGCCGTCTACCTCTAGGCACCTTCGGCTCCTCCAAAAGTCTGTCAATGCTGAACGCGCAACCTGCCTTTTTCTCAGTTTCTACTTCTACATTGCTATCAATGTCATTATTGTCATTCTCAGCACAGTCAACATTGTCTATCACCGATTCGTTTAAGTCTGAATTTTCGTTCTCTCCGTCATTTGATTTATTCAACATGTTGCGTTTCTCCTCCATTTTTCTCAGTCTCTCTTCTTGTTTTCTTTTCTTGCGTTCGAGTCTTTCAATATCCCTTTTCTTGATCTCATTCGGGTCCAGAGGTGCACCGCTGCATGTCTGAGGATGGGCATTATGTGCCGGTCTTCCTGGTCCCTTCTTTGTGTTGTCCCTCTTTCTGAATTTAGCTCTTCTGTTTTGAAACCACACCTGAAGAAGAAAACACATATTTAAAGTAATTAATTTTCAAATAAGGTTTAAATTACACTGAAGACCTTTCGGTATAAATTGATTTACAAATAAATTCTTATTTAACCGACAAGTGTAAATCGACTCCTCTTTACGGGTAATTCATTTACAAACTGAGTGGGAATGAATTACACAATGACACACAAATTGGGTTAAATTAACGTTGAAAAATCCCAAAATGTCAAGAAATCAAGACAGATTTGTATGGCGTTGTGTAACGTATTAACTCTCGATACCATAGTATCACGACACAAGTTCTGCTAACAAGACGTTAAGCACATGTCAAACGCCATTATAATTTACATAGAAAATAAATTAAACGTAATGATATAATTCAAATATATTTAATCTCGTGTATCCGATGCATAAATGTCCGTTTGGGTGGTAAGTGATGCCTGGGAATGAGATATCTGACCCCGCTCACTGTCCCATCTTCACCAGTTTCTCTATTTGATATAGTCTGATCACGCTATCTCTAAACGAGACCCTTTTTTGTACTGCAGGTGCGATATTAAAGTGATACACCAGCTTGTGAAGAAATCATACGCTATCATATATACCAAGGCAATAAATCAAGGATTAACCATACGTTCTGTGACTATAAACGGCAGAGACCGAAACGCTGAAACATTTGAACAATTCTAGATTTATTTGCTCAGTCTAAACCTTACGATTATTTTTATTTCTATAAACACCCAAGATTAAAGTATTAACACTGATGTCATTTAGTGCTTACCATAATTATTTACATGATGGCATTTGGTTCGAGATCATTCAAATCATACATCTGGGTTTATGGCATATATAGAGAAATTTATAAAATCTAAGTGAAATTTAATGGTACTTATTAATACGATTTGTAACAAATTGTTAACACATTCACATTATCGGCAATATATCTATATAAATCGTCCAGGTTACAAACTTTTAATGCTCACTTTATGCATGACATAACTCAAGATATACATCAGCTCAGGCTAAAAATCATTTTAAATTGTATTCTAACATTGATATTTCGAGTTGATTTATGCCTGTCAAATGACTTGCGTATATTGGCTGACATCTAAGTATATTGCAGGTTCAAGACTGCTCGTTTACAGTGCTTTGAGTGTATAGTGACATTAAACCAGATGTTTCATATACATGTATTCCAAAATAAAGTTGAGGGTTTTTTTTATTTAAAAATACAAATGCACAATATACCAGTTTGTTTTGTTTATTTAATGGCGAATATCCAAAACATTGTTCAGTTTTTATGTATTGTTTATATAATGGAGAATATCCCAACAATTGGTCATTTTTTATGTATTGTTTATTTAATGGGGAATATCCTAAAACAGGTAACGATTTAAGTACCCCACCCCGATGGCGGTCTCTTTGAGAATAATAAATAGCATTTCGTTACTTCATTATCAGCCAAGACAACGTTTAAAGCACAGAGAGGCGGCAAACCCATACGGTTTAAGGGCTCCAGTATCATTTACCGTGTGATTGGTAACCGTGCGATCACTTCAGCTAGACAACCCTCTAATTACCATATGATTACCTCTTTGTGCAGCCTAGTCAACTTGATTTCAACAATTTCTATCCGTTTATATGTTAAACCTACAATTTAGTGGAGATAAAAGTTTCTTTCTGAATTAAATACAGACAGAAACAAGAAACTAAATATCGCTCTTGATTGAAAAAAAAAACGACAAAAAACCACCAAACCCAATCACAATAAAAACGAGCGAATAGGACTTGTCCTATCTGTGTACCAGATGGCAAAAATTCAGAGCAAATTGTTTTAAAATTCTGTCCTGCTTTACCAAATATTGTAACTCAATATCACATTCGAAATTTTGTAATTTTGTAACAGTCGATGTGTCAGATTCGTGTAAATATTGCCATACCGTGGCCGGTTAAATATTGAAACTAGATATAACCTATATATTATATGAAATAAAAACATGCACAATGTGTATTTCTGTGGCATAAATAAAAGGAAAGTGCCGGTCATAGACTCAATATTTTAGCCATTTGTGCTTGAAACGATAACACTTCGTCTTTTTAGTGAATCTACTCTTCATTTGACAGATGTATCTGCAAGAAATGTTCGTGCGGTTCGAAATTGATATATGGAACAAATGGAGTGGACTCTCGACAGTGAAACGCTATAAATTTATCTACACCTTTCGTCTATGTCCATTTTATGTACGTGTTGCATAAATGGCTACAGCCAGAGACACAAGATAAGCAGGGATCATTATTCATCACGCGAGTTGTCTGTGAAGTATAAACACGAGAGGTGCGTATTTCCGTCTCGATACCTACAACTGCTAAATCGCCAGTGAAACACAATTAATTAACTTAATGATGATGGACTATTGATAGCAAATCTATTACTTCGGTAGTTAAATGTATATGAAAGACAACGAACGACGAATTACCACTAGGGCTGTATGTCTTACGCCCGTGGTCAATGGATTGATTAATATAAGAATTAATTGGCAGCTGGGGGTCCGGATTGATCATTATGAAGACTGGTATTGACAGCAGGTATTTGTTGTGGCAAGGTACAGCCAGCTGCTGGTCATTGTGAGCAGAAAATTGTCTATTGGCCATAACTATAAGACATTATTGTCAGTTTCTTACAGATAATTGTTATTTTACGACCATCGCAATAGCTTACATGCAGTAAAAGCAGGCTAAACACATAGTGTTTCCGTCATTCTTATTGATATTTTATATCTAGTTTGAAATACAGCTTTTGTTTCTACTATAAACCCCCTTGTGGTCACACTATAATGTACATGTACTCATGTAATTGAATGAGTAAATTTTAACGCCTCTTTGCAATTAACTACATAAGCCTTTCCCTCATATAATTCCTTTTCACGCCAGACTGAAAAGTACGTAGATCAGGTTCTGCTCTGTTTGCTTATCATGTGATTTAGATTTGATCCTGTAGTTTTGTAAAAACTCAAAGTTCCCTTGAAATAATTATTTTATGAAAATTCAACTACTAAGTATTCAACGGTACCAATATTTCTTACTCTACATCATGATATTGTTTAAGTAAACATAAACGCCTGTGATTAGAAAACATGTTCTTATAACACGCTTAGATCAACATTAACCATTTTCTCCCTCATTACAGCATTCTACGTCTTTGCAAACAGACTAGACCCAGAACGAGACGGCTATAGGAGCCGTCTGAATAGAGCCTGCTCTGTTTGCTTATGACATGATATAGATCTGATGTTACATGTTTTTTTAAAGCGAAAAGCCATTATAAAACATATCTAATTAATATTACTGATGTCATTATTTCTTACATGAATATTCATGGAGTGAAGTGATACACCACAAGTGTCTCTAGTAAACTAAAGTCAAGCTGTGAAATAACAAACGATCATGAAAAGAAAAGATCATAAACTTATGTTGATCGTCACTCCCTCTTATAATTTGTTCGGTGACAACCAGATAACTTAATTTCGCTACTTAAGCAGTTTGATGGGTGTATTTAGGGGCACATCCCTTGTATTCTAGTTCGTAAATTGTTCATAACTCAAGATCACTGTGAGACTTTTAAAAAAGCCCGACACTTTATCATTGTCGCATCGTCCTTTTTACTCCGCAGCCAGACCATTGACTATGAAATTATCGAGTGAAAATAGGCATATAAACACTTTGACTTCCCTCACAGACGACACCCTTAAGAGTTATATCTGTTGGGTTTGATAATTTAAATAGGGTTTTGATGATTTTACCGGTTGTCTCACCCGCTTGAACGAATCAGGATTACTCTAATAGGAAAGGAATGATTACATGACATTAATCTGAGTCATTGCACTCATCGGAAGTAATCGGCGCAATTGGTGTGTAAATTGTTAAAAAACAGAGACACTTCAGTAGGTGGTATTAACGGATAAAGTATGTTCGTCATAGCTCTCGGAGACACTTGAATATCCACCACAGTAGTTTAATTCACGTTAATTTGAAAAAGTTAAAAATTACAAGTATTGTTTATTCGTTAATACTAGCGTTGCACAATATATTCAACTATACACAATGCAAGCGTGCATGTTTAATATGGTTATTTGATTACTTATTAATATATCAGTACATGTATTATTTATAAAGATAAAAGTGTGTACACATAGTATGCATACAAGCACATAATTCATTGAACATACTAATATTTCATAATGTTCGCAGTAGTAAGTTTCAATGCTGTGATTGAGTATGATTACTATAGCGTTCAAACTGGTGGCATTATATACTAACTGATTCTTTTAAACTGTATCAAAATCCCTCAGGAGAAATAAAACAAGTCGATGAAAAAAATAGAGAATAAATTTGATAATAATGATGATGATAATGGTGATGATGATGAGGGCAATAATAATAATAATAATAATAGTAGAATTAATAACAACAATAATTATAATAGCAACAAAACAGTTATAATTGTAAAATTATAAAAACAAGTTCTGTTCTGTCCTATAATAATAATAATAAAAAATAAAAATAATAATAATAATAATAGATCTAATAATAAATAATAATAATTATATATTAACAATATAGAAAATGATGATGATGATGATGATGATGATGATGGTGATGCTGATGACAATAATAATAATAATAATAATAATAATAATAATGATAATAATAATAATAATAATAATAATAATAATAATAAATACTACCACTACTACTACTACTACTACTACTACTACTACTACTACTACTACTACTACTACTACTACTACTACCACCACTAATAACAATAATAATAATAATAATAATAATAATAATAATAATAATAATAATAATAATAATAATAATAATAATATTTTGAAAACAGTTACTCTGAATAGTGGTATATACATATCTATATGTATTATATCAGTGATAGTATTTAAAATTATAGTTGAGACTTTGTCTTACCTGTACTCGTGATTCTACGAGATCGAGTCTCATGGCCAGTGCCTCTCTCATGAACACATCAGGATAGTGGCTCTCTTGGAAAGCCCGTTCCAGTTCCTCTAGCTGCCAACCCGTGAAGTTGGTTCGAGTGCGCCTCCTCTTGCCACAGTGGCTTTCGCTTCCTTCACTATCACTCTCTAAACAAACAGAAATATAAAATACTCGTAGTAAATCATTCATATGATGTGGCAGGGTATATACATTATTACTCAACACATTTTGTGGAAAACGGATTATTTTTACGTGCAACGTAATTTCGTTTTCTTTATTCAAAAGCATGTTTTTGTAAGTAAAATCTAGCCGTTACTATATTGAGAAACGATTTTCTGCTAAGTTTTTACAATACAGGGCATGATTTGAATAAATAGAATTACAACTCTAGTAGTTCTGTAGAAATTTACACATATGTTCTGTAATTTGCCTTTATTTGCTGCAACTGACTGATATTAGTACACTTTAACAGTCCTCACATTCTTGATTAGATTGTTATATGATAACGTCTACATAAGTCTGAACTGCTTGCTGATTCACTGAAAAGGTTAATTAAATCCCGCCTATGGTATCCACTGTAATTGTGCTGAATTAATAAAGACAGCAAAACATACATCGTATCATATTACATTAAACAAGAGTACATTTAAAAGAAACGCTTACCATCATTTTTCATGTAGACATCATCTTTGCCGTCGGATATATTGCTGTTTGGCGAATAATTCACTGTCTTTCGCGCCTGCAATCCTGCGTCCATAGAATAATTCATATGGTTTGCCAGCGTTTGAGCATAGTCTAAATGATACTGGCTCTGTGAAGCTAGAGCCAGAGCCGCCAGATTTCCAGGGTAGTTCGCATAGGCTAACTGTGGGTATAACATCCTTAAAGCATTCGCTTGTGAGCCTGACAAATATCCAGTTTGAGCGTGCATGTTTACAAAATTTCTACCTCCAACAAGACTCGGGGAAAGTTTATCACCACACGCGATCACTGCCATATTACAGTTGACAATCAGTTTAAAGCTACAGTGTCATTTAAAACGAACATGCTCGTGAATATTCATCGATTTTTATTACTCGGCTCGACAGCCAACCACAACCCGCCGATCGATACGAGGGCGGGCATACAGGATATCGCCAGCGCTCCTATTTGGTTTCGCATAATGTTGAAAGATTGTAGATAACGTTATAGCCTTAGGCGAAGTCGATGAGAACTTCTAAATGAAGAAATTATCCCAGTCGGTATTGACAAATTAGAGACAAATAGCGTGTCCTTGATACAACGCACATGTAACAATGCTTTACAAAAGGAAGACAATAAATTCGTATTTTATAAAACGATTTTATAAAATATCTCAGCAAGCTTTCAACGTACACAATATGACTGACATTTCTAAAACAAGTATAAAGTACAAGAATACACACATTAGAACCAGAATGCACGAATTTTGAAATATAAAAGTAAAATAAAAATTAATTTGAGTATATTTTAGTGATCTAAATAAAACCCACACGTGTTGGTTGTTTGTATTTATGTTATACAGTAAAACTCGTCTATACCGGACGTTCAATTTAGTATAAATATCGGTCTTGGAAACAGATGTCAGCTTAATTCAGAGTGAAGGACACACAGAAAGCTCTTCTTGGAGCTTTCTACATGATTTTCACTCTGCATTAAGCAGCAACCTGCCTAAACGGATTTAAATTCTTCTCTACGAGAAATCCGGTTTAGAGGGGATTTACTGTATGTATACATACATGTGCTTGTTTCCTATATATTATGAATTGGCCTTTCAGACAATAGTAGTTATTTTTTCGAAACTGAAATAAAAAATACTCGTAGTATAAAAAGTGTACATCATTTAACCCTTCCTCTTACGTAGACGACGTGTGGCACCTTTGCAAACAGAATAAACCCGGATCGTACTGTCTGCTCTGTTTGCTTACTGAAATTATAAATATCTGTCATAGCCACCCATTTCCTTGTAAATGTATAATTATAAAACTCCAGCCCATGAATATCCATGCATAACAAATAAATGAATATTTATGGGAGAGAAGGTTTAATAAATATTTGCGACGTATTTGTAATGTAGATATTAATATGTTTGTAAAGTTGTTAAAATAAGCATTAATAGTTTTTTAGTTTTCTAAGTATTGGTTAGATGGATGTTTCCTGATTTGGTTATTTCAGATATCTATGATAACGTTTTGATAAGATCCACAATATCCAACTGACCAGATGAGGGCCGTTAACTAAGGAAAATGAACCATCTGCCCAGTTAACACTGATATATTTATCAATACACATCGCTGTTAAATCAGAAGATTATACGATTTTGGCGTGAAAGCGGTTAACATATACAATATAAATGTGAAATAATTTGCATTCGGGTACATTCTAGAATCAAAACAGGCATTGGAAAAACAAGACATACTTTGAACTGTTTGTTACAGGGTTCGAGTTCCATAAAAACTGAAAGCGATAGTAATAATGTCTGCAGACGATACGACACTTTCAAAGCAGATGACAAATACGGCAATCAAGAAGGGTTTAGGCAGAACCCCTCTGCTGCCCTAGGATATGACTTCATGAACATTACGGTGAAATCTGCCTGGTGTCATACAAAGTTTAGAGGTGACTGTTGAAGAGATAAGAAAAACACTGACACTAATGAGTCTACAACCAACACCGATGGCCAAACTTATTCAGATGAAAACTAGAAATTAGAAAAAATAGCTGTACTTATAATGTGCTAAATGATGCAAGTCAGACACCGATCGACGGCCATATTAAACCTATACCTAGTGTATATCTGATATGAACGGCTTTTCACGCCTTTGCAAGCAAGCAGAGCAGATCCAGATTAGATGGCTTCTGTAGGAGTCTTCATAGCAGGGTTTGTTCTGTTTGCTTATGGCATTACATAGATCTGATTCTACAGCTTGTGCAATGGCAAAATTTTTCTTTGTTCATGTGTCATTACAAAAGTTATCTAATTAATATTCAAGATGTCATTATCTGTTACATAAATATTCATACAGTAAAGGATTAATCACACACTGGCTGTGCGATTCAGATCTCCCGAGCTCAATCAACCATTTCCCTCATATAAACGCCTTTTCACGCCGTTGCAAACAGAGTAGACACAGACCAGATGGCTCCTTTAGAAACCGTCTCATCAGGTTCTGCTCTGTTTGCTTATGAAGTTATAACAGTTCAGGCTCTACAGTTTCAACCAATACCAAAACATTCTGTTTACATATGCAATTATAAAAGTAGCTTACAAATATTCACGATGTCTCGCATGAATATTCAACATGGAAAGGGTTAAACTGGTCTGGTTCTGCTCTGCTTGCAGAGGCGAGGAAAGTCGTTTCTATGAGGCATACATCAGGTATAGGGTGAGAAGTGTTTGCGTTTGTATAACTTTCAAACACGTCAGATACAGTAGAACCCTTTTGCAGTGACCACTTAACGAATAAACAGGAGTGTCTGTTAAAGCAGGTGACAGCATAACTCTTTCTCTACCAAATATTGTCTGCAAGATTTGTCGTCTGCTACAATTGCCGTTCGTTTAATATTTGCCCTTTTTCTTTTAAAAAGCCAACATTCGTCTTGTTAAATTGCCAACGTGCTATTTTAAAAGACCAGCCCATTCTACAGAACCAATATATTATAACACTTTCTTTCATACAAACGTGTGTCTATGCCTTTGTAAGCAGAGTAGACTCTGTTTACTTATGCATTTATAATAGACCCAACTCTACAATTTCTACCAATACCAACAATTAATGTCTACATAATGCCATTAAAACATTCAGCTAATAAACGTTCATGATATCTTTATTTCTTACATGAATATTAAACAGGAAAAGGGTTAAACATTTGAATCAATATCATAAAGAGCGTTCTTTGACAAAGTCTGATCATGATCAAAACTGAGAATTATTAAAGTTCAACGAACGCGTTAAATAAATACGGACATCGCGCGACAGACTCGCGCGACTTGACTTGCCTAGGCTAATTCAGAAAAAGGTGAGTTTTGTCCTCGTGACAACGTATTTCGTTATCTTATTTTAGGAGATCAAGGAATGCTCCTTTCGGATCAACCGAGATCTCCAGAGTCTCGTAAATCCGCCATCCAGTATCAGAATCCAGACATTAATTTACTATTAAAGGTAATTTCCATTCTGTTTGTAATAATTTCAACGGAGTTTCTATTAATTTTGATCCATTTTATATGAAATTTACAGCACTCTGGAACATTAATAGGCGCGCAGCACCCAGACTTCGTTTCGGAAATGTGAGAATTTCTCTCCGAATATAATCCTGGTAACATAAAATGGATTTTGTCTGCAGTCCAGTCCCCCTAGATGGTTACATACTTCTGAGTGTTAATCAAAGACTCGCTGTCGTAACAGAAGGAATATTGCGATAAATGGTGATGGGGTTGTCCACAAATGTTATCCAGGGTTTTAATAATATCACTCCCGTGGATTACTCTGAAGGAAATCACTTTGCTATCTTTGAATTACAATTAAGGGAAGAATATTATCTTTGGTTCGGCTGATGGATTTCAACGCTGGACTTCATCGCCCTTGGTTTCCAATTAAGAATGTCGCTAAACCGTAAAAATACCAACTGCTAGACTCCATTAAATATTCAGAATAATAAATAGTATGATTTATGATAAGAGATTATTGATTTTAGGTCAGTGGACCTAATTCTGAAAATGTTTCCCATCTAGTCTGTTAATCCCCGAGTACATTGATATGCAGTAGTAATTACCTAAATCGGACGCTGAAATTAGTATCAAAGTCGGTCTGTAAGACAAGTGACAGCTTAATGCAGGATGAATGTCATGCAGAAAGCTCCCATAGGAGCTTTCTGCATGACTTTCATCCTGCATTAAGCAGCCATCTGCCTAAGAAGATGTAACTTTTCTTTACTAAAATTCCGGTTTAGAGGATCGATTCTCTCAATTCGCAAATCGCTGACGCTGTTTTCTTGTGCACAATTCCTGGTAACTATGTTTTTGGAAAGCCATGTTTTATACCTCCAAGATAGCATAACGCGATTTATGTTAACCCCTGATAAGTTACTTATTACGTGTTAAATATATAATGTATTGAATTAATTAATTTTCATAGAGTTATTTTTCAAGATGAATATTCATTAGATAAATGCTATTTATAGAATGCCGGCGCCAAATGCGAAACGGAAAAAGCTATACAGTGAAACCCCTCTAAACCGGAATTTTAGTAAAGAAGAATGTAGATCTTTATAGATAGTTTAAGCTCTTTCGAGAGATTTCTGCATGAATTTCATCCTGCATTAAGCTGCTACCTGTTTTACAGACCAGCACTGATACTGAATCGAACGTCCGGTTTAGAGGGGTTTACTGTATGTTAAAGTCAATGGGAATTAAATGCTGTTTCACAAATGCTATTTGCTAAATGCTAAAGTCACGTAGCATTAAATGCTATTTGCTAAATGCTAAAGTCATATATAGCATTAAATGCTATTTGCTAAATGCTAAAGTCACATAGCATTAAATGCTATTTGCTAAATGCTAAAGTCACGTAGTATTAAATGCTATTTGCTAAATGCTAAGTCAAATAGATTATGTCATTTGCTAAATGCCAAAGTCAAATCAAACTATAAGCATTTTACAAATTATATTTGGCTAAATGCTAAAGTCAAATAGAATTACATGTATATCAAAGCGGTTTGTCTTTTGCAAATATCGTCTTTTACTGTAATTCTGATTATAAATGTATATCATTTCAAAACAAATGTCAACAGTTTGGAACTCCATGAGTTGCCGAGTTCATGACGTCACACCAGTGTTCAAATTCACTAATATTCTGAGTCTAATGTAAACTACAAATACCAATATTGTTATAGATTCATCATTTTGTAATGTATAGTAAACTCACGCTAATACCAACACTCAAAAGAAGTCTTGATTCTGGATTTTTCAGGTGGCAGCTTAATGCAGGGCTGCATTAAGGAACCACCTGCTTTTACAGACTCCTACAATAATAAATTACAGTAAAACCAGTCTAAACCGTACGTTAGGACTAGTAACTGGGCCAGTTTGTCGAACAGATGACAGCTTAATGCAGATTGACATTCATGCAGAAAGCTCCTAGAGGAGCCCTGCTTTGCATTTTCCAGGAAACCACTATTCGTAGAATTGTATCTATCAATATTTCAATATACATCTCGAAGTGAACGCGTGCGCGAAGGGCATAACACAAATTGAACTACAGGTATTTGAACAATTAAAATGCTGTATGGTTTTGCGTACGGTAAAGATTCAGATCAATCGCCGAGAATGGCGTGACTCAAGTTTGAGTCTATACCATTTAATTCCGACTGATACCGAAATTCAGAACATACCCTGATTAAACACATCACATACGAAGCAATGTCTGGATTGCGCCAACATTGTTTATAAAACACATCGCATACGAAGCAATGTCTGGATTGCGCCAACATTTTTATAAAACACATCGCATACGAAGCAATGTCTGGATTGCGCCAACATTGTTTATAAAACACATTGATATATGTATGTCTCTTCGATTGTTTATATCATTGGTCACAAATTTAACCGGCAATAACCGTTCTAAAGCTACAATGTAATTGATTTATTTGACACAAGGCAATTTGTTACATTAGGCACTTATCACACCCGGGGCATTTTGATACTAACCTTGGATAAACTTCAAACAATGTGCAAAAGTATTTTCTTAACCATTTCCCTATTGAAAATTTATGCACGAACTCACCCATTCATGAATATTCATTATCTTCATTTAAGGTAAAACTTGAATAGGGTAACGTTTGCTTAGACAAAAGTCGTAGGACAAGGGTCCATGCTTATAAAGCTTTTAGTTGAGTCTGAGTTTCGTTCTCAAGCTTTTGATTGGTCAGATTTGAGTTCTCAAGCTTTTGAGAACGAACTCAGACTCAACTGAACGTTTTATAAGCATGGACCCAGATTTATATAATTCCAACGTGAGAGTGTGTATTAAAGCAATGTGAATGCCTGCATTAAAGCACGCGAAAGCTTGCATCTGAGAAATGTGAATGTCAATATCGAAACAATGTGTGCGTGCGTGCGTGTGTGTGTGCGTGCAATGTGAATGCCTGCATTAAAGCACGCGAAAGCTTGCATCTGAGAAATGTGAATGTAAATATCGAAACAATGTGAGTGTGTGTATGTGTATGTGTATTAAAGCAATGTGAATATCTGCATTAAATCAAGCGAATGCATGCATCAAAACAATGTGAATCTCTTATAGCAATGTGAGTGTGTGAATTAAAGCAGTGTGAATGCCTGCATTAAGTATGAGAGTTCATGCATCAAAGCAATGTGAATGTCTGCATTAAAACAGTGTGAATATCTGCATTAAAGCATGCGAATGCATGCATCAAAACAATGCGAATGTCTGTGTTAAATGAATATTACTGTCTGCATTAAAGCATGCGAATGCATGCATAACAACAATGTGTGAATGTCAGTATCAAAACAACGTGAGTCTGTGTATTAATTCAATGCGAATGACTGCGTTAAAGTATGCAAATGCATGTATCAAAACAATTTGAATGTCTGTGTTAAAGCAATATGAATGTCTGCATTAAGGCAAGGTGAATATCTGCATTAATTTAATGTGAATATCTGCATTAAAGCAAGCAACATGAATGTCGAATAAAATAATATGAATATCTGCATGAAAGCAATGCGAATGTCTGCATTAAAGCAATGTGAATATCTGTATTAAAGCATCGTGAATGTCTGTTTAAGCAATGTGAATGTCTGTATTAACGCATGGTGACCGTCTGTAGTAAAGTAAAGTACCTAGTTATAGTCTACTTTCAGTCCGAATGACCGCTCAGCCTACTGTACATTTACTCCCCTGGTCATTGAGTCATTGGCCTACAATATTGATCACTGCTAACGTAAGCAATGTGAATGCCTGTACATTTTTACTGTATTCACTTTCTATCGTTATTGTTATCTTGAATGTTTTACTAAAGATGCAATGTTGTCCATTATTACACTCTTTTGACATTGTTGATGATATTTCGTTTACTATTTGCAATTATGTATAATTGTATTTTAGACAGTTAAACGGTCTCACAAGTAACTATTGAGAAGTGGGTGTTACATTCAAACCTGAAGAGATCCATGTGCAAGTAGGGCCCTCTAAAATAAACCATCGTTGTGTGTAAATAATCTCGGTGCATGGACTCGATTCACAAATGGATATGACATCGCAAGTCAGTTCCGTGTGTTGGTCTAGTTACGCACAGCTCCGACAAATATGCCATATAAGACAGTACCTCTCATCTGATGCTACCAAGACTTTGGTGGAATCCCTGGTCACATCAAAATTAGACTACTACAACTCATTGCTGCATGGAATTTAAAAACAAAACACATTGTGCAAAACACAACAGCCTGTGTCATAATAAGAACCCCTCGATATAATCATATCACGCCACTTCACTGGCCTCCGGTTCAACATAGAATTGAATTCACAATTCTGACACTTACCTACAAAGCCATGCACAATGAATCCCCCAAGTACATTGTCGACATGCTTAGCGTGTACAGGCCTCGCAGAGAGGTAAAGTCAGCAAGTAGTACAATGAATCCCCCAAGTACATTGTCGACATGCTTAGCGTGTACAGGCCTCGCAGAGAGGTAAAGTCAGCAAGTAGTACAATGAATCCCCCAAGTACATTGTCGACATGCTTAGCGTGTACAGGCCTCACAGAGAGGTAAAGTCAGCAAGTAGTACAATGAATCCCCCAAGTACATTGTCGACATGCTTAGCGTGTACAGGCCTCGCAGAGAGGTAAAGTCAGCAAGTAGTACAATGAATCCCCCAAGTACATTGTCGACATGCTTAGCGTGTACAGGCCTCGCAGAGAGGTAAAGTCAGCAAGTAGTACAATGAATCCCCCAAGTACATTGTCGACATGCTTAGCGTGTACAGGCCTCGCAGAGAGGTAAAGTCAGCAAGTAGTTCAATGAATCCCCCAAGTACATTGTCGACATGCTTAGCGTGTACAGGCCTCGCAGAGAGGTAAAGTCAGCAAGTAGTTCATTGTCGTTGGTTGTACCAGGAGGTCGTATGGTAAAATATAGTGAGAGAAGTTTCATGCATGCAGCTCCTAAACTTTGGAATGCTCCACCGTCAGACATTAGAGACACAAGCTCACAGACGTCTTTGTGTCCAGTTGCCACTAGAGGGGAACACTGTTGTCAAACATGGCATCCCTATATACATTGGTACATCGGATATCTTGCTTGCATTGCTACCCTGCCCTCAACTAGGGCTAGGGATTCCTGTTAAGCTAACTAAAGTTCCTTATTTTGGCTTACCGGCGAAACTGGGTCATTTAATAAATGGGCAGTGGGCAGGCCAAACCTGTACTTTCCGAGGTGGCATCGTGTGTCTCAATCAGTGTCAATTGATCCGATATTATTTCTTTGCCATTTTGCCTATGTGATATGTTGTAAGAACAGTATACGGGATATCCTCGTTAGCCCCACTTTGGCTAAGCTTTTCGGATTCCCATAATAGGGCATTTAATCCCTAAATAATAATTTCATAGACCCTATCACTCCGTTAAAATAAATATGGTGGAATGTAGCAACTTCTTATACACCCTCGTTGCCGTCGGGGGTCGAATAGTGTTTGCATATTAGGTGTATATAACGGTTGTTTATTTATTTGTATTTTTGTTTATATACATGAACTACAGAATGGCCTATTCTGTTACACCATTGTTCTACATATGTAAGGCACTGTTTTATGTGTAGTGTTGTATGCGAAACATACACCCAAGTCATGTGGTTCTGGGTCGTAACTTTGTAACGTACTGACACTGTGCATAGAATGTTACTTTTGAGTGCGCTGATAATATAATCTCTAGCATAATATGAAACAGGCAGATAAACTTATGGAAAATGATGATGTGGGTGTACCCATGATTCTTTAATTAATTTCATTTTTATTATTCTTGTCGTTATCTATTTATTAAATATGTTTTGTTTTCTGTATGCATTGGATATACTCAGTTTTGTACATGTAATTTATTCATGTGAAGCGCTTTTGAACGCACATATCCTTGGTGAAATTAAAGAGCGCTATATAAATGTGGTATAATAATAATAATAATAATAATAATAATAATAATAATAATAATAATAATAATAATAGTAATAATAATAATATAACAGGACGTTTTATGTAGTGTTACAGAAACCCCCTCCCAACAGAACGTTAAAATTCGTATCAATACCGGTCTTTCAGCCAGGTGGCAGCTTAATGCAGTTTGAAAGTCATGCAGAAAACTCCCATAATGACTTAAAACCCCATTCTTAATACTTCTTTATTCAAATCCCAGCTTAGAGGGAGTTTGCTGTGCCTGTTCTCCAATACATGGTACCAGAGAACTGAATGAAACATGTAGCCAACCATGGATATTTTTTCTGTATTTGAATGTTCATCAATACATGTATATGCATATTATGGCAATATTATTATTATTACATGTAGGTACAGATTAAAAACCGTTATTAGCCCATAGCCCGCCAAGAGTGAATTTGTAATGACCTTTTAAGCGGGCTATATCCAGGTTCGGGTTATGATATCTCCAGGTTCGGGCTATCTCCAGGTTCGGGCTATGATATCTCCAGGTTCGTCGGGCTATCTCCAGGTTCGGACTATCTCCAGGTTCGGGCTATCTCCAGGTTCGACGACGAGCAAGTCAACGTCTTTAACCATTTACCTGTTGAATATGCATGTAAGGAATACTAACATCATGAATATTAATTAGATTATTCTATAATGGCATATGAACAGAATACATTTGGCTCATGCAGAAACTGTAGAATCAGATATATCTAGTACCATAAGCAAACAAAGTAGACCCTTATCAGACGGCGTCTATATATAGGGGCCATCTGATCTGGGTCCACTATGTTTCGAAAGACATGAAAAGGCGTTTATATGAAGGAAAGGGTTAAATGACACACAGTGCTGGAGTTTAACCCCTTGCTTTCTACGCTTTTGGAAACAGAGTAGACCAGATCACACGATTCCTGATAAGGGTCTGCTCCGTTTGCTTATGAAATAAGATAGATCTGATCCTTAAGTTTATATCATGGCAACATATTCCTGTGCCCATATGCCGTTATAAAAAATAATCTGATTGATCGGACTAATATGCACGATGTCATTATTTCTTTACCGAATATCCATGGAGTAGAGTGTTAAACAGATGATGCGTTAATGTACTCAACGTGGTAGGAATTAACAGAACTATTACAGTGTAATCTCATATCAATTTGAAATTTATGAATCAATCACTTGTAGTTGGCATCAGTTCGTTCACATTAAGGCGGTATACTATCTTTGTTATCTTGCCTTGATAGCGTGCACGACAACTGCTGCTGTCGCAGTCATTCTGCATGTCGGGTCTAAAATGGTAAAAATCATAATTATATTAAAAGTTTCATCTTAAATTGACATGTATTGTCGGCCCGAGGGTGTAGAAAATTTCCCCAATCGTTTCAGTAGGGTTCTTTGACGTTTGCTCATACGTTGAGGTATTGATAGGAAACACGATAACAAGATACTGCAAACAGCATGATGGGACACTGAGTCAGCTGGATCGCTCATAACACGTGCATTTCTCACCGAAATCAACAAACCGAGCAATTATCAAATTTGATTTATCCCAATCGATTAAAACAGTAATTATATAGCTAATTTATTGCAGTTTAAACTTGTTAACGCCTCTCAAAAATAACTGCATGTACGGACGATATGTTTAGGTTAAAAATGATAACTACTCTACAATGGGAAAAGAAGAAATATAATACCGCTTTCTATAATATGTGGCAATTGAGTATGCAATCAGCGAAGACCCTAACCAAAGGGTCCCTGAGGGAGCCATTTGATCAGTACCTGCACTGTTTGTCATATAAAACATTTTCTTCAGTGATAGTTTGTGATACAAGTTTTTATTTAATCAATATTCAGAAAAGGAGGGATCAATTTTAATTATTCACCAGTTTAATGGTTAACTATTATAACTAAGCGATAGCAAAATTGTCATATCATATCATATCGTTTCGCATCATATCGAATCATATCATGTATCGTATCGTATCGTATCGTGTAGTTTCATATCATATCGTATCGTATCGTATCGTATCGTATCACAACATATAATATCATATCGTATCATCATACAATATTACATTATAGATCATATATGGCATAGCAGCATATACTTGTTGTTGACCGTTTTCTTTTGACTTATTTCTATAAGTTCTAATCGTTCTTTTATTATTATGTTACTCGTGTAAGTAGAACTCTGTATATATGTATCTTCTTGACACTAAGTACAAGCATGTCGAAGTTGTTTATAATGTGTGCAAAAGCATGCGTCGTATAGATTTTGTTTGCGTCAATTTGTAATGTTTTTGTACGACGTCAGTTTTAGACGAGTTTCGTGATTTATATGCATGTATTATACATTGTATTGTTAATTTGTTATTATGTGTAACAACTACATGTATATCTAGCATGCGTGTCTTGAGTCGATAAGCGAGGTGAAATCTTCTTAGAAATTGATTAAAATCAAGCTATCCAAGATTACTAACATCGTAGTAAATACAGATGTTTTAAGATCTCGATCAAACACACGCCTGACAACCCTGGGTGACCACTCTGGGTCTACACTGTTTGCAAATGTCTTATGTGCTCGGTGTATGTACATTAAAGGTTAAAATATCGCCTAGGTGATATTTAAGTTTTCTGATGTGACAACATACTATCCGCTTGTTCATAAGAAATTTGTACAATACTGAATATCGTAATACACTTCGAAATGCCATACGATGAC
This sequence comes from Azorinus chamasolen, assembly GCA_963576725.1. Classification (NCBI taxonomy): domain Eukaryota; kingdom Metazoa; phylum Mollusca; class Bivalvia; order Cardiida; family Solecurtidae; genus Azorinus; species Azorinus chamasolen. The sequence continues at coordinate 108,822,958 of OY755236.1, forward strand.
TTGTGTAACTTCGAAGGCAGGTGAGGAGGATATGATGACCTCATGTTTTCCATTTTTCATTAATTTGGTATTTAAATCAAAATGCTCGAATGAAATATAAATCTATAACTTATCAATTTTGAAAAGAGAAACTAAAAGCAATAACTGGTTAATTCAAACATGGTGTTAAGTTGTCATATGACATGCACGTGGAATCATGTACTGATGTTTATGGTAAGCTCAAGTTTTGTGACACCCAATGCCAGCAAGGTTATCATTTTCACAGGTGCACATACATCTGGAATTAAGAAATTTAACAAAGAACAGGAAACACCAATACTCGAAAGCTAGATATATCGAGATTGGTATTCGATATCTTGTCTTTAGCAGATCTCAACCCAAACTGACAAAGATTTACATACTATTCGGTTTCAGTTAAAATTCCGAATGACAGTAGGAGTCAATCTTGCTAGCATGGAATATTTGAGTTTTGATAAATAAACGTAGTAAAAATGAGTTTTAAAAGTAAGCTGAGTGCAGTTTGGTATTCGATATCATTTTGTATGTTGGTAAGGGTTGACCTGCTGATGCCACCTTCGATGACAATTTTAAATGAAATTCTACAAATATAGTGTCACACTTACTGTAACAATCTGCGTAGTGGCACTGACTATAGTTCCCCGACCCAGCAACCTGTCATATGACACCCATTAAGTCCAGAACCCACTCGAGCCCATTATTGAAACATAAACCCAGGGCAATTGAGCACAGGCTGGGTAAACTTAATTTTATTTAATTTAAATTAAGTATCTTGAAAATGTTTGCCCACAGTTCAAATGGAGAGAGTTGACATTCCTGTGTATTATCTTGTCAATGTAAATCTATTGTTACGACGGAGGAGCCGATCTTTTCTGGTACTTGTTGTATCAGCTTGGACTTATGCTATATATAGTCACATTGTTCGAATGCAAGAATTGTCACGATATGTAATTTGCTTTCTGTCCTAATTAGACTTTCAAAAACAAATTACGACGAGGTAAATTATGATACATCAGGTGTTGTAATAGATTTTTACGACAAAAGGGTATGGCTAAGGTTTCTTTGGCAATTGACGTGTACAATACCAATGGGATGTCAATTCACCCAACGCTATTTACTTAAGCATATAACCGGCAATCGGTAAGTGTTTGATATAAACATAATCTAACAAAAGTGTCATTTAAATATTGAAAAAGAGCACAAATGCATAGATTATTGAAGGAGAAATTGGCTCTCAAATATGCTCAGTGTCAGTATTCGTTTTGAAGCATATGGATCTCTTTACCACCACCCATTCGTCACTTGCACGTGCCAATCACTACAAACAATACGTATTTATTAACAAATCACATTAACGAATCAGTCGGTGTAAAGCAATTTATCCTGACATGTTAAAGGGCTTCAAACAAACTTACGGAACAGGAGCTCGTCTTACTAAATATCGTACGACCGAACTCATCGTAAGTCGTAAGTTACGATAATCGTTACGTTACTACTCGAACAGCCGAAAGTATAGTACATTGTGGTGTACAGCAAATAAAAGTTAACTTCATACCACACAAGTTATCGTACGTTCTAACATGTCAGAACTAATTTCAGTCGTATCATCTTTAGTAAAACGGGCACCGGAAGACTATAACATATCTTCACATAGACAGTGTCATTAAACTACGACACATAAACTGATAAAACAAAAATAATCAAAATCCTGTAAGTCAGCTCAACATATACCAAAACGAGGCCGTTAGAGAATTAATTACAATTAAACATAAAATGCTCACCGCCTCAGTGCGATGAAGACGGATCTGAGATAAAATGCTAACCTTTCCAGTGCGATGAAGACGGTCTGAATATTTAAAACTGACCCCTCAGCGTTCTGAATATTAATTAAACAAAAAGTTATATCAAACCTTATCCGTGAAGACAATGATGTCCATAAAGCTAGGTTCCCACTGCCGATCAGGTCAACTCGATCAAGCCCGACCAACTGATCGGGCACTGGTCTGGCTCGCTCGGCAGGAGCGATCGGGAGTGGTCGGGGAGGTCGACCTTGGTCGGCATCGCTCGGACTCCCTACACGAATTTTTTGGACATGTTAAAAATGTTCTGGTAGAGATCGAGTAGCCACGCGCTCGAGAAGCGGTCGGGTATTGATCGAGTAGAGGGTCGAGTTGATCGGGAGACAATCGTGTAGAGATCTAGTGCGGTCGGGATGAAGTAATTTACCCGATCTGTACCCGATCATCTCGACCTCTAATCGAGTAATACCCGATCGACCCAAGTACGACCATGACGATCTGGTCGGGTAGAGATCACAGTTGGTCGGGTAGAGATCGTGTATGGATCGTATATGGGTCGAGATGATCGAGCAGAGATCGGAGTGGTTGTTGAGTTGACGTCGTGGAAAAGTCGTGAATGATCGTGAGGGGTCGTGTATGATCGAGTAGAAGTCGAGAAGAACTCGTGTACATGCCTTCAGTTGAGTTTGGTCGGGGGATTTTGGTGATTGGGATAATCGAGTTGATCTGATCAGCAGTGGGAACCTAGCTTTACAACCAGTGCACACCCTGGTCAAAGGGTTCCATCAGATGCCCTATGATGTGGTTCTACACTGTTTAAAAAGGTATAATATACTCGGTTTTCGCGCATTAAGGGTGAAATGCTAATGTCACAATTATTCAAGTTTAAAATCGATTCTTTCAACGAATCCCTTCAACATTCAGCTCAGACCTAACCTAAACGAAAGTTGGAAATCAACTAAAGGACACAGTTTAAACCCTAAAAGGAATCGGAAATCCATACTTAAAACTTTATATAATACTCAGATGGACCCATGTCTGTCTATCAATACCCAACAACCTGGTCGAGCCACTGACCGGGTTATGGAAGTTGCACGAACCTAACCTTGGCCTAGGTCCATATTGAAAGTATGCCATAGAATGTAGAAGGCATTAATACATAAACATGCAGTTAAGTCGTGGACCCACCATTCTCGTAGGCTCCAGAATTTCTGATTCTGGACTGACCATTTGATGGACGAATAGACAGACGGACGGACGGACGCTAAACGTGTTGTGCCTTAAACCCCTTCTCTCATATAAACGCTTTTCCACGCCTTTGCAAACAGAGTAGACTCAGATTAAATGGCCCATGTAGAAGCTGTCCGGCATGGTGTGCTGTATTTACTTATGAAATTATAATAAATCGTACAACAGTTTCTACCAATACCCAAAGTTAGTCATTTTCAGTATAACAGTGCTATTTTTATTACTGTCCATATACAATGTTATAACGAGCCTGGTATGTTTTCGTGAAAACCATGTACGTTGTTTTCAACGCATACTTTAAAGGAATAAACTATCAGAAAAAGATTCTGATCAGGGTCTGCTCTGTTTGCTTATTATGTAATATACATGTATTTCTGATTTTACAGCTTCTGTCTGAGTCAAAATGTCATGTGTTCATATACCATTATTAAAAAATAATCTTATTAATATTCATGACGTCATTGTTTCTTACATGAATATACAACAGGGAAAGGGTTAAAGGTATTATTTATTTGCTAAACGTAAAACAGACTTTTTTTTAAATAATGCCTATGAAGTTATGATTCATAGTGGATTACAAATAGGCGATTATGTGAACGCTTTATATAATTTTCTTCAGCAGCTTCATTTCCCCTACCTATAGAGAGACAATTGGTCATGAGAGGACGCTGTGATGTGCACTTAATGGCTCGTTCAGTTCTAAGCCCATCACTTGCAATACTTGAGCGAAATCCTCCCCTTGCCCACACTCCAACTACTCATTTAGTGGTCATGGTTGTTAACCAAACTGGTTGAAATTACAGACTTGAATTCTGCGTCGTGAACTGCGCTTCAGCGTTTTAGACAATGGCTGAGTGTATCGATCAACGCCCCGCCAGCAGTTAAGCAGTCCCCTTGTTAACTTTATTGTGGCGAAGTCATCCAATGCTTTCTTTGATGTGACAGCAGCTGTATTAACGATGTCAGTTGAGTTTCGATTAAATTAAAACGACATCGAAATCAAGATCTGGCTTCCGGTTCGTGAATTCTGAACATGTCTATATTTAATGGCGTTTAATCGTGTTAAATGACATTAATAATTTAATAATTTAAGTCAGTTACTTTTTAACGTTGTGTCTAAATATATGATATACTATCGATGTAGTTGTGGCTTTTCATTAATCTTTAGCATGTTATGGGAAGATGAGAGGTTAACTGTGTACATAGTTTGGATCCAGATGAGATGCCGAGTAACTCGGCGTCTCATCAGGATCTAATCAGTTTGATGCTCTGGTCGTGTCGTTGAAAATATATGCAAGACAAATCAACTGTGCGAACTAGTCGATGATATAATTCACCGACAAAAAGTTTTCTCAGCAGTTTAAAGGTTAAATGACCTCCTCAGAAGATCATTGGGCGAGATGATGCACATGCGCGGACTAAGATGATATCAAGAAAGTTTCCATTTAGGATACCCGATTACTTTTATTTACTGTTCGGCGCATAATTAAGCCTCGACAAGTTTTGAAAGTTCCAAAGTGATTGTTTGAGATATAACGCTAAACTGATGTGCCCACGTGTGATGTACTGACATTTGTAATTTATAATCCCCCGTTATTTCCTATCACTTTATATATCTTTATTAGCTTAAAAGATGTGGAGTACTAATGAAACAGTTTAACCAGGTTCACGAGTCGAGTGTATGCTTTAGACATTATTTTTTTCATACGATACGGCCAAATGAATTAAATGTATACATTCCATCCTACCGAGCTGTAGTACTAACACCATATTTTCTCTAAATATTTGTTTCCATAGACACTTTGGTATGAGTTATACCATTAACGGTCAAAGGCGGGTAAGTAATTCAACCCTTTTCAAGCTGAATAAAACACTGTCCGCCCAGTCTCTGATTGGTACATTTCCAATTAGTTCAGTCCTTTGAGAAACTATTGCTTGGATCCTTATGTGACGTCGAGTTACTGGACGTCTCATCTAGATCCAAACTGTTTGTAAACATTCTAGTCAAGTCGCACTTAGTATTGGAAAAGTTAAGCTTGTGCACTCTGAGCAATCGACGTCTTCAAATATATAGTTTGTTTCAATTCTAAAAGTATAATTTTTCAAGCTCCTTTCAAAAACAGTACAGTAAAAACCCTCTAAACCGGACGTTCAATTTAGTCGAAGGGAGATCAAACATTTGGGTCCATGCTTATAAAGCTTTTAGTTGAGTCTGAGTTTCGTTCTCAAGCTTTTGATTGGTCAGATTTGAGTTCTCAAGCTTTTGATTGGTCAGATTTGAGCCAAAGGCTCAAATCTGACCAATCAAATGCTTGAGAACGTTCTCAGACTCAACTAAAAGTTTTATAAGCATGGACCCAGACTTGCTTTATAGGCGCCCACTGTAATATAAATTAAGTTTATATACAGTAAAACCTGTTTTAACCGACCATTCAAAATCAATCTAATTATGTGTCTATGAATCAGATGGAAGCTCAATGCAGTTCAAAGGTAATGCATAAAGCTCATACAGGATCTTTCTGTATTACCTTACTCTGTATTATGCTACCACCCGTTCTTTAAAATTCCTATATTGAATCAATGCAGGGCCGCTTAAGACGAGTTCTACTGTAGATGATTTGAAACTGTTATATCTATGTAGTATATTTAGACACAAGACACCTTTTCCAACACATTAAAGAAGATTTATCTGTCGAAAAATCACATACTGTGCTTGCAATTAAACATATTATAAGTAACAAAATCTTAACGTCGTCTAGTTCATACTATCGTCTAGTTCATAATATCGTCTAGTTCATAAAATCGTCTAGTTCATAATATCGTATAGTTCATAACATGGTCTAGTTTATAATATCTTCTAATAAGGACTAGTTGTGAATGTCCGTATAACTATTTAAGACAAACCTTTACTCCATAAAAACGCCTTTCTACGCCTTTGCAGACAGGACAGACCCTGACGAGACGGCCCTAGTAGGAGTCATCTGATCAAGGTCTACTCTTGCTTTTGATATAATTCTGCAAAAATACGAGTCTGGCCAAAACTTCCTGTATCCATATGAAATTATAACAATTAATCTAATTAATATTCATGATGTCATTATTTCGTTCATGAATATTCATGGATAAAGAGTTAATTGGGTCGGAAATTAGTAGTAGTATTTACTGTCTACCAAAGCTATATACAGCAGAATAACTGTAAACGACCACTTAATGAATAGACACTGGCGTCTTTGAAAGCAGGTAGTTGCTTAATGCAGGACGAAAGTAATGCAGAAAGCTCCCATGGGAGCTTTCTGAAACACGTTTGTCCTGCATTAAGCTACAGCCGGCCTATACGACACAGTATAGTTGATGGTCGAATTAGAGGGTTTTTTATCAAATCTTAGTTGGACTATTCATGTAGGGCGGTATGCATTTAATTTGCATGTGATATGTCACAGTGTATCGCCATTTGGTGGACATTATGATGTAGATTTCACTGAGATGTAGCGGATAATTAGCCAGAGGACAGAAAACACAGGACACTAACACCTCCAGACACGTATTAATTTGATATCAAATGTAACTCGCCCTGTTTACATTGTCTACTGTCTGTTTAAACGTGACAGTGTCACGTGGTCATTAGTCGGGGTGTCAAAGTGACCAGGTTATCGTACAATAGGGTCATTTGTACAAATGTCAAAACACACGCGCAACTGCGTAATATATATAATGTCATCGATTGGAATAGTTTTTATAGGTGTCCATTAAAGGGTATTATATAATAAAGTTTATCGTAATCACCATTATTGACACTTACAATGTCAAGTTTAATATTAAGGGGAGGTTTTATTTCAGCAGTACTGTCTTGCGATAGTTTGAAGATCGATATATTCTCGATATTCTACCTTTGACATATTCACATAAAAACAGAACATGCACAAGCATACATATCGTTTATCATTATTATTATTATTGGTTCTATTCTGACACATTTACATAAAAATATAAAACATTATTTTTATCAAATCGTTTAATATGGCAAATTGCAGAATAGATAACTCAACCAATTTGATTTGTTTAACATTTGACAAATCGACAGCGACAGCAAAAACTACAAAAAATACCCCTACCCCTTCCCCACGCATACTCACATTTGCCTGTAGCAAATTAGTATTTTGATCTTTATTTTAATAATAAATGTATAAACAGAACAGAACAGAGGCAAAGGCAATCAAAATGTGTATGAAAATATAAGTATTATGAAGAAAAAGTGTAGAAAGTATCGGGATTATATTTCAAACCTACGAGGCTTGATAACAGCGTCAACTGTACATGTAGTACTAAACAGATAGCACTTGCAGTCTAAATGTAACCGGGTGTTCTTATAAAGAAACATACCCGCTCAGACCCGGGATCGAACCCGGGTCGCCAGGTTCGCAGTCAAACACTCTACCACGTCGCCATAAAAGCGCGCTTGTACAGCAAGGCCGTACAAGTGATGATATACCTATACACTGTGACATAAGTTTACAAACAATTTGTTTTTATAGGTTTTATTTCAAGTTAAATACTCAATGTAAAAAGTTTTAGGAAACCCAAATGCATACTCTTAGCAGACGTTATTATTACCGATTAAGAACTAAATTGATAAACCTTTCGAAAGGTACATGCAGATTTGTAATTACTTTTGCAGTCTGGATCCAAACAACGTCATATTCGAATGTCAAACAGTTAGGATTTTGATAAGACACTCAAGTGGTTCGGCGTCTTATCAGTATCCAATCTGTTTAACACTTTCACATTCGAATTATGTTTGAAAGTTGTACAATATAACATATTTTTTTTCGAATTAAGCAGACCAAGGTTTAACACTAATGAATGTTCATGACATTATGATTATTTATTAGCTAACTTTTTATAATGGCTATGGACTTAGGACTATTTGGTCATGGCAGAAACTGTAGAATAATATCTATATCATTCCATAAGCAAACAGAGCAGACCCTGAACAGACGGGCCTAGAGGAGCCCTCTGGTCTGACTCTACTTTGTTTACAAAGACGTAAAGGCGTTTCTATCAAGTACAGAATTATACATGACCATGCGTCATGTCTGGTTGCAAAACAATTTCGGACAGAGGACGACTGGTATTTGATATTATGTGCACTTTGTGCCTGATATTGTCAATATGCCGTCTTATGACGAAGCAGAATGTTATTAATTGAATGCGCTTTTTATCCGATCATGCAAACTTAAAATTGATATGTTTTGTGGTTTACCGAAGGTCAAACGATTTGGCTGAATAAAACAATCTACTTTTACTGTACCATGCGAGTAAGAATTTTCTTGATATTATCGCTACTATTGTCTGCTTGAAAAGAAACCACCTCAATATATGTAAATAGAAGTTTTACCTATTAGTTTGGCTACAGATCAGGCACCGATTTTCCAGAAACCTATATTGTTAGACACTTGGTCCATGCTAGATACAGATGCATAAAATTCAAAGAGTAGCGCACGGACATTGTTTATTTCAAGCGAACACTCTTTCAGTCGTCTAAATGTATAAACCAACTCGAAAGCCATCTTTCTTAGGTAGCTCACCTTCTCCAAAACCGCTATGACAACTTGTACCCAATTGCCTCTTCTCGTGTTACTCCAGGCGTGTGGCTCTAGCAAGGAAAAGAAGGGCCGTATTCTATGTGCTCGTCCAATAACGCCCCTAATAATACTATTGAAGACAAGATATAATCTCTAAATTAGGGGGCTTACTACTAGGACGTGAGTTTTGGTATTTGTCGATATTCCGATAACATAGTTCGTAGCGGGATAAGCGGGATAAATTTCAGAAATATTGTTAACAGGTATGCCGGTGGTATAATTATATCACGAATATAATTACTGTAATACTTACAATCCAGAATACAAAACAAGATCTACGAAAATTACTATTTATTTCATTAAAAACTGATTATTACGCAATAATTAGGCTATTGAGATTGTAGCAGCTCGTATATCAGCAGGGAAGAAGTAGACTAAATGTCGATGTTATTGTGACATATTTGTGCATTAACCAGTTCCCTGTCGAAATACATGTAAGAAATAATGATATCATGAGCATTTATCAGCTGATTTTTTAATACTGTAACTTCATATATAAACATAAATGGGTGGTATTGGTTGAACTCGTAGAGTCAGATCTATTATAAGTTCATAAGCAAAGAGGATAGACCCAGATCAGATGGCCCCACATACACGGAGATGCACATCAACACAAAAAGGTTTAAAAATAAATGGGTTGCAAGAACTATCAGTTTCTAAGAAAGTCTGATACTTGTAATGAGTGTTTAATCCTTTACTCATTATAGACGTCTTTTCACGCCTGTTCAAACAGAGTAGACCCAGATCAGGCGGTTCCTTTTGGATTCGTCTGATCTGGGTCTGTTTTGTTTGCTCATAAAATAATAAAGATTGATTCTGCCATTTCCGCAATAGCAAAGCAACAACAACAACACCCACGTGTTCATATACCACTACTGATACTTAACTAATAAATATTCGTAAGTTCATTATTTCTTACATGAATGTTCATGAGATCAGGGGGTGGTGTAACCGTTAAACTTATAGATATCGTACTGCTTCACGATGGATATCGTACTGCTTTAGAGTCATTAAAAAAGAAACGAACCAAAACAATAATATTACATTAAAATTTAATGTTGATTTATATGGTAATTTCATATATCTGTCACATCTCTGGATACCATTAATGGTTATCCTAGCAACGTGCATAAAATACTGAAATGGTTTCCCTGGTGCAAAAGTGTCATTTCGCATTTATATCACTTTTACACAAAATAATCCATTCATTTTGTAAACGATCCATTTAGCATTATTTAAGTCTTTCAACACATGCCATGCACATATTGTCATTTGCAAACAGTGTAGACCCTGATCATAGGTCTCCTAGAGGAGCCTTCTGACCAGGGTCTGCACTGTTTGTCATTCAAAATCTGCTAGCAAGTTTAGGCCTTTCATTATGAGTGGATTCTACAACACTAATGGGTTATTCCACTCTCATAATTCAGGGTTGAAATGGTTAAACAGCAGTTTCACGGATAATCAACGTCACTGATGTCCTTCTCAAACAGTGTAGACCCATATACGAGATTTCTAGAGGAGTCCTCTCGCCAGGGTGTGCTCTGTTTGAATGTTGCACATTTTGTTTAAAAACTAAGATCAGAGGCTCCCATATGAGCCGAATAACGAGGCTCTATTCTGTTTGCTTATGAACTAATATATACATGACAACACTTTCTACTATGACCAAAATTTCCCATGTCCATGTACCGTTATAAAAAATAATCTAATTGATATTCATGATATTATTCTTTATTTCGTACATGAATATTCAACATTTAAAGGGTGGATGCAGATACGGCTGTTGATCTTCAAAGTTTTGAAGTTCAAACAATCTGTAAATGAAAAGCTGTAAACAGCGAACACCAAGACATGTTCCACATTGAAAACGCGTCCAATCAGAGCCAGGTTAGAAACTAATAGCTGCAGGTGCTGGTGAGTATCAAACCATATAGACTTTCACCTGAGGTCGTTTCTTTGAAGTTTCAAGAGTACCAGAACCCATTGGACAGCTTTCTTCTTGGATCGATTCCGATTGGTTGGTGTCATCACCCCCCCCCCCCATTTACATGTACAGTAAAATCTCTCTAAACCTGAACTCTAGTAGAGAACAATTTAGATACTTTTACCTGCTGCTTAATGCAGGGTGAACATCTTGTATAAAGTTCCTAGACGAGCTTTCTGCATGACTTTCACCCTGCATTAAGCTGCCACCTGTCTCGTAGACCGATATTTATGCTAAATGTAATGTCCGATTTAGAGAGGTTTTATTGTAGTATGCTGAGCAAGTTGTCGCCTGCACAGTGTGTACTTGGATGTCGTACCTCAGTTTGAGCCTAATGTTTGTTTTTATTAACACTTTCCCTGTTCAATATGCATGTAAGAAATATAGACATCATGAATATTTATTAGATGAATTCACAGGATGTTTAAGCTCAGGTATAAACTGTAGAATCACATCGGTGTGTTATACCTTAAGCAAACAGAGCAGACCCTGATCAGACGGCTCCTATAGAAGCCGTCTGATCTGGGTCTATTCTATTTGCAAATTCGTGAAAAGGTGCTTATATGAAGGAAAGGGTTAATTGATTTATCAAATGTTTGCTACACAGTGTACCTTGTCGCATTGGTAGTCACCAAAACATTTGACAGACAATAGGAATGCACGCTACACAGTGTAACTCGTCGCATTGGTAGTCACCAAAGCATTCGACAGACAATAGGAATGCACGCTACACAGTGTACCTCGTCACATTGGTAGTCACCAAAGAATTCGACAGACAATAGGAATGCACGCTACACAGTGTACCTCGTCACATTGGTAGTCACCAAAGCATTCGACAGAGAATAGGAATGCACGCTACACAGTGTACCTTGTCGCATTGGTAGTCACCAAAGCATTCGACAGACAATAGGAATGCACGCTACACAGTGTACCTCGTCACATTGGTAGTCACCAAAGCATTCGACAGACAATAGGAATGCACGCTACACAGTGTACCTAGTCGCATTGGTAGTCACCAAAGCATTTGACAGACAATAGGAATGCACGCTACACAGTGTACCTCGTCGCATTGGTAGTCACCAAAGCATTTGACAGACAATAGGAATGCACGCTTCACAGTGTACCTCGTCGCATTGGTAGTCACCAAAGCATTTGACAGACAATAGGAATGCACGCTACACAGTGTACCTCGTCGCATTGGTAGTCACCAAAGCATTCGACAGACAATAGGAATGCACGCTACACAGTGTACCTCGTCGCATTGGTAGTCACCAAAGCATTTGACAGACAATAGGAATGCACGCTACACAGTGTACCTTGTCGCATTGGTAGTCACCAAAACATTTGACAGACAATAGGAATGCACGCTACACAGTGTACCTTGTCGCATTGGTAGTCACCAAAACATTTGACAGACAATAGGAATGCACGCTACACAGTGTACCTCGTCGCATTGGTAGTCACCAAAACATTCGACAGACAATAGGAATGCACGCTACACAGTGTACCTCGTCGCATTGGTAGTCACCAAAACATTCGACAGACAATAGGAATGCCCGCTACACAGTGTACCTCGTCGCATTGGTAGTCACCAAAGCATTCGACAGACAATAGGAATGCCCGCTACACAGTGTACCTCGTCGCATTGGTAGTCACCAAAACATTCGACAGACAATAGGAATGCACGCTACACAGTGTACCTCGTCGCATTGGGCGTCACCAAAGCATTTGGCAGACAATATGAATGCACGGCCTTTTTCATTGATCCTTGAACATTCTGCATGGTTTAAACATTTTAAAATGTTTTCGATAATAAAGCTAATCTTCCCTGCTGAAACTAAATCATAAAGTTTTATAACATTTTTAATTAATCATGTCAATAACATAAACTATGGTAGTATACAAATTGTTAAGCAGATTACAATTTAAACCAGACGACGATTTTGGGAGAAAATACTCGTGAGTATTCAGTATGGATGATGCAGCAGTATTTTTAACGCTTTCACTGCCAGTGGCAAATTTGCGATGAATGGGCAAACAGTTTGGATCCGGATGAGACGCCAAGTAACTCGGTGTCTCATCAACAACAAACTGTTCGATGACGTAATCATATTTTGTGAAAGAAAATGGAAGAACATAAAAAATTTAACAATGAAAACAGTACCATACAACACATTTTTTGCAGACTACAATGCGCTTCAGACGACAATAAGTTGTAGAGAAATTATTAACACTTTGGAAACTTAAGTAACTGACGTCTGTTCAGTACCTACAGTACACTTACAACCAATTTCGTAACAAAACTACTATCAGAATATAAAAAGTTTAAATCGAGAAGAGACATCGAGTTACTAGGCATCTAATCTCGAGCCAAACTGTTTCCAACAGCTATCAAACATCACCCACACCGTGGAAAGATGGTAAACAGGGACGGAGTTAGTTAAAAGTTTTAATTACATGTGAAATGACAGCTTCATCATTTACGATCCTTTTACTTTTCTTTTAAGTGACAATAATCTCATAAACTATCAATTTTCATAATTAATAAATTGCTTGAACGACATAATAAATTCAAACAGTGGCGTCTTGCTTGATATAAAACGATGACATATCCTCATTAACATGCAAGATTTCCCTTTTTCCTCGTTTGAATAGATTACACACAGTTTGGTTTCAACTCATACTTCTGAAATTTCGTCGTTCGCTAGCAAGAATTTCTTGAAAGGTTTCTTTGAACAATGGATACAAATTTTGTTTTTTATATATACGGGCGTTTTTGCAAGTAGAACCAAATATTCAGCATATTTGTGATGAATCTAAAATTGATAAATCTTTTGATAACAACCCATATTTATCAAAATGAAATTGTACGGTAAACTCCCTCTAAAACGTGCACTTTATGAATTAATAGAGTTGTCTTTAAAACACGTGGTGGCTAAATGCAGGACGAAAGTAATGCAGAAAGTTCCTGCAGGAGCTTTCTTCATAACTTTCGTCCTGCGTTAAGCCACCATCTGCCTTTCAGACCCGGAATTCGAAATCTGTTTTGATGGTCGCATTGGAGGAGTTTTACTGTAGTCAGATATGAGTGACGGCATCTACTTCTCCTGAGGTAAATTAGGTTCACATCAACACGCACGCACACACATACACACACGTACGCACGCACGCACATACATACACACAAGCACGCAAGCACGCACGCAACCCCCAGAGCTGAGTTGCTACGCCTGGTTAGCTTAGCAGGCCACTTTCGGAGCTGAAGAAGGTTGGGGATCGCGCGGATTCGATCCTAGCTGGACTATTTAAAATGCATAAATGCTTGAATTCCTCTGATCTAATATTTCGACCACTAAGGGCTTTTTTCAAAGATTATTATGTCAAAATACACGTCACATTGTGCAGGAGGCTCCTATTGGAACTCTGCCTTAATTTTGCCCGACATTAAGCAACCACCTGATTTATTGACTCCTATGGTAGTCAATGTACCAAATGATGTTGCTCCATTAGCTATTTTATTGTAATAACACCCTCGCCTAGAACACGGTGTATGAAGACACCGCTAGGACTGGGAACTGGTAGACTTGGTGTCAGGATAATGTACCATTGTTTTACACTGAACATGTAAATGAATCTAAAAATAAACAGTCAACCGAAGTATTCATCATCTACCTAAATATTATCTGATTAATATCGCAAATAGTAAATGCTCTAACAGACATCATTTCGACTTTCTTGAGAAACATATTTAGAAGACAAGTACATGTAAGAATGTAACAGCTTCTTTCTGATTAAAATTACTTACACCTTCTACATAAGTATATTTTTGTATGAAATAGAAAATATAAGATAAAATACAAATTACAATTGACATACAGTCATATTGTCTAATCTCTTATGGACGAGAATGATGAAACTATTCTCTTTATATTAGGCTGAAATACCATTACATCCATCTTACGATAAAAAACTTAAAATACTAACGGAGCGATTACTAGCATTTGTCGTTATACATGGTTTCTTGTATTTGTCTCTGTTTCTTTTCTCTCTCACATATTTACATTCAGAAGCTGTTTTCAGATGTTAAATATGGACACGTCTGCATGAGAAGAGATAGAAGTTGAAAAATATATTTTTAAATGCAACGTAATGACAATTGGGAAAAGTTTCGATCACACTTGTAAATTGACATACTGATAACGGTGACAGTCGGCAGAATGCAACAGACCGGCATGTATACGATGCGCACTGCTTGTGTCAACAACAATAGCTGCGTGTCATGTTTCAATTTTGACGAGCATTGATGTATTGCATGAAAATTGACTTTCAATGAAAAATTTTGATGAATTAGTTGACAAGTTTTAAGTGAAGCTGTGTACTGTAAAGTTTGCCAATGGCCTTCCCTGGCGTCAAATCATGATTATGACAACAGTGTAAATGACAAAAAAACATATTGTAATTTATGACACATTGTAAATTCATTTTTAGTCTGTTTATTGACCGCTTGCCTTGAAAGTAATACTAATTTTAGCAAATCTTGTTTGATTTGTATAGATGGGATGCACCATTAACCCTTTACTTCATTAATATTCATGTAGGAAATTATGACATTATGAATATCAAGTAACTGAATGTTTACAATGACATGAGCACAAGAACCTTTGATGAAATGCTTAATGCCCAGTTATTACTTCGATAGCCAACTCGTACATAAATAAGTTTCCAAATCGTGCATAAGGATACCGAATTTTAGTGCTTTTATTTAAATACCACTTAAGTCAGTGCTGGAGTGGGGTAGAGGGGGGGGGGGGGGGGGGGGGTTAATGATGCACTTTTAATACTTGCTCATGAACAGACTCGATAAATACGAGTCTACATTATTTCTCATTTAACATTACTGTTTTGCTCTCGAAGGATTTCCTATTTTCATACGAACGCTGCCAAATCGTGCATGAGAACGTTCCAAAATAGCACATTAGAACGTTGTCAAATTAAACACACGAACGTTTCCAAGATGTACATTTTGTCGATTCTTTAGCGTCCACTTAACCCTTTCCCTGACGAATGTTGATGTTAGAAATATTGGCACAGTGAATGAATAGATATTGGCTATTTTTGTAATGGCATATGAACACAAACTTTTATTTGCCAGTACAGTGATATAGAATCACCATATATATCATTTCTTAAGCAAACAGAGTAGACCCTGATCAGACTGATCAAGTCTGATATTGGTTCACTCAGTTTGCCAAGGCACCAAAAGCGCTTCTACCAGGGAAACGGTTAATTAATAACATGGGTGGTTTTGACAGCAGGGGATACAAAAAGCTACCGTTGATGCGTATTCTGCTTAACTGTCCGCCTATATTTAACTACCACCTGACTTTGGGTTCTAGAATAAGAGTTATTCATGACGGTCGTTGCATAGGGGATTTACAGTCCTTTATTGCAAGCGAATATTGTAAACTGTTTTAGTTTATACGTAACACAAAACAGGAGACCTTCATTATTAAGCGACTAACTGCAATAAAACTGCCAATTGTAAGACATATCATGGATGAAGAAGTATGGCGGTTTAAACAAATAAAACACCTGAAGATATTCAAATTTACACTTCAAAGATCTGGCTGAGTCTGAACGCGCCATTCATCACCATAAGTCTTGTTTAATTGTCGCTATTTCACGGGACCGCTGCTTTACATTTCATCATTATAATTAATAAACAATACATTAGAAATCAAAATTAATTACATTGTGGCCATTAAAGTTTGCATTTATCTTTTTTGCCTAGAATTTATCAAACAAGCCCTTGAACATGGTTAATTGATGAGGATATTCTTTAAGTAAACTGTCATCATAAACTACAAGTGAAAACAAGTACCTGTTGGAGCATGGCCATTCGTAAATTACTTTCGTGTGCTAACCCCTTCTCTCTTAAAGATGCCTTTTCATGCCAGGAGGAGCGGTCTGATC
Source organism: Azorinus chamasolen (assembly GCA_963576725.1). Lineage (NCBI taxonomy): Eukaryota > Metazoa > Mollusca > Bivalvia > Cardiida > Solecurtidae > Azorinus > Azorinus chamasolen. The sequence continues at coordinate 108,839,622 of OY755236.1, forward strand.
AGGTCTGCTGTGTTTGCTTATGAAATTATATAGATCTGATCCTACGATGTTTGTCGAATTCTCTTGAAATATTTATCTTATAAATGTTAAGTTAATGACTATTCATGACGTGATAGATTCATGCATAATGTCCATCAGGGAAAAGGTTTAATTCGGTAAGATTACAACATTTGGCATCTTTTTCGCCTATTGCCACGTCCTTATGAAACTGCCAATGGGAATACCAAGCGACATGCTTAAAAACATAATTATACAGTAAAATCTCGACAATTTAAAACTTAGTTAAGGAGAATTTAGACCCTTTTAGGCAGGTGGCTGCTTAATGCAGGGTGAAAGGTGTGCATAAAGTTTCGAGTCGAACTTTTAGTATGACTTTCACCCTGCATTAAGCTGCGATCTGTCTTAACCCATTCCATCATATTGACGACTTTTGACGACTCTGAAGAAGTCACTTTGTGAAACGATTGTGATAAATAGAGCATTTGCTCCTATAGGAGCAAATGCTCTATTTATCACAATGGTTTCAAACTACAAAATTCTAAAAGTTTCCTTCTCTCTAGTTAATGCTCCTTTTCGGTAGATTTATTCAAAGAGGTTGGATCTGAAAATAGCTTATGAGGTAATGGGTTAAAGATGGACAATGATACGTATTTGAAAGTTCGGTTAATCGAGGTTTTACTGCAGCTGAACATTCGGTTAATCGAGGTTTTATTGTAAAGGTGAAGCGGTGCTTGTTGTTCAAACGCTACCTCTGACCAATGGTTTTAAACATTCAGAATCCGTGGTGTTCGTCTTGTCCTAAGTTAAGGAAATTCGACACAACTTAGAAAGCCCTAAGCAATGCGAGGAGATCTTATTGTAGTTGCCCTGGAGATATTTTAAATTGCAATAAACATGCATTGATACATGCGAGATTACACAAAATAACGGTACTTGGCGGTGAACTTAAAACAATTAAGAGATCAGAAGATAGAAACATTTCAGTTTGTCTTATATAATTTATCACAACACTTGTTTTGTTGCCGTTTGAAGTTACCTGTAAGTCATCGATAGTAAACACTTCTAATGATTGCTGATAAGTGTCTGTTGAATTTTATGTCAGTTCAGGTCAACATTCAAATTTAACTGGGATTGCCTTTCATTGTCACTAAAGACGAACTATAGAACAACTTCTTTAATCATGAGATCCGCGTAAACCATTTCCCAGTTGAATATTAATGTATTGAATAGTAATATCATGTATATTTATTAGCTGATTGTTACAATGGCATATATACACAGGCTATTGTTTTTGGTATTGGTAGAAATTAAGGAGTCCGATATATAATTTCGTGAGCAAACAGAGCAGACCCTGATCAGACGGTTCCTACAGGAGCCGCCTGATCTGGGTCTATTCTGTTTGCAAAGACGTGAAAAGCCGTTTATACAAAGGCAAGCGTTAGAGGATATTACATATTTCACACATCCTGATTTGAAATTATTAATAATATATATATTATTTAGAGGTGAACTATTAAATCTACGGTATAAAGTACGATAATTTAAACAAATGTTTATGAAAAGAGATACATGTTAACATTTATTCATATGTTTCTGAAATGTGGGTGATAAAACAATGGTAACCCTTTCACCGCCACAGTCGAGTAAATGCACCACGACAAATAGTGCAGTCCCAGATCAGACGCCGCCTTGAAAAGGCGGCGTCTGATCAGGGACTTCACTATTTATCTCAATCTCTATTTCTCTATATGTGCTTTATTCCTTTGAAATTTGCATTTATTTATCTCATTTCCTTATTTTACTGAATGATTGAACAAACTTGGATTGCAGACGACAATTAGAAATTTGGCACCGAAAGGGTTAATATTCTCGTTAAAACAGATGTTGTTTGGAATGTAATAATGATGGTAACATTTGACAATATGTTACGTGACAGCAGTTTGTATTCATGAATATATTGCTTTTGGACAACAGTCTGTGATTAATTATTTTTTATTCTATTTACAGATGCATCAAAAAGCATGAGAGGTCGCACGTGCAACAGCTCACCTGTGACGAGAATTACACATACGTGTATGGTATAATTGGAGGCAATGCACGAAACTCGAAATAAACGCAACATAATGTGTGATAGTACACCATCTTACGATACCTGGCTGATGGGAAGAGAGATGAAAATATATTGTACAACTTATCATAAAAAATTGTTTTTCTTTGTCGTTTTAAAAACAAATTGCATAGGTAAGACGATTATAGTAAAACCTCTCGAAACAGACCGTTTTTAGCATAAATGTCTGTCTTGGAGACAGGTGGCATCTTAATTCAGGGTGAAAGTCATTTAGGAGCTTTCTGCATGACGTTCTCCCTGAATTAAGCAGCAACCTGTGCCACTACTCACCAATCATCAACTTATATCGGAGTTAATTGTTACAAATTGACAAACAGTGTAGACCCTGAACGGACGCAGCGCCATTGCGACATTGTGACGGATTGAATCTCTTCTATTTGGACGAAACGTTAGAGTGATTGGACAGAGAGTACGACCATGGAGTAGCTGGCATATTGACATTGCCACCTAGTAGGTGACGTTATATCTGAATCTGACAAGAAGGTCAGCGGATATAACCATTTTTCAGATATAAACGCTTTTCACGCTTTGCAAATAGAGTAGACCCAGATCAGTGTCTGTCCGTTTGCTTATGGTATTACATAGATGAGATCAAAGCATAACTTGCATTGGAAATGTTACGAAAATAAATGAACAACTTTTTATGAAGTAACAAATTCATGCATAAATATTCCTCAGAGAACAGGTTAACTGTTGTTCGTCTTGTAACTTCAACAACCGTTTTAGCTCTAGGCTACTTATACATACAATAGTATATGTTCCTTTAGGGCGTTTAGAATCTCACTAAACATGCATCGATATACCATTACGCAATATATCGGGACTTTGCGGTCTTCTTTAAACAATTAAGAGATAAGAAGATTTCTTGATATTTAGCAACAACAAGACCGCCGTTTAAGGAACACCTTTTGAAGATCGCCATTAAGTCATGGTTATTAAACACATCTACTAATGGCTGCAGGCTTCAGGGAAATGTCCATGCATTCTCAATTAGTATCACTGCGTGTGAAACTGCAAGCCAGATCTCAATCATAGTCATAAAATACTTTGTCATTACTCATATTAAGAAATATTAGAAAATTAGATTTCAAATTCTTATTAACCTTTCACTTCACCAATATTCATGTAACACACTTATCACCGCGCATATTGATACAATGATTATATAACAGTATAAGATCACAGACATTTTAGCAAAAGCAGACACTGAAGAATCAGATCTTCATAATATACTATAAGCAAACTGAACAGACCCTAATCTGGAGGCTCCTACAGGAGGTGTCTGATATGGGTCTGCTCTTGGTCTACTCTATTTGCAATTACTTCAAAAGGCGTCTATTCCAGATAAATGAACAGTTAATGAGACATTGCTTACACATTACCGGACTTTTAATAAAGAAGAATTTAGGCCTTTTTAGGCAGGAGATTGCTTTATTCAGGGCGAACGTCATGCAGAAAACTCATTTTATTATGTACAAGTCACTTTATGAAACCATTGTAATAAATAGAGCATTTGCTCCTATAGGAGCAAATGCTCTATTTATCACAATGGTTTCAAACTACAACATTCTAAACTTTTCCTTTTCTCTAGTTAATGCTCCTTTTCGGTAGATTTATTTAAAGATATTTTATCTAAAACTAAGTAATGAGGTAATGGGTTAATACTAATTTGAGCGGTGCTCGGTTTAGAAGGGTTTACTGTACTGCATTTGACTTTGCCCTCTTTGACCTGGATATACCCCAGTTTATCCGCATTCTAATCTCACCCTCGTTTCTTTACGACCCGCGTCCCTGTAGGTCTTCCATTCTTTTCCTCGGGGGTAAGAAGTCTTTGACCATTTCTCTTTGCTCGTGTGCCCCTAATTATACCAACCAGTCTGTACTAATTAATTCTGAAATGGAAGAATAATCAAATTTAGCCAAAAAGAAAGACGTGTCTATCTTTTTGCCCGTTAGTCAGTGTTGATTTCGCACGGCCAATGATTATAAAGAGGCACTTAAAATTTTCCATGACAAATTTCTGACAATATTCTTTGTTTCTGGTATAAAGGCCCTAAGACTGGGGAACGCCCAGTCGTGTGCGGGTGGTTTTAAATTTCACGGGTTGAAAGGGAACGGGACTATGCTATACACAACACATTAAGATCTACGCCTGTCACCAGGTCCTAGTAAGTCCTTAACGTGAACGACGTTGTGCATTTAAGGCCTTATTAAATCTATCTAATTTAATAAATTCTTTATGAAACTACATGTAGCAAAGCAAGATGGATAGGCTGATGCGTATATCTAAGGACACTAGACACAACTGGGTTATATCGTGGATGAATATTGTTTAAGGCGTTCTTTTTCAAGACAGCAAAAGTGATGAAGAAAGGCCTATACATAATTATAGCATATGCAAGAACTATGAATACTTCATTGCCATGAAATATACCAACAGAAATAGGTCATTGAATAAAAGCACACAGTAGAACCTGTCTAAACGGCCATCAAAAAGAGGTCTAATTAAGGCTCTGTATGGAAGGTTATAGCTTAATGCAGGTCAAAAGTAATGCTGAAAGCTCTCTGCATTTGTTTTGCCCTGTATTAAGCAATCACCTGCATTTTAACACGCCTTTGTTCAATAAATGAATGATCAGTTAGGGTAAGTTCTACTGTAGTTCTGTAAATATAGTAGCCATATACAGTAAAACCTCTCTTAACCGGCAGTTACATTTAGTATGAATATCGGTCTTGGAGACAGGTGGCAGCTTAATGCAGGGTGAAAGTCATGCAGAAAGCTCCTAGAGGAGCATTCTGCATGACTTTCACCCTGCATTAAGCAGCCACCTGCCTAAAAGTGTCTAAATTATTATCTTCTAGAATTCCGGTTAAGAGAGGTTATACTGTAGTTGCACGTCCACTATTTCGCGTAATACCGCTACTTGAACATTGGCAATCTTAACTCTTTCTCTGTTGAATATTCATCTAAGAATAATGACATCTTGAATATTTATTAGCTGAATTTATACAATGGTATGTGTACACAGAATGTGTTGGTATGTAGAAAATGCAGAGTCGGATCTCTATATAAATTATATTATAGAATATATTATAACTGGATAAGTGTATATCCTCCTATAGGAGCTATCTGATCTGGATCAACTCTGTTTGCAAAGGCATGAAAAGGCGTTTATATGGAGGAAAGGTTAAATGATTTCTAAGATATTTTGCCAGTCCAAACACTCTACTTACCTATTACTATTTTGCAATACGAAAAAAGAATAACGCGTACATATGATATTACAAATGAAGAAAATATTCCAAAAAGGGAATTAATATGATAATAAATACTTGAATAGCTCTGATCTATGCATTAGCGCATTATCCTCCTTGACGTTACATCCAAATGGTCAGTACATTAGCGCATTATCCTCCTTGACGTTACAACCAAATGGTCTGCACATTAGCGCATTATCCTCCTTGACGTTACAGCCAAATGGTCAGTACATTAACGCATTATCCTCTTTGACGTTACAGTCAAATGGTCTGCACATTAGCGCATTATCCTCCTTGACGTTACAGTCAAATGGTCTGCACATTAGCGCATTATCCTCCTTGACGTTACAGCCAAATGGTCTGTACATTAGCGCATTATCCTCCTTGACGTTACAGCAAATGGTCTATACATTGGCGCATTATCCTCCTTGACGTTACAGTCAAATGGTCTGTCATTAGCGCATTCAAGCGTACATGATTATTAGTTTTAATGAACAACGTTTTGATAAAGCAAAACGTGTAAAATATGTTGTAAGTATGTCGTTGACACGGTGTCCATTGTTGTAGGTCTGTCATTGATATAATTATGTACAGTAATATAAGGTCTGTCGTTGACACGGTGTTGTCCAATTGAGTAGGTCTGTCGTTGACACGGTGATATCCAATGGTGTAGGTCTGTCGTTGATACGGGGATGTCAATTGGTGTAGGCATGTCGATAGTGCGGTGATGTCAAATGGTTTAGGCCTGTCGTTAACATAGTGATTTCAGCGGCGTAGGTCTGTCGTTGACATGGTGAAGTACGATGGCGTAGGTCCATCGTTGACATAGTGATGTCCAATGGTGTAAGGTCTATCGCTGACACGGTGATGCCCAATGGTGTAGGTCTGTCGTTGACACGGTGATGTTCAATGGTATAGGTATGTCGTTGACAGTGATGTTCAATGCAAATGAAGCCTAGTACATACGATTTAAAATGCAGTTGATTATAGTTCATTGATTGTTCAGCAGAAACACTTTTGAACTAACTTTAAATAAATATTTGTACGATATACTACATTCAGATTCATAACATAGCAAAAATGTGCAGCTCAGTTCTCGAAGTCAATCAAATTCATAAATAGGCAAATATCTGAGCATCGCTGCTGATTGCCGAGTGTGATATCTACTACAAGTTTGACAGATCAAACGCAGCAGTAATCCAAAGCATGAAAGACTCAATTTATCCAATTTGTAAGTACATGATTATTAATAGAGCAATTTAATCGTGATAGAAAAATGGCAGTCACCAACAGCTGTATTTACAGTTCGGTGCTGAAGTGTACTTGATACGAGGGCGATAGTCGATCATGGATCAACTAATAAGGTTAATAACGACAATTTAATTGATTTTAACTTCATTAATTGATACAAACAATCATACATCATGCACAGTGTTTGCGTGAGCTTTGAAGGCTTTCGAACATGAACTCGAAATTAAAACATTTCCCCACATAAAAGCTCCCTAATGGATATTTCACCAAATTAGCGCAATCTAATATAATAATAAGACATTTCAATCTGTGAAAATGACCTGATAATGTTCCCCGTTTCCTCACAGTTGACAAAATTTATAGAAAGGTTTCGCTTAATTAGGAAGCTGGTTAAGCCAAATAGGGAAGTGAGGGTTTGTTTGATTGAGGACTCTGGTGTTGTAATTGAGCTACAAGAGTGTTTGTATCAAAGACCGGTTCCTCTCAACAGCGCTCTCGAGAATATTTATCGTCCATTAAATTGTAGATCGGAGGGAGTCAGGCAACGTAAGGTGGAAGGTGTACTGGTGCAGAGAGATACAAGTGTTGCGCAGGTGTAAGGTGAACCTTACGCAAGACTAGTGTTTTGTATACAGCAGAACATGTCTTAAGTGGCCATCAAAGGCGGTGGTAGCTTAAGAGCTTTCTGCATCACGTTTGTCCTGCATTAAGCAATCCCCTGCTTGTTAAGACTCCAGTCATCAATAAATGACTGACTGCTTAAGACAGGCTCTACTATACGATCTATTTGTTTAATCTTTATTTTATATAAACTCCTTATCATGCCTTTGAAAACGGAGTAGACCAAGATCATACGGCTCCTGTATGAGTCGTCTGCCCTGTTTGCTTATGAAATAATAACAGATCTGACTTTACAGTCTGTAGCAATAGCAAAATTCCATGTGTACATATGCAATTATAAAAATTCAGATAATAAATATTCATGATGTCATTATTTCTTATACGAATATTTAACAGGGAAAGGGTTAAAATAAGAAACACGTGCATTTATTATTGGATTAATTTAATACAGTTTATTACTCCACTTTATAAATTATAGACACGTTTAACCAAGTCATTCATATAAACGTTTTTTTCACGCCGTTTTGAACAGAGTAAATCCAGATCAGATGGCTCATGTAGGAGCCGTCTGATCAGGGTCTGCTTTGTTTGCTTATGTACTTATAAGATCTGATTTTCATTTTCTAGCCTACAATAAGAAAAATCAGCTAAGAAATACTCATGGCGTTATTTCTTACATGAATATTCAAGAGGGGAGGAGTTAAATGAGTACAGTAAACCCTCTCTAACCTTGGAGTCGAGTACAGTAAACCCTCTCTAACCTTGCAGTCGAGTACAGTAAACCCTCTCTAACCTTGCAGTCGAGTACAGTAAACCCTCTCTAACCTTGGAGTCGAGTAGAGAAGAATTTAGATAATTTTAGCCAGGTGACTGCTCAATGCAGGATGAAAGTCATACAGAAAGCTCACAGAGGAGCTTTTTTCATGACTTTCGCCCTGCATTAAACAGCCACCTGTCTCAAAGACCAATATTTACACCAAATCTTACGTACGGTTTAGAGGGGGTTTAACGCATTATCCCATAGTGACGCATTTTTGCGCATCTATAGAAGTCACTGTATGAAACCATTGTGATAAATAGAGCATTTGCTCCTATAGGAGCAAATGCTCTATTTATCACAATGGTTTCAAACTAGAAAAATCTATTTTTTTTCTTTCCTTTAGTTAATGCTCCTTTTTGGTAGATACATTCAAAGAGGGTGGGTCTAAAAATAGCCTAGGAGAGAATGAGTTAATGTATACCCAAACCCCTAGGATGTGTCCGTTACAGATGTTACTTATTACAGGCAGATAGCAGCCTCTAACCGAGTGGTTATTGATGTTGGTTTTCGATTGTTCGGATTGCTATCACCTATTCGTGATTTCTGAACATCAAAACAACATAACACTTTATGTATCATTTGGTCTAAACATGGTATTAATAGTTCATTCGATGAAAAGCAAAAACTTGAAGGATAACTAGTAAACAAGAGTCGCTGTCAATTGGATATATAGTATAACCTCTCTTAACCGGAATTCTGATAGATAAGAATTTAGATACTTTTAGGCAGGTGGCTGTTTAATGCAGAGTGAAAGTCATGCAGAAAGCTCCTAGAGGAGCTTTCTGCATGACTTTCACCCTGCATTAAGCTACCACCTGTCTCCAAGACCGATATTCATACTAAATTTAACGGCCGGTTAAGAGAGGTTTTACTATATCAACAAGATTGTTATTGTCAAAATTAAACTTATCATCAAATGAAGCTATTCGAGATGTTTTAAAGACCGCACATTTTATTGATTCTACAGGTGCGAGGGTAGATACCTTCATATCGTGTGATCTCAACCTTTAACAAACCCATACACAATTGTTTGTTTTTATATTTTAAAACAGTTTGGATCCTGAAGGCATACTGGAATTATGGGGTCTCGAAAGCTTCTAAAACCCTTGACATTATAATTAAGTTTTTGGTAACACAATTGAAGAAATCTTGTTTACAGAAATGAAGCAGGCGGCTATTTTTGTACTTGCCAATTTTCTCCGCGTGCTAAACTTAACGATATACTCTGCCTTATTGTTACGCCGTTTCACTAAGCGTGAAATTGACTAAATGTAATCATTTTTGTAGCAAAAAATATTCTCCTAAAGATGTTAACTTTGAGATAATAAATTCTTCTGGATTCAAATCATGGTTTCGAAATACCGAAGGTTTATCTTTAGGTAGGCATCTGTTTCAATAATATTGTCATCTAACATGAAATAATAATAGATCTGACCGTATAGCTTGTATCAATACAAAAACTGGCTCGTATAAAACTACTTAATGACAGAAACCACGAGACAAGTGTAAAAACACTATGAAAGAGTACCGCGAGACAGTAGTGTCAAACACTTGTGTATGACAGAAACCACGAGACGGTAATGTAAAACACTAGTGTATGACAGAAACCACGAGACGGTAGTGTAAAATACTAGTGTATAACAGAACCACGAGACAGTAGTGTAAAACACTAGTGTATAACAGAACCACGAAACAGAAGAGTAAAACACTAGTGTATGACAGAACTACGAGACAAGTGTAAGATACCAGTGTATAACAGAACAACGAGATAGTAGTGTAAAACACTAGTGTATAACAGAACCACGAGACAGTAGTGTAAAACACTAGTGTATAACAGAACCACGAGATAGTAGTGTAAAACACTAGTGTATAACAGAACCACGAGACAGTAGTGTAAAACACTAGTGTATAACAGAACCACGAGATAGTAGTGTAAAACAAACACTAGTGTATGACAGAACTACGAGACAAGTGTAAAACACTAGTGTATGACAGAACTACGAGACAAGTGTAAAACACTAGTGTATAACAGAACCACGAGACAAGTGTAAAACACTAGTGTATGACAGAACTACGAGACAAGTGTAAACACTAGTGTATGACAGAACTACGAGACAAGTGTAAAACACTAGTGTATAACAGAACCACGAGACAAGTGTAAAACACTAGTGTATAACAGAACCACGAGACAAGTGTAAAACACTAGTGTATGACAGAAATACGAGACAAGTGTAAAACACTAGTGTATGACAGAACTACGGGACAAGTGTAAAACACTAGTGTATGACAGAACCACGGGACAAGTGTAAAACACTAGTGTATGACAGAACTACGAGACAAGTGTAAACACTAGTGTATGACAGAACTACGAGACAAGTGTAAAACAAACACTAGTGTATGACAGAACTACGAGACAGGTGTAAAACAAACACTAGTGTATGACAGAACCACGGGACAAGTGTAAAACACTAGTGTATGACAGAACTACGAGACAAGTGTAAACACTAGTGTATGACAGAACTACGAGACAAGTGTAAAACAAACACTAGTGTATGACAGAACTACGAGACAAGTGTAAAACACTAGTGTATGACAGAACTACGAGACAAGTGTAAAACACTAGTGTATAACAGAACCACGAGACAAGTGTAAAACACTAGTGTATGACAGAACTACGAGACAAGTGTAAACACTAGTGTATGACAGAACTACGAGACAAGTGTAAAACAAACACTAGTGTATGACAGAACTACGAGACAGGTGTAAAATACCAGTGTATAACAGAACCACGAGATAGTAGTGTAAAACACTAGTGTATGACAGAACTACGAGACAAGTGTAAAACACTAGTGTATGACAGAACTACGAGACAAGTGTAAAACACTAGTGTATAACAGAACCACGAGACAAGTGTAAAACACTAGTGTATGACAGAACTACGAGACAAGTGTAAACACTAGTGTATGACAGAACTACGAGACAAGTGTAAAACACTAGTGTATAACAGAACCACGAGACAAGTGTAAAACACTAGTGTATAACAGAACCACGAGACAAGTGTAAAACACTAGTGTATGACAGAACTACGAGACAAGTGTAAAACACTAGTGTATGACAGAACTACGGGACAAGTGTAAAACACTAGTGTATGACAGAACCACGGGACAAGTGTAAAACACTAGTGTATGACAGAACTACGAGACAAGTGTAAACACTAGTGTATGACAGAACTACGAGACAAGTGTAAAACAAACACTAGTGTATGACAGAACTACGAGACAGGTGTAAAACAAACACTAGTGTATGACAGAACCACGGGACAAGTGTAAAACACTAGTGTATGACAGAACTACGAGACAAGTGTAAACACTAGTGTATGACAGAACTACGAGACAAGTGTAAAACAAACACTAGTGTATGACAGAACTACGAGACAAGTGTAAAACACTAGTGTATGACAGAACTACGAGACAAGTGTAAAACACTAGTGTATAACAGAACCACGAGACAAGTGTAAAACACTAGTGTATGACAGAACTACGAGACAAGTGTAAACACTAGTGTATGACAGAACTACGAGACAAGTGTAAAACAAACACTAGTGTATGACAGAACTACGAGACAGGTGTAAAATACCAGTGTATAACAGAACCACGAGATAGTAGTGTAAAACACTAGTGTATGACAGAACTACGAGACAAGTGTAAAACACTAGTGTATGACAGAAACCACGAGACGGTAGTGTAAAACACTAGTGTATGCCAGAAACCACGAGACGGTAGTGCGAACCACGAGACAGTAGTGTAAAACACTTGTGTATGACAGAACTACGAGACAGTATGTCAAATTTCTAGTGTATGACAGAACTACGAGACAAGCGTAAAACACTCGTGTATGACAGAACCACGAGAAAAGTGCAAAAACACTAGTGTATGACAGAAACCACGAGAAGACGGCAGTGTAAAGTACCAGTGTATGACAGAACCGCAAGACAAGTGTAAAACACTAGTGTATGACAGAAACCACGAGAAGACGGCAGTGTAAAATACCAGTGTATGACATAACCACGAGGCAAGTGTAAAACACTAGTGTATGATAGAACCACGGGGCAAGTATAGAACACTACTGCATGGATAAATATGGTTTAACCCTTTATGTTTGGAAATCAAGTTTATAAGATCCGTGAGAAAAGTGTAATCCTTTACCTCATAAAACGCATTCTTGCACCTTGGCAGATAGAGTAGACCCAGATAAGACGGATGCTGTACGAATCGATTGATCAGGATCGGCTTTGTGTGCTTATAAATCATACAGATATGCTTCTACTCCTTCTACCGTTGTCAAAACTTCCCTTGCTCATATGCCAATATAAATAATCTTTGGTTTATATTCATGGGATCGGGTTTTTTTTCTTACATATATTGAAACACCTACCTTTCTTAATTTAATGGTTATCATATAGGGTTTTAGTTGTTCAATTCATCGTTACGTTTCCCGCAGAAGTATGGGGGCGTTTATTAAGGAGGGGGGGGGGGGTATTTGAGTGGTGCGTTTATTGTGGAAAATACGCTATCTTAGCTCTGAAGGGAGGCGTACAAAATTAGTTAAAGTGTCTTATTTGGATTCACTATATTAGCTCTGGAGGTAGGCGCACAAACAGATTTTCCATAGATAGGGTACAAAACTCACCTTTAGACGGTAAGAACATGACCATCTAATACAGCCATCATATCAACGAAAACACATCTTACACAGCTTCTTCACCAAATGTGACAAAAAAGCAACTCGGGAGTTTTCCGTGGCGAGTCAATTACAAAACTATTATACGTACCACTGAAAAAGATTTTACACCGGTGTTATCAGGCAATTATCTCAGATGAAGATAGCTTTGGTTCTGATTGAGATGTAACACCGAGTCATTTTTTCAAATCACCTTTTGTCAAAGATATACAGCGTATAAATAAACGTGAAGTGTCAGCATATGCAGCCAGGTTCGCGCCACAGAAAAACACCTCACTATTTCTTTGAAGTTATGTTTTTAGAAAAACAAGTAAAGATGGACAGTAAGAGTTGGAAGTGGACGACAACCACTTTTTTGCAGAGAACTATTTTAGACGCCTAAAGGAAATGTTACTTGAAAAGCAATTGAAATATAAATTTAAAAGGAAAATATACAGAGAGAAGGACCCTTTATGTGGTTGTCAGTGGTACGTCATGAAGCAGTGACAACTCCGGTAAATTACTCATAAATTAGATAGATATACAATCATACGATGAAATATTAAATAATGTGAGCTAATACTTTTCTCAACACTACCGTGAAATGGATGAAAAAAAGATTGTTGATAATGCAGATGCTACAGTAGATAGTGAATTGGATGATATGTACAAACCAAATATAAAGAAATATACAACTTGCGTTCATAAGACGACAGATGGCTGTAAAACGAGTGTATTATCGTAGTAATATACGATAAACACCGATATATGTACGTGAATTACCGTAGTTATAGCCGAAAAACACCGAAATGTTTACCTGTATCATCGTAGTAATAACCGTACATAATGTACAGTAAAACCCCTCTAAAGGAACCATCAACAATATGTATAAATATGGGTATCAAAGCATCTGGTAGCTTAATGTTTTATGAACGTTTTGCAGAAAGCTCTTATAGGAGCTTTTCAAAATAAGCGGTCACATTATAGGAGTTTTGCTGTATTTGAAAATTCTTTAGCAAAAGCTTTTCAAGCAATCATCTTTCGGTGACATGCGATGCTGAGTATATACACAGTATTATGATTGGATTAACAGAGATATTTTCTACATGACCTGAAGAAGATGTAGAAGAAAAAGAGAAGACAGAAGCAGTGGATGTATCATTTTGCAACTATCCAATTTTAATTTTAAAGTAGATTTATGTCTTTAAATTATTTTCAAAAGCTCAATCAGAGTATCTAAAGGCCCGGGTTCTGACCATCGAATGACGAATCAGCTGATAACACCTTTCATATATATACTCAGCAAAATTTTTAATTGGTCGCATGATATTTGACCAAAATATATAAATCAGACGGTTGTATGCAGATGAAGTATGCCTAACAGTAAGAATAATTCATTGTAAATATAGTAATCATCGAAAGGTCATGAAAGGTCATGTGTATGTCAACTTGTATGCAGAGTTTAAGACAAATATATAAATTAGTTTTAAAAATATTTAAGATTAACGGATGACCAATTAGAAAATTTGTTCAGTATAGCTATCGTGGAAAGTTTTATTGTTAGTTGTTAAGTATGTACTGCCTTCGCGTTTGACGTGGGTTTGTTTTGTACGCGGATGCTTGACAACATCTTAAGTCTTTCGCTGTTGTAGGCGAAACCGTGATGCCCATTACAAACAGTTTGGATCCAGGTGAGACTCAGAGTAATTCGACGTCTCACTGGGATCAAATTATTTGATACTATATATAATTAAAAGAAATTGAAGACAACTCCTATTTGAAACATAAAACAGGCGGTCATCTTAACACACTAACTGTTTCGGCGGCGAAAGGTTTAACCCTTTCCCTGTTCTATGTTTATTACAAATTTCAATACCTACTGAATATTCATTGACAACATAGTTATAATGCTATATGGAAGGTTGAATATTGTAGCCATTTAGGAAGTAAATAAACAGATCTATCAAATTCCTTTGGCAAACAGAGCAGACCCTGATAAGGAGCCGTCTGATCTGGGTCTACTGTGTTTGCATATGCGTGAAAACATGTTTATATGAGGGAAAGGATTAATACATAAAATCCACCATCAAGCATGTATAGAAAACACACGGTAAATAAGTTACAGTAAAACCGCTCTAAACCGGGATTCTAGTAGAACAATTTAGACACTTTTAGACAGGTGGTGCGTAATGCAAGGTGAATGTCATGCAGACAAATCCTAGAGGAACTTTCTGCCTGACTTTCACCCTACATTAAGCTGATACCTGTCTCCAAGACTGATATTTATTTTAAATTTAACGTCCGGTTTAGAGGGGTTTTACTGTATTTGCTAATTGATTCGAAGGAGTTGGTTTGATTGTCCTTCGTTCCTGGTTCGAAGGTATCCAATGGGTTATTTATTATCACGGTTCAAGATAATTTACCTTATCCTAACCAATAATGTTTTAAGAGGTAAACATCAAACTGTTGATATCAAAATTGAAATTAAGTAAATTTAACTTAAAAGAAAAAAATGAAAGCTTATCGCATAGAAACTTTGTAATGAATTAAATGAGGCACAAATAGTGATATTCGCGATCTCAATCGATACTCGTAAAGGTGGTGAGAATATCGGAGTGACAGGGCGTGACTAGAGGGCTACCTTTTCTATTAATTCTTTGCACGCAAAGTAAGTGCTTTCTGCAAAAATCTGTTGTCTGTTACATTAATCAATGTGGACCTTCTCGAACACAAAAACAAACCATGATGAGATGTAGATACACCCAACGTCCGATCCAGATCCAGCGACGTGTTTGCATGGGAGATCACACATGCGTGCAAAGACATGAAATAAAAAATGGTATTGTGGAATGTTTGAATTTAATAAAGTTAAATTTTTATTTCTTTCAACGACGTTTTCCCCTTGAACGATAAGTAGCGATTAACGCGTTCTTCCTCTTAGCGCTAGACTTTAAACACTCCATCATCTAGGATGGTATACTGATATTATAGATTTCGCTGAAAAGTCCCGCCTATGTTTTCTTGTTCCCCTACAGTAAAACATATTCTAAACTGGACGTTCAAATCAGTTTCAGTAATGGGTTTCAGTAACTGTATGCTGATTAATATATTGCAATGAGTCAGCTTATACACATTAGTGTATTACAATGAATCCGATTGTATACATAAATGTATCATAATGTGTCAGTTTGGACACATTAATGTATTGTAATAAGTCAAATTGTACACATTAGTGTATTACAATGAGTCCGAATTTATACATTAGTGTATTACAATGTGTCAGTTTGGATGCATTAATGGCCAGTAGCCAAAACAAGGGCTACTAGAGGCTTGAACCAGGTTTGTGAGTACCCAACCTCACTTATATCCCACATTCACCCATGGCTAAATGTAAAGTAGAATTCCCCCGTCCAGACAACTCCACCATAGGATCTGCTTGAATGTTGCCATAAACCTGTTTGAATGGGACCATGTCAAGGCCAATGTCTAGATGCGTGTTTGGGACATATTGTTTCACAAACAAATCTTGTTTCTGTAGTCCAGAATGGTATGGCTTTCATGTTTCGTTCAAATGCCTTCTGAGACTAACATATAAAAAGAGATACACGGTGTCTTCTGTGCATTTAAACAAAATATTGATGTTCATTTTGTTCATATTAATCCTTTCCTTCGTATAAACGCTTTTCCCACTGTCTTGTTTGCTTATGAAATCACAATAGGTCTGGCTCTACAGTTTCTACCCATACCAAATCTTCATGTGTGTATGTGCCATTATAAATGCATTCTATTTCTTACATGAATATTCAACAGGGAAAGGGTCAATGGTACGAGGTGAATAACCTGTCCAGACATTACAGTTACAGTCAAATACCCCAGTATTTCCAGAAACCTCTAGATGGTATTTGATAAAATAATTGTTTTTGCCTTCGTTGCAAAAATATTCTCGATTTTTCTGACGCCTAGCACGATGGCCGTGATTTTTATTTCACTGTTTGGCCATCAGAGACGACTATGCTAATCCAGAACCGGGCCGAGTAAGGTCTAATCAGGGTCCATGCTTATAAAGCTTTTAAGTTGAATCTGAGTTCGTTCTCAAAGGCTCAAATCTGACCAATCAAAAACTTGAGAACGAACTCAGACTCAACTAAAAGTTTTATAAGCATGGAACCAGGACTCAAATTGTTGGATACTCTGGTTATGTTTTTGAACAGAAACTCAATAACATTATACTTTGGGGCCTGGAGCAGGCGATAATCTTAGCAGCAGAAGAATATTTGGCGGCAAAAGGGCTAAATCAAAGTTTTCTTTCGGTTACATGGGGTGTACTGAAATTCCTCTCCTCTTTGAAGCGCTCCTTTTGATGCCGTCTGAAATGTAAAAGATGACAATCAGTGAAACACATTACGTAATGATATACTTTGAACTACTCTAGAATCTCTTTTCTTTTATTACAACCCAACCTTTCGGGAATTGATAGTAAAAAGCTTTTCTTGTTTAAGAACGCCATCTCGCGGTAATCGTGCTCAGAACTCGTCGTAATGACTGTTTTAGCCGATTAAAGTGACGTTTGGGAAAATTTGCCATTTGGATTTAATCTTCAATTAATAATTAAGCATGATTTATTTCAATAATGACATTTTCCCCTTTGAAACCATCGTTTCTATTAATTGATAGATGCTATCATAGACATTGAAGAAATTGATTTTAAATGTTATTGTCTCAATCTTGAGTGCCGATCTGATTTAGTGGTGCTTGGTGCGCCAGAACTCGGTGCAATGGTGCTGTACCGGAGAAATCAATAACTTTGTGAAGATTAAAGTTATTTTCTGCGGCCATTTCTTTTATTGCACATCAATGAAACACGAATAGATGACAAGAAATGGCAATAACACGATGTTAATTATTACAAAGATGCGCATGCGCTTCCAACGCACCAAGTCGCAAGGTCGTTGATACGATAATATCACGTTTTTATTTTTACTTTTTAAGAAATATTATTTTGTTCAGTAAAAAATATGATAAATACCGGTTACATTAATTCGTATAATTTATACACATTTCTTTCCACGGAAATTTTAATCAGAATTATTAAGAATATTAATCTTCCTCTCCTATTGACAATTGTATGAAATACTTGAGACAAAGTATAAGGGAAGGAATACTGTGTATATCAATCAAAATTTCAACATCACCGATTAGTGTTATGCCAGTCACAAATAGTAATAACACTAATTTGACTAATTAATTGAACAAAGTAATACAGTAAAACCACTCTATAACGGCCACTAAATTGTGCTAATTAGTTGGTATTTAGGGCAAGTGACTATTTAAATTAAGCAAGGTCCTATAGGGACGTTCTGTTTTACTTTCACCTTGCTTTAAGCAGCCACCTGCCTTTAACACAAACTACTTGATGTAATTTAGTGGCCGTTATAGAGAGGTTTTACTGTACCGCCACAATACCAGAGTCCGACCTTACTGCGTCCATCACATCCTGGTAAGGATGACGTGGTCTCGACCTACAGATACGCAGTGGGAACATGATCGTGACTTGCTGGATGTGGCGAACGTACACATGCTTTGAGGCTGCACAAAACTTGTATTGTGATGATGAAAGAAAACGAGGACGTAGAACGGACTGATTGGCGACGAAGTAGTTACCGGTTTGACGTAGGAATGACGTTAATAAAACGCGGTAGTGAATTCGTATGTACGGTAAAATCGTTGCCACTGCAGACCTGCATTGAGTTAATTTAGTGAATCAGAGATTTGCTTATGGTCCAAGCCTGGCACCATCATTAATCTTCAGCAAGGTATATGCGACCCTCTGCGTAACTCGAATACAACTTATGACCGAGAGAGCGTGGCGAGGTATTTATATGACCCGTGGATGTGAGCGTGGCGTGATTGTAGCATGGTAGTGCGTAGTGCGTTGCGATTAGGCATGACTGATGCATAGTAGTAGCGTATTAAGGTACGGACGTGATTCTATCGTGATAAAGGATTTATGTGCACCGTCTCGACGGGTTAAGTCCTAATATGCGTGTAGTAACGGTTTTCCACGTCCTCGCCACGTCCTGAAACAAGTTCATGACGTATTGGGGACTTAGGACTCAGTATATACGTGCTCTGGTGTGAAGGGGCCATTGTACAAAATTTTATGCTGTATGTGGTTATAATTGGTCTACCGGACTTCCTGTACCAGTGCCCGAAAACCTGGCGGAAAATTAAATCAACCAGCCCTTCACTGTACATCATTCATGCCGAGACAATATTGATAATTCATCGCCATATAAGTCTTTTGGTTGTCAAATCTGGCAATATTCTCGGGGAAGCATAACGATATTTTTTCCTGCAAATGAAGCCCTTCTTAATTCATAAATTCGTAACGGCAGGACGGCAAATGAGAAGTAATTTCCCCACATGTCACTACAAGTCAATTGGCTTCAGTTATTGGTTCAAAGAGCTGCTGAGCGCGGATATAATTCAGGAAAGACACAAAGAGCAACCAGAAGAAATGATGTCTTGCAGAGATCAATTAATTTTACACTCACATGTCCAGGACAACATGAAAATGTTAAACTTTGTAAACACTGTAGACAAATTTCAGCTAAAATGTACAAATGTCGTTTGTCCAGGTCCTATACAATTTGACTAATTTGATAATTACAGTAAACCCCCTCTAAACCGGTCGTTGAAATTAACATCAATGTCGGTCAGTAAGTGGCAGCTAAATGCACAGGGAAAGGTCACTAAGAAAGCTCCCAAGAAGGTTTTACTGTACATATTGACGACAATTATAAGTGTCAGGCAGCTCCCAAGAAGTTTTTACTGTACATATTGACGACAATTATAAGTGTCAGGCAGCTCCCAAGAAGTTTTTACTGTACATATTGACGACAATTATAAGTGTCAGGCAGCTCCCAAGAAGGTTTTACTGTACATATTGACGACAATTATAAGTGTCAGGCAGCTCCCAAGAAGTTTTAACTGTACATATTGACGACAATTATAAGTGTCAGGCAGCTCGTGTTCAATGCAACTGCTGGTAGGTATCTAAACTGTCAACAAAATGACGAAATCACCGTTTCTTGTGTCGCAACTCAATTAGCCTTTAGTCTGCCGATTAGATAACACCAGTCTCCAACTTGGCCTGATTCTTATTTTAAAAGAATGGTATGCAATAAAAACCATCTTTAAGTACTAGAGTATTGGCTTTTTAAGCAGGTGGCTGCTTAATGCATGATGAAAGTCATACAGAAAGCTCCTATAGGAGCTGTCTGTATGGCTTTCATCTTGCATTAACCCGTTACTCCATAAATACGTTTTTCTATGCCTTTGCAAACAAAGTAGACCCAGATCAGACGGCTACTATAGGAGCCGTCTGATCAGGGTTTGCTCTGTTTGCTTACGACATAGTATAGATATGATTCTACAGTATCTGTCATGGTCAAAATTCATGTGTCAATATGCTATTAAAACAAATTAATCTAATTGATATCCATGACGTCATTATTTCTTACATGAATATTGATGGAGGAAATGTTTAAGCTGCCACCTGTCTTACATACCGGTTTGATATTTATTTAGAGAAACTTTGCTGTATATATTGTTTTTATACAAATATGTTATCCGAGATTCAACCATTCTGGATCTTGATGAGACATCGAGTTACTCAGAGTCTCAGCTGGTTACTTGAGAATACAATAACAAAAGTGCCTTTAGTATAACTTTTTTTCTTATGTTACGCAAGTGTGCACTTCAGAGAGCTAATGATTCTTTTGAGTGACCACAGACAAAACTGAACACTGTAGATCATTATACTATGTCTGTGATTGCAGAAAATAACTACTGCCCCTTATAGCTGCTGGGACAATTCATGGTTTTAAATAAGAAACAACACAAACTTGTGTTTTATACATTATTTTGTCTTGGAATCGTTACTCATATTGTGGAGTTGTCTGGAGGGGGATTTTTACTTTACATTTTGACTTGGGTGAAGCGTATGGTTGGGTACCCTAAAACCTGGATTAAGCTCCCATGGACATTTTACCATTCCAATTCAGTACTCCTGCTTTCACCCTATAGTTTACTTTGTTTTTTGTATGGTAAATGTTATATGTCTTTAAGTGCGGCGTTTCGTCTTGTTTTGTCTTGTATTGTGCAGTTTTCTGTTTGATGATGTCTGTGTGCCGCGTCCTTTTGTGTGTGACGCTCTCTGTAGGACTGTCTGATGGTGTTTGTGTGCCGCGTCCTTTTGTGTGTGGCGCTCTGTGTACGACTGTTTGATAATGTCTGTGTGCCATGTCCTTTTGTGTGTGGCGCTCTCTGTACGACTGTTTGATAATGTCTGTGTGCCATGTCCTTTTGTGTGTGGCGCTCTCTGTACGACTGTTTGATAATGTCTGTGTGCCATGTCCTTTTGTGTGTGGCGCTCTCTGTACGACTGTTTGATAATGTCTGTGTGTCATGTCCTTTTGTGTGTGGCGCTCTCTGTACGACTGTTTGATAATGTCTGTGTGCCATGTCCTTTTGTGTGTGGCGCTCTCTGTACGACTGTTTGATAATGTCTGTGTGCCATGTCCTTTTGTGTGTGGCGCCCTCTGTAGGACTGTTTGATGGTTTTTGTGTGCTGTGTCCTTTGTGTGCGGCATTCAATGTACGACTGTCTGATGATGTCTGTGTGCTGTGTCCTTTTGTGTGTGACACTCTCTATACGACCGTTTGACTGTACGACTATCTGATGATGTCTGTGTGCCGAGTCCATTGTGTGTGACGCTCTCTGTAGGACTGTTTGATTATGTCTGTGTGCCGTGTCCTTTTGTGTGTGACGATCTCTGTAGGACTGTTTGATTATGTCTGTGTGCCATGTCCTTTTGTGTGTGGCGCTCTCTGTATGACTGTTTGGTTATGTCTGTGTGCCGCGTCCTTTTGTGTGCGGCGCTCTCTGTACGACTGTCTGATGATGTTTATATGCATTGTCCTTTATGTGTGGCGCTTTCTGTACGACTGTTTGATGATGTATGTGTGCCGTGTCCTTTTGTGTGTGACGCTCTCCGTACGACTGCTTTCCCGCTATTTTATAGACCTTTACGATATGAAGCGAATTTTGTATCTTATTAATACGAAAACGTTGATGGGTGCGTATCCATATTTAAACCACTGAGTATCTGCAAAAATAAAAGCAAAACCTTTCTTGTTTCACTTTCCGTTATCGTCGTCTTCAATACATATTATTTACAATTTCTCTTGTATATATAAATAAACTTTTAACTTGGCGTCTCACCAGGATCAAAACAGTTTGTTACTGTGGTAGTGTGTTTGAAAGAAAAGGGCGGCGAAACGATTCGCATATAGAACTGTTGAAATCTAGAATGTATCATGTATGTCAATTGAATTCAAGTCCCTATTGTAAACTGGTGTATCTCATGATAATTAAATTAATAAACAATTTCCTATTATGAGTATTTCCATTGTTTCCATTGAAGCGCAAATGATATTCTTAAGTTTAATTTAACACAGTTGAATTAGGATAATCAATATTTTTCTATATGTTAAAATCTAATGAGTTTTAAAATACGCACTCATCCAATAGAAACATAACTGATTAGCACAATATGATATCATTATATTGTAATTGTGGGCGGAGCACTGTTTTGTGCCATTGTTTGGGCACTACCCGTACCCCATACTGTGACATGTTTACATATATGTGATTGGAGTGCTTCATATTGCTGTATGACCTCTTCAATGAATGTAAGGTCGAATGCCAACATGTATTCAATTTCACATTGTTCTACAACCCACCAATATTGATAAAGATTGAGACACCAAAGCTTTTAGAAAAATCACTCTGCGCAATGATAATTGGGCATATTTGTGACTGCCAGCCATACAAAACCCATCTGAAAATCTTTGATTACGGTGATTTGAAGTGTAATAAATTATTTGAAAAATTTGAAAAGAATACTGATGCAAAGATTAGAACTTGACAAATACCTGACGTGTAATGAAACAGACTTCGGCCAAATATCTTTCAATCTTCAATATGATTGGACATAAACACGTTACTAAGCATGCGCAAAAACACTGTAAATGTCAGTAGACTCACCTTGCTGACCCCGAGACACAAAAGCACGCGGGTAATTAGCGGCATTCATGGGTATACCCTATTGAAAAAATTCAATATTTTAGGGTTTGTTTATTCATGGTTTGTAAACCAAAGGGAGGACCAGTTTAAATTACACATGCTAGGGTTCTGTAACATTTTTCTGGAGCGATAGTTTGTCTCTATGAATTCATATTGGCGTTGTAATTACGTATACTACAAATTAAGCACATAAAATTAAGCAAAGTGTCTTCACTGTAAAACAATTAAAAAGTATTGCTAATACTGATCCAAAATACACAAAAACACGTGTTTGATATTTTCAATAACACCATACTAAGTAAAACAAAAAACTATGGTTTGACATACCAGTCAACTCAGGCATCAGTTGATATACGTGCATGGAAATTTACATAACATTTTCAGAGAAAATTCAGAGAAAATATTAAGAAACAGTAGTTCACATGTGTTCGAGGGTAATATGGAATACATGTATTTTCAACTCGAGGAACGTAATAACGTTACCTCGCAGCTATGTTATATTTATTTTATTATGCCGACGGGATTATATAAAATCATAAACATTCTGAAATGTCTCATTTTATGAAACTTTTCCTTCATATAAACGCCTTTTCACGCCTTTGCAAGCAGAGTAGACCCATATCAGACGGTTCCTGTATGGACCGTCTGGTCAGGGTCTGCTCTGTTTGCTTATGGAATTATAAATCTGATAACACTGCTTCTACAGTACCAAAACACCAGTGTGTACATAAAAATATATATATTTGAGCTAATGAGTATGCATGGTACCATTACTTTTTGCATTAATATTTAACAGGGAAAGGGTTAATGACTGACAATTATTGCGACTATTCACATTGACAAATATAGCAGCTTATATTTTATGCCGATACATGTAGTATACTTTGATCTACTAAAATAAATGAGACGTTATCGGCTTATCGCCATTGTTTCAGTATGCATTTCATAATCATGAAACTCTTATAATTGGAAATATTTAACTTTAATATTAATCCTTTGTTGAATATTCATGTACGAATTAAAGACATCATTAATATGAATTACAATATTTTTATATTGGAAAATGAACGCATGATAATTTGGCTTAGGAAGAAACTGTAAAAGTGTATCTATATTATACCACTGGCAAACAGAGCAGACCTTGATCACACGGCTACATATGAGCCATCTGATTTGGTTCGGCCATAGAAAGGCGTTTATATGAAGGAAATGGTTAAATAAATACAGTGCGTAAAAACTAAGCTTTCTGTGCCAATTTTGTAATATCGTTATATGCCATGTTGTTTACATGATTTTGCGTTTCAATGATTGTGTGCACTTAGAACAATTAAATCAAGAGTTTCTTTCTTCTTATTTTATCTAACTATTTAGTATTTACCCATGAATATTAATACACCATGAATATTCATGAAATTAACTTAATTTGTATAGTTTCATAGGAATAAAGCAATTCTCGGCTAGAACTGTAGAATCATATCTGTATTTTGCCATAAACAAACAGAACAGACCCTGATCATACGCTTTCTGCAGGGTCTGATCTGGGTATACCCTGTCTGCATTAGGTACTAAAAGGTGTGTTTATTGAGTAAAACGTTATTGTCGAAAAAAGCAATGTGAAATCTGGAATATGCATTGCTTTAGAGGAATTGTTTAAAATATTGCGAACATGGTCTGATCTCGATCATTCAAGCACCTCATAAGGCAAATAAGCACCTGGGTAACAGGGTGTGATGTTAAAATATTGCCTAGGTGATATTGTTTTCCTTACTAAGCACCTGGGTTACACAGTGTGATGTTAAACTATTGCCTAGGTGATATTGCTTTCCCTACTATATATTGCCTAGGTGATATTGTTTTCCCTACTATATATTGCCTAGGTGATATTGTTTTCCCTGCTATATATTGCCTAGGTGATATTGTTTTCCTTACTATAAAAGACTACTACGATCAGTTCGTCTATGGGTAATATGTAAAAGATCTTTAGGTGAGGTATAATAATTGAATATACATGTTCTACACAGACTAGACTAGCTATTCACTCTTCAGCTTACTGGAATTGAAACACTGGGATATTAGTGCATTACTATGCCCCCACTCACACAGTAAAAAACAAGGTGGTAGGCATATATCCTTGCTCTTGTCCGTACATACGTCTCCTAACACGTCTCATACAGCATTGGGAGGAATGACTTCAAACTTTCGCAGATGAGCAACCTTGATATGAAAATGCTCTTAAAGAAGGGGACAATTGATCCGATCATATATACCAGAGTTACGGTACTTTGAAATTTGCTCCATTATAAAAGATATAGTGAAAATTCTTGTGTATCCGACTCCTGGTACTCCATTTGGAGGTTTTTCAATATATAACAGATGAACACCCTTGATGTGAAGGTGCTCGTAAAGAAGGGAAGTTTTGCTGCGACCATTTTTACCAGAGTTACGGGACATTGTTAATGATTTCTCTATAAAACATATAGTGAAAAAATATTGTGTGTCCAACTCCTCGTACACCACTTGAAAGATTCACTTCAAAAAATTCGCACATAAACAACCTTAATATAAGATGGTTATGATTATGGCGGTTACCATTTGTTGCAAAGTTATGGAATATTGTAACTTTTATCATCTATAAACGCGTTTAGACACAGTGTCACCATAAAGAGACACCCGGTTCTATGAACACAATTCTAGTTTATTGTTGTTGTACCTGTTTGTTTCATAGAAAGACTAGATAATAAAATCGAAATAACATATAGTTATAAACGTATGCTAACTTTTTTCATTGTATGAGTAAGTAAGTTAGATTTAACCTTTCACCTTATGAATATTTATGTAACAAATGGTGACTTAATGAATATTATTTAGATGGTTTTTCTGTAGAGTCAGATGTATATTATTCGATGAGCAATCAGAGCCGACAGTTCCTACATAACAGCAACAGATAAACGTGCGATCTCAAGTACGAAAATAACTCTGCGTACTCAAGTACTAAAATAACTCTGCGTACTCAAGTACTAAAATCGTCATTTCTCCATTAAACTATACGTTGTTACTAGTCTTTAGAATCATCTCTTCGAGATGATTCTAAAGAGTAGTTACAACATAAGGTTTAGTGGAGAAATCAAGAAGTTATTCTTTGAATTTTTTTTTATCTTATTCGTATATGTGCCTCTGTACATAAGCTGTCTGATCAGGATTTATCCTGTTTGCAAATGCGTACAATGCGTCTTTATCTGTAAATGGTTATAATACCGCCACACTCAATAAAGTCTATGGCTCCAATGAGTAGTAAATAAAACTGAAGATTATGAAGAAGAAGAAGATGATGTTGGAATATTAGGGTCAGTCTCGATTCCAAGGTTAAGTCATACGAACCACAAATATCTGCACGTTGTAATTGTAAGTCTGTACTCTTGTGTTATTCAATGAAGACATTGTTCCAAAGATATTTTATTTTACAGCTTTGTCATTCATGTTTAGAAACATCACAATAAATAATAGCTGTAGTAAAGTTATAAAGAATGGGAATATAAATATTATTAAAAGGTTAATACATTATCTAACCTCACACTTCCAACAGATATCCCCATGTATAGCAAAGGACTGTAAATCAAACGAGATTATAATACTTCATTTTAACAGAGAATATAATTCATCACAAGCTAACTGACCCCTACCGGCATCAAGGGGAGAATCGGTAATCCAATACACAAAGATCTAACACGAGTTTGAAGCCATTTATTAGTAGCTGTAATGTTAGCAGTCTGATTGTTCTGTCATTAGCGTTATTATCAGATCCTAATTAATTTGTTGTACAAAATATAGATCAGAGGTTAATTAGGTGTACAGGTGTCCTCAAAAGAATTTGGACAGTACTACAGAGTATGGAATTTCTTTCGGAATTTGATTAATTAGAGTACTAATGAGGATAATTATATGGTTGGTGCGTTACGTATGCAAGCAAAACCTTTATAGTATACAATACAATAGTGTTTAACCCTTTACTCCACGAACTCATGATATCATGAATATTAATTAAGATCAATTGTTATAATAGCATATGGACACATGGAATTTTGGCCATAGCAGAAACTGTAGAATCATATCTATATTGATTCATTAACAAACAGAGCAAACCCTGGTCAGACAGGATAGGCGCCGTCTGAGCTGGGTCTACTGTGTTTGCAAAGGCGTAGAAAGGCGTATTTATCGGGAAAAGGGTTAATCCTTTACTCCGCGAATATTCGTGTAAGAAATAACATCATGAATATTAATTAGATTCATTTTAATAATTGCATGTAAACATTAGAACTGCTTTATACTCTGTATGCATAGTATTTATGAAGTAAAGATTTAATACACAAAAATCCTCTGAACAGCTTCGTATGTGTTGCTTTGAAAGAAAATATCCGCTTTATAAACAAACAACAGAAACAAAGCATATAAATGGCTAAACTAATAAATAATAATGGGTCGATATTCATTAAACTTCTAACGAGAATATCAAACCAAATTCTATCGTTTCTTGAATATTTCTTAATCTCATTGAATTATTCTCGAGAAATAAAACTTAATGCTAAATAATGTCTTTAGCAGAATATTGCGAGCGCAATTTCCACAGAGAGATATGGTTAGTCCAAAAAGATCTTAGATAAAGATCCTAAGATTAATGTATCGTAGAAGCTTTATTAATATGGACACGGGCCTACAACATGATGAAAATACACACAGGGATGCCAGATTTTAAACATCCTGAAGTATTCTGGTCTTCCAGTGCTACTTTTACATGGTTGCAATTTGTATATTACATCACTTACCATACAACATGAAATAAATAGTCACAACTACATTAGAAAAATATACATTATGAAAACAAAACATTCTTTCGTTGTTCAGAATGAATAAATAAGATTACACCGTAATTATACTTACATAAAATAAGTTTATATGCATCTTATTGGAGTTGCAAATGCAATTTCAGTTAAAGATCATACCCAGGAATGTAATCATGATTGTAATATTAGTCTTTGTAAAAGTATCATGGAATATAAATTCTGAAGGGCGGTGATCCCCCGAAAGCAAAAATTGCAACACAAAAAGAGAACATTGCAGACTCGGTTTTATTGAGTCTGTTCATGAGCAGTAATATAAAGTGCAACACTGCTCACGCCCCCTAGCACCGGCTTAAGCGGTATTCAATTTTCAGAACAAGAAGTACTGAAATTCATGATCTCGAAGGATCAGACATAGACATAGACATAGACATAGTTTATTTGGTAACTTATACACATAGTATCTCGTTACATCAGCATATATAAATCAAAATGGATTAAACAGGTCAAATACTATCACGTAACATGCATAATTATTTGTGATATCAACTTAAACCAACATTTCATAGTTCCTCGAGTAATTTGAGGAGAATGAACACCTTTTACAAAGTGTCCAAACGTTAAAGGAAACTCTAAATGGAAGAATTAAATTAGTGAATAATTACGAATTTGAAAACAGATATTGGTAAACAAACACACACATGAAGGAAATTCTTCGTTGCACAGTACCAGTTCATCTATACTAGCATAGACTACAAGAAGGCATAAGTACGAACAGGTGTAATTTGACAATCACTCCCACGTCAAATCTTGTATGAACTCAATCATGTCAATTGCAAGCAGTTTTGAGCCAGATCAGACGTCTAATAATAATCAGAAGGTATAACAACACTGAGAATGAAGTACGGGGCGACGTTTTACGGCCGCCACACAAGCACTTAACACCTATAGATCGAGCACGTCGTATGTTAACCCCTTCCTTCATATAAAAAGACTTTTCATGCCTTTGCAAACAGAGTAGATACAGATCAGACGGCTCCTGTAGGGACCGTCTGATCAGGATCTACCGTGTGTGCTTATATATCTATACAGATAAGCTTCTACCGTTTCTACCAGTACCAAACACTCCTGTGTTCAACATTAGCTAATAAATATACATGATGGCATTATTTCTTACATGAATATTAAACAGGGAAACTGTTACTTAGCCGTGTGTAAATACACTGTTGACAAAATCATTGAATGCAAATGGAAAATGAAAACAAACTAGTAATGTAAATGTGATGTCCTTAGTACAGCAACCTTAGTATTAATTAATGTTACAGCAAGAATTGAATTACTGCATATACATGTACTGAAGAGATACGCATATTGAAAAACACTATGGCTGTATCACACCGTTTTACATTGGCAACAACACAATGGAGTATTCAGTGTGTAAACGTGCATTGTATAAACCATTGGCGTGGTCACTACTCATCTGTACATTACTGTCGTGTAATTAAATGGTTGCAACAGGCTGGATGTTGTTCCAACCTACGTAACGTTACATAACATTATTTAGGTTCTATGTTGCCCACGATGTCTGCATTCTACAGGTGAACAATAACAAAGGCAACCACTCGTTCCATCACAGTCCAAGTTTAGGTAATTGAAAATTATAAGATGTTACCGTCGTCAATAAGCAGAGAGACTCTTGAAGACCATAAAATAGATATAAAAACCGAGCAACTATTATATTAACCATGGAGTAACCCATCTCTCGGTCGAAAATCAACAATGCCGCCTTGTACAGTAGATCGCAATAACTTTCCACTTCTTGGTTCTGTCCCTCGATCCTATACTTAAATCCTCATTCACCGTGCTTTTATATCATTTAAATAAGACGTTTGTAATAAGAAACTAAATTATGGTAAAATATTGTCCATGGAGATAATACTAGGTCCAAAGTAAGGTGAATCACGGTTTATAACTAGATTAATTACCGGTATTCATGACAAACAAACAGGTGGCCCTGTAAGTCCATACATTATCAAACAATTTGGCCGAATGTCAGAATAAATGGCGAGAGATTTAAAACTTATTAATTTTATATGATTATAACAGCCAAGCGGACGTGTTGTTAACTTTACAAGCTGACACATTAATGAGACTAAATTTGTAGGCTGAATTAAATTACGACCCTGCACAATTCCATGTCAGTCACTGTTAATTCTCCTGTCATGTTTGGAATTGACTGAGAACAGTACAATGCTCAATCCTGGTCTTGCACCAGCCCACCATGGAAGACAATTATTGCACAATAAACATATGTTTATGTTTCAGGTTTTCAAACAACCTAACGATGATATGCAAATTAATTAGGTTGTCTTAATCGTATAACTGCCTACTCATTTAAGAGGTTTGATAAATCAAAACAGGTAACAAAATCGTCCATATATTGATTAACAATAAAAAATAACTGCAGCACCTGTTTGAAACAGTGGATGTGGTGCACACCAGGGTCTAAAGTGTTTACAATGTTAATATAATGTGGCATTATGAGGAAGCACTCGCACTAATATAGGAATGAATAGGTAACTAGGATTGATCAACAACATTTCAAATAACTAAGTTCACTATCATATTTCGAGAATCGAAACCAGAAAATAAAAATAAAACCATGTCAATAGTGCTAATCTCAATACTAAAACATGCCATAGAATTTATAATTAAAAACTGAATGTCAAGACTGCACAAATGTGCATTTTTATGAAATTTTCGTAAAATATCCACCATTACCATTGATCAGATCTAACTGAATTTACATGGATGAAATAACATAAAATATGGGATTTAAACACTTAAAACAATCATGTATACACATAAGATGTAATCAGGATAACTTTAATAGATGGACATATTGTCTTGTCAGCAATTACAGAAGTGGTCGAGATTCAAGGCAATCGCGTTATATGAATGGTATGTATATGTGTACAGTTACCACTGATTGCGGGAATTTATTGGTCTATAGGTACAGTTGTCCTTGAAATATGTCAGATTGAATTATTGTTTCTGCAAAACATGTGCTGTTTGACCAAAACTGCAAGAGTGACGTGAACCCAGCAACGCTGGATTTTAATTTTTGCAACAGTAGATCCTCTTGCAGTAGACCTTTTGAGAGTCTCGTGTAATCGAAGAAGAGCAGATTTCCACATTAATGCTATCGGTATGAATAAAGTGACAACTACCATAATGGCGAATATGGTATCGTTTACATATGTTTGCAACGACAGAACAAGCTATATTGTGTCTAATTGTATTAAATGTTTAAATAATTTAATTTATGGAAAACGTTTGAAACCTATAAAGTTTCACATTTTTGTTTTTGTCCAGGCACCATAGACATTGTGCATGCATGCCTCGTCTGAAGGGCTCGTGTTTTGTTTTGCTAATGAAATAAACATATGTTATTGATTATATCAGTATATATAGTTCTTAGACTTTCAATACAAATATATCGCTGTTTTTATTCAGTTAAAACACGGTATAAATACAATTAATTACCCATATTAATTGAATTAACCTGCATCTTTGTTCGTGCAAACATTTACGATGTCATACGAGATAGTTGATATTAATTAAGAACTCTAAAACCGCTAATCCGAATATTCAAATGAATATCATGACTGGTCTATGAGACAGGAGACAGCTAAATGCAGAGTGGAAGCCATGCAGAAAGCTCGCAGTGGAAACTTAAGTACTTAATTAAGAAGTCATCTGCCTTAAAGGTTCTAATTTCTTTTTTCGCATTGGTAATGCTTTATTGTAATGTATAAAAAAAATATTTGGGGTACGATTTCGATCAAATTATGTCATAATACAAACTTTCTTAAATTAAATAAAATGCTTTTGTTTTGTTTTAGTATATGTAGTTAATTTAATGTGCTGCGTATTGCTTCAATTCTTAACTCCATCTAGGCTTTAAACGCCTTTGAAAACTCTGTTTGTCTATGAAATCATAGATCTGATTCTACAAGTTCTTCCATGGCCGAAATGCTTTTATTTATGTGAGATAAGACAAGTTAAGCTAATAAATATCAATTCATACATTAATTTGTTCTTACATGTATATTCATGGAGTAAAGGGTTAAATTCAAACTAATGCCAATGCTTTAAAAAAATAACGCGATACTGAGAAAATTTCAAACACTCTTCTCTGATGGCTAAACTAGGAGTTTAAACCTTTACTCCATGGATGTTCATGTGAGGAATAATAACATGAATATCCGTTTATTATAATAAAACATGACATGGACTCAAAATCAAGGCAGACGCTGTACAATCATATCAATATCATTTCATAAACAAACGGAGCAGACCCAGATCTGGGTATACTATGTTTACAAAGGCATGGAAAAGCTTATTCATGGAGTAAAGGGTAAAATCCCAATTCTTGAAATTCCAACCATCATATTAGCGAGATGAACTGTTATTTATTGGGATGTAATGAGCGGAGAAGTGGTTGCCTCATTGTGTTTGGGCCTCCCGTATACGCGTGTACAAAAAGTTCTGCTTGTCACATTGTCAATGGGTAGCGACTATTATTCCAGTCAGCTGCTTCGGAATTGCACCCGGGGTGTTGGACAGCATAGAAACGAACTTACGGGGTATAATGCTCCAGTAACTAAGTCGCCAAGCTAAGAACCATTAACATTTCACACGGCACCTACTTTGGCATGATTCATAAGTGATGCTAAACATCCAGTTAAAGTTATCGTGGTGTTTTCGACATTCAACCTTTTTGAACGATCAAGATGACAAATGAACTCAGGAAGTTATGGCCATGACAGAACATTTAGAATCAGATATTATTTGATAAGCAAACAGCTGATCAGACGGCTCCCAAAGGATGCGACTGATATTGGTCTACCCCCTATTTGCAAAGGCGCTAAAATGTGTATCTATGGAAGAAAGGATTGGGATTTCTCCAAACCACCATCTACAACAATACAAACAGTAAAGCTTGGGCATTATTTTCGTATACTGCTGAATGTTTATTATTTAAGACATTTAATTACGCCATTCTAGAAAAGAGGCTTAGCAAAATTGTCTGTACAGTTGTTCTATTTACATTAAAGCATTCGCTTAGAATAAAAATTGATGCATGGTTTTACAGCACTGCAGCGCTTATTAGGCGGCCAGTTAGAACTGGTTAGTGATGAGATTATATTATTTTTGCAATTTTCGTGTAAACATGCTGGACATATGAACATATTTCTGCAGTAGTAGTACTAGCAGTGGTGTAGTAGAAGTAGTAATAGTAGTAGTAGACACTTCACTGAAGCTGCTTGTAAATGACAACCGTGCTGACCTACATATCAGTCACAACGTTGGCAACGGATCAACACTGTGTACGTTGTTCAAATACTGGATTTCGTTGAAAAGAGCTCAAATAAAATCAGTAATTTCATTTAGGAGTGATCCAATGTGCCATTGATGGTATGCCTCCATCGACTTATATAATGAAACACAATATGCAAATCCAACTACTACAAACAACCGGAATCTTCTAACCTTTAACACACTCAATATTTATCGGTTGCTGAATTTTTCACTAGTTTTATACTTAAAATACAAGTTTAATTCACTTTCTCTAAAATCAACACCACAGAGGTGGATAGGTTGGATCCTGAGGAGAAAAGGCAATATCTAGATTCGGACTATTTGTTATTATGAATTCGTCTAAATCATGTTAAGGACAAACTAACTATTACGACCCATTTCTTCCAGTGGCAAATCTATCTTCCAAGGCGACAAACCATTTGTCTCCCCTGAAAGCAACCAATCATTGTCTGATCATATCTTCCTAATCATCTTTTGGTTATTATTGTTATAGAATTTGATTAAGATGCTATCATACTATGATACATTTCTTTATTAGCCACAAAAGAATCTAAATCAACTTGATACCGATAAACAAGCTGAACACGAGAAATGCCGGAGAATCGCAATTATATTGCTTTATTTTCCTTAATTGGGTAATTTGTAATCGATGAAGACAATTACCCTTCTTATATTAAATACGCCAATTTGTAACTGACGCAGTAGAAGCACTCCAAATTTTCGGTTGATGCCCGGATCACCCGCCCGTTCAAATGATAACAAAAGCCAATTACATTTCAGAGCCGAATAGGAAATTAACTGTCGTCTAGTCTCTGATTTCGGATGTTCAATGGTAGAACATGATCCTTGCAGCCCTTCTGGAACGAAACAATCATTTCTCTATTTTCTCTCTCTTGAGTAAATATGAATTATATTGTCTCCAATTAGAGCCCGTTGACGTTTTGACTAGCTTGGGATTGTGACCATGTTTGTAAAATCATTGCACTGCTGTCTGAAATATAGCCCTTTACAAAACCTAAACCGCCAAGTCTTAAACCGTTATACCGTATGCTCGGCGTCTTTTTCCACAGAATGGCTTCTGCTTGATATAGATTTACGTTTTACTTGGCTTGTATATACAGTTAAACCCCTCTTAACCGAGCTTTTGAATTAATATCAATATCGGTCTTTTAGACAGGTGGCAACTTAATGCAGAGTGAATGTCATGCAGAAAGCTCCTAGAGGAGCTTTCTGCACGACTTTCACTCTGCATTAAGCAGCCATCTGTCTAAAAGTAGAGGGTTTTTTACTGTATCAAGAAAATCGTATATAGTCTAGATCATGACACCGAGTATATCGCTATCCTGGTCTACAGTGTTTTAATTGCTAATGCAAGCCGATTTGTAGTACAATGTAAACATATATGTCCTTTACTCCGTTAATATTTATGATTTAAGCTCTACCCTATTTGTATATTTATTATCTCAAATAGTATTTTGGTATGTATATATTGGCAATTATTTCTATGAAAGGTGAGATAAACTCATGCCCAAAAGAAGCTGAATGCGAACAGTGCAGACCATGATCGAACAGCTCCAATAGGAACTGTCTGATCTGGACCTACGCGGTTTACAAAAAAGGCATAACCAGCGTATTTATGGTGTAGAGGGTTAACATTTTAAATTCAATTACCAACTCTATGACGGGAATCGAACTTTCTGTCAAGAAACTGCCCTGTGTGTTACAAAAAGGCAGCAAACTAATATCCTTTTGTAATAGCTAACACAATATTCATGGAATTATTATTCAATCAAAATTTACTTCTTTGACAGGATATCTCTATATATAACTCTTTAACGCCTTGGCAAGCAAGATCAAGATCAGAGAGTTCATGTAGGAGTCGTCTGACCAGGGTCTGCTTTGTTTGCTTTTGAACACGTATATCTTATCCTACAGTTTTTGTCTACGCCAAAATTTACCTTTTTAATTTTTAACTTATAAAACTAAAGTTAATAAGTATTCATGAAGCGTTAAATTCATGCATAAATGTTCAACGTGGAAAGGGTTAATCACAGATTAACCCTTCGTTTGCTGAATGTTAAAATACATCTCTCCTTCTTTACCCATGCTCTGTTGTATAATTACATACATCTTCACTGTGTACAAGTATTTCGCTGTGCAATCACTGCTGTGGAGTGCACTGGTTGCACAATCAACTTGTAAATAGTACAGACCCTGATGAGACAGCTCCTGCAGGAGCTGTCTCATCTGGGTCTTCACTATTTACATGTAGGTATATTGACGCGATTAGCAAGAGAAGGGTTAAACTAGCTGTGGCAATCACCATGATATACTGTGAATGGATGATTTGAATAATAGTCAAACAGGATAAAAACATTGAGGTGACCGCTGCACTCTTGTGACAAATTCAATAAATGATTTAGATAACTCTCAAATATCCTTAAAATAGATATAATTAGCGACAGGGTCACAAGACAAGTGATGGTTTTGTTCTGGGCAATTTTAATTTGAGAACAGAATTACTGGTTTAGAGTGTTATTTAAGACAACTTGCTATCTCAGAACATCCGGTGTTGTTTGCATCTAATTTTCACTTAAAATTAAAGTCTCTGGTTAGTTTCTTTATCGTTTTTTCCACGAAGTTTACCGAGAGTTCAATTCTTGTTAGATAGAATTAATTAACTTTTTTCACGCTAGCGGCGAAACCATGATTGCCTTTATAAACAGTTTGGCTCCAGATGAAACACAAATGACTCGGCATTTCATCAGAATGAAAACTGTTGGACTGTTAGATTATTTATGTTTGTGACACAAAGACAACATAGCTTATGGTTTAAATTCAACCAGCGAAAGTTTGAAAGGATGTACATCCATTAAGCAGGTTAGACGTTAAAGCGGGTCAATTTTCTTTTGAAATTATTGAATCCAGATCAGGATTCACGTATTGTTATTTTTGTTTGAGATGTTACGAATCTATCAATTAGTTGAACAAACAGTTAAATGTTTTGTTTCTGGAATAAATAGAAAGGTACATTAATATTTTTGTTTCTGTTTCTTGCTATAGTGTCACTGAAAAGTCGATTTAATTGGTATTTGTGGTTGGGAAGATAGGTAAACTGATTTTAGCAGATTCTATTTACTGTAAAACCTGCCCCAAGCCACCATTAATTTATTGAGCCTTTGTATGAGACTTAAACAACAGGTGGTTCCTTAATACAGGGCAAAAGTAATTCAGAAAGTTCCTATATGAGCTTTCTGTCTTACTTTTGGCTGCTGTCTATTGATGTGTTGTGGTGATTGCGTCTTGTATGTGACGTTCTACTGTATGTGTATGTATGAGTATAAATTGCTATATCAATTGCTTTCTGTATGTGTTTTGGTGATGGTGGCGTTTTGTGTGTGGCTTTACCTGCTTGACTTTAATACTTTTTCATTTACATTAAGCTACCACCTACCTCACAGATCTGCAATTAGACCTCTTTTTGATGTCCGCTCAAGACAGGTTCCACTGTAGAAGGGAGCAATAATAAGAAACTAGAAAAGTGTGTCTGTAAGACACAACAATGTCCCAGTGGTGGTGCTTGCCTAGCTGCATACCTATGTCATTTGACCTTGACCTTGGGCTTGCCGGCAGCATGGGATGGATGCTTAATGAAAGTATGTGTGGTGTTTAATGTGTATATGTAATTCCAGGCCAATATCTATAGTGGTTCGTGAAATATAAAACGATGAAAAAACTGTGACAACCAACGGCACATTAAATTCCTATGTCATTTGAGCTTGACCTTGGGCTTGGGTGCGCAATGAAAGTATGGATGGTGTTTAATGTGTATATGCTATTCGATGCCAATACCTATAGATATTAGTGAGATATAAGACATTGAAAAAAGCTGTGACAACCAACTGCACGTAAAAGCGTGACACACGGACAGACGGACGGACAGACAGACGGGCGGACGAACAGACAGACGGACGGACATGTGCAAAACATAATGCCCCCTGACTATCGCCAACGGGGGCATAAAAAGTGAAATTTGTAGAACATATGTAAGCTGGGTTGTTTAGAAAATTTCAAACAGTGAAAATACAGACCAGCATCCGATCTAGTATTTTATTTCAACCAGTTTTATGTTTCACATTCACCATGCTACAGGACTGACTTCTTTTGTTTCTCACCAGCATCTATGGTTCACTTCCACCATGATACGGCGTCTTTCTTTCATCGGCACAATGATACGACATCTATGGGCAGCGTCACCATGCAATGACATTTATGTTTCACTTCACGATTTTACGGCATGTGTGTTTCGCCTTCCTGATGCCATTACATCTATGTTTTACCTGTCACCATTCTACGACATATATGCTTCACCCTCGCCATGCCACGGAACTTTGTTCCACCTTCACATTGCTGCGGCATCTATGTTTCACCATCAACATGCTATGGTATAACTATGCATCACTGTCATCATACCACAGCATCTTTGTTTTACAATTACCGTGCTACGGTATCTGTGTTTCACCGTCACCATACAATGGCATCTTTGTTTAACATTCATAATACTATGACATCTGTGTTTAACCGTCACCATGCTACGGTATTTGTGTTTCATCTTCACCGTGCTACGGTATCTGTGTTTCACTGTCACTATGCTACACCGCAATTGTTTAACATACGTAATACTACGGCTTCTGTGTTTCACCTTTATCATGCTACGGCATCTGTGATTCACTCTCGTCGTTCTACGGAATCTGTGATTGACTTTCATCATGCTACGGCATATGTTTCACCCTCACCATTGCACGGCCATTATCATGCTTTCGCATTTATATACCCGTCACCTTTAAAATGTCCAAATTGTTTCGACATATTGGTAATGTCTTCCAAATAGGAATGGAAGAAAATATGCTTAGATTTTTTAATTAGTTTGTTAATTATGTTAAATGTTAACTGGGACTGGTACAGATCCGTACAGATCAGCACATTAAAGATATCTTGAAACTGGCCAGTGTCGCTTATTTGACGTTATGTTTTTGGTTTGCATTGTGACACAAACTCACCGAACAAATGGTTAATGGTTTGACCTATTTTTGTTAAGATTTATTTTTTGCATGTTTTACCTCGACAATTTTTGCTACTGGATATGTAGACACTTTTTCAGTTACCTATTGCCTTAGTTGTACAACATCACCACAAAAAAATGTAATATATCTCTTGATGAGTAAGTACATATTTTCAAAGAGATAAACTGTCAAAGCGCCTTTAAATACAGGCACGCGACAAATGCAAAAATTATACATCTCATGGTGTCCGATTTTGTTAATTGGCAAATTTCGCAACGTATCTGCCTAATTCAATTCCAATTCTGTTTTTGCTATGCTGTCTTTGTAATTGAATATACTTTAACAAACTGTATATTTAAATTGTTAGGGAACAGACGTAGGTCGGGAATTCGAAATGAGGGCTATAAAACACCAAGATCAAAGGCCGCGCACACGACCATTGTGAATTTAATTTGTACCTGCCTTATAATTAGTCCGTTTAGAACAAAGCAGATAACAATTATGTGTGTTAAGTATATCATATCTGTGAACATGATACAATATAGCGCAAACTTTAGATGTCCATGTGAAGTTGATATGTCTGAAAGCAGGTTCAGAAAGTATTGAATAAGTAACGCCCCTTCAATATGATATGAGAGAAAATTACACAGGTGCTTAGATTAAAGGTATTTTAATTGCTCTGCCAACTAGTGGCACAGTCCTCTTGAAAAGGAAACCCCCAAAAAGACCGGCTCAGAAAGATTCTAGTATTTTCCTGTTACGATACCATATGTGTAAACACTATTGACCAACCGTACTCCATACAAACAACATCGAAACGACGAACGAAATTCTTCTTTAACCAAAACATTCGCGGCTTCAAGATGAGACTAAAGTCACTTGTGCCTAGAGTCCCTTAAAAGGGTCATTTAGGTAAATAGTGTAGATCCAAGGGAAACCATCTGACCAGGGTGTGCACTGATCATTTCTATTTTTCGCGCAAAAACTATTATAGAATCTAGTCTGCCCTACGAATGAAACTCGCAACAATAGCGTTATGCAGGATGAAAGTTATGCTTAAATCTCCTCTGGAAGCTTACTGCTGGACTTTCATCCTGCATTTGGCAGCCATCTGCCTAAAACGTTCTCTGTTTTCTTTTCACTAAAGTTTCGGATTCGCGAAAGATTTTTATTCGTCTAACTGAGACGGTAATGTTACCACTACTGCCAGTGTTTCATCCTAACCATTTCCCTGTTGACTACTCATGTAAGAACTAATGTTATTATGAATACTTATTAGCTAAATGTACGATGGCATATGTACACAGGTTTGTTTGGTATTGGTAGAAACTGTAGAGTCAACTTTTTTATAATTTCAATAGCAAGCAGGGCAGATCCTGATCAGACGGTTCCTACAGGAGCCGTCGTCTGGTCAGGGTTACTCTATTTTCTATTTGCAAAGGCGTTATAAGATGGTTATATGAAGGAAACGATTAACCCTTTCCCTCATATTGACGACTTTTGACGTCTCTGTAAAAGTCACTATGTAAAACCATTGTGATAAATAGAGCATTTGCTCCAATAGGAGCAAATGCTCTATTTATCACAATGGTTTCAAACTATAATAATTTAAAATATTCATTTCCTTTTGTTAATGCTCCTTTTCGTAGATTAAAAATAGCATATGAGGTAACGGGTTAACCATTTATTCCATATACATGTATACATATTTTGGTATTTTTACAAACAGAATAAACCAATGTCAGATTCTGATTTTATGTACCGTTTTTTTGGCAGATTTTTAGACTAATTAATATTCATGATGTCATTCTTTCTTACACGAATATTCATGGAATAAAGGATTTAACAACGTCACATAATGACCACCGAGAGGGTGTTAGAATATGGATTGGTTCAGTGGTGATACCCGGGGTACGATTGTTTATCGTCCGTCACTTCATTGTGGACGCTATTCAAATTTCAAGTCGTTTATGGAATCACTTCCCGACGAACGTTCATTTATTGTGATTTATTGGCACGAATATCCGCCAATTAGAGATGTAATTAACTGTCTAATGGTTTCTCTTAATTCAGTCAATACGTGGGCAGTAATGGTTGTGTCTCACCATGGCGAGGTATTGGCAGTTCCATGCAAACAAATTAGGGTATTTGCGAAGCAGCCGTTACATTTAATCAAAAGGCGATGGCCATCGAAAGCAACATCCGTCCGCATGTTGACTCTGTCAGGAGATGTAATCAAATTCATTGGATCTGTGCAAACATATCGCTAAATTGTCGGTAAATAAAACGAGAGAAAATATCACTATTTAACAGTTGACACTATGGAACATCCGGTTAAAGTGAAACAGTTTACATTAAGGACTTTCATTTGAATGTTTTAAAGGAAACTACACATTTAAAAATCGATTTGCGTTCAGTTGACTACTTACTTACTTTGACTACATTCTATTTCGAAGTCACTGTCAATACGGAACAATGAAACGTACGCTCTAGACACGTGCTGCATCTATTGGAGGGAGGCTAGAATATAGATACTGATAAATAATCATTCACTACAAAGTATTTAACCCATTCCCTCATATTGACGACATCTGACGATTCTGTAGAAGTCACTTTGTGAAACCATTGTGATAAATAGAGCATTTGCTCCTATAGGAGCAAATGCTCTATTTACCACAATGGTTTCAATCTACAAAATTCTAAAATTTTCCTTTTCTCTAGTTAATGCTCCTTTTCGGTAGAATTATTCAAAGAGGTTGTATCTAAAATAGCCTATGAGGGAAGGCTTAACTCTTTACTCCATAAGTACACCCTAATGCGCCTTTACAAACTTTTACTCGTAGATATGATTTTACAGCTTCTGTCTGGACCAAACATTGTCTTGTTAATACGTTATTATAAACTTTAATATAATTACTATTTATACATACAATTTTTCTTACACAAATATTATATGGAGTGAAGGGTTAACATGGCTAGCCATAATCTTCCTCAAAATCGTCACCTTCATTCCTATGTTCATGTACACACAATTAGAATTGTCTGTTTTTGTCCTGAAGAGAAACCAAGTTAATATATTGACTCTCATCTGGATCCAATTTTCAATTTTTCGCTCTTAGCGTGACCCGAATCAAGGAAGCCACCTGTACATTTATTTCATTCCTGTCATGTACATTTACGTGTACAAGTGTGATAACATAATTAACCCTTCTCATGCTGAGAAAATGTCTTCTCCATATTTCATTTGCTCAAATTGTCACTGAATGTCGATTCGTTCAATCCTTTGAAAACCTACTGACCGAGTGTAAGACAGATTGGATTCTGTAAGACTCCGAGTTACTCTTCTTCTCATCTGGATCCAAACTGCTTGCACATGTCAGTCACGGCGTGATTAGTATGAGGAGAGTTAACATATGTATTCTGTCAAAATCCTCATCAACATTACATAACTCATCTCTTATCACTGACGATTGTTTTCACAGCAATGACTTTTCGTACTACCCTTAGATAAAGTCGGAAAACAATAAAACTATTTATAAACATGTCTTGATGGTCCAATTAAACGGCAATAAAATTGAGCCCGTAAGACAAGAAGCGGTACACATCAGTCGAAATTTAGCGCGGTAACCGTTTCACAAATACTGATACACATCACAAGCCGGGGGTGGGGTTGACAAAGACAGCTTAGATAAACATCATTAAGAAGGTGGGCAAGAAGAAGAAGGTGTTTGGACAAACAGGAAAATGCCCCGTGGTCACAAGACTGCAATAAGATCATGACCAGGTTAGTATCGGTGAATAGTGATCTGAACGGGGCGTCGTAACCTTGTATAATGTTTATTGCAGTGATAGAAGGCTCGCGACACTGATGGTTTTACGGTTCTCCAGTGGGAGGGGCAATCATTTGTGAGCGCACGTGTGGTACAGGTGTTGGTGTCATCTTAATGTGTTAACTCTAAGTCAGCTAAAAGCTTCCAAGTCGCCTGGATCAATATCAGACGTCGGGGAATATGGCGTCCAATCAGGATATAAACCCCTTGACAAAACACTTACTCTTATCGTTATTTAAAAACAAGCAAACCAGATATTTTAACAGACTATACATGTTTGAGATGACCGTAACCTACCAAGCTAAGAGTTTAGAACACATCGTCGTGTGCCACCAAACATTGTCCACCTGATAATTGACTAACTATTTCATTGCAATGTATTTCATCTACAAACTTTGTCAACTGGTTAAAGTTTCATTTTCAACGATCTTGCTTTTTGTTTCAAAAACGGTAATCACACCATCGAAAAGTTTGGATCCTTGTGAGACAACGAGTTACTCGGCGTCCCTTCTAAATTTAAACTGTCTGTAAAGGTGGTCACACATTCGCCTTTGGTAGCAAAAGAACTAATGCGAAACAGTATCAAAACCTTTATCAATTGTATTTTACCATTGCCTACACCGCAAATGAGAGGTGATGTTATAATTTGGACAACAAAGACACATTTGACGTACAGTAAAATCCCTCTAAACCGGAATTCTAGTAGATAAGTATTTAGACACTTTTAGGCAGGTGACTGCTTAATGCAGAGTGAAAACCACGCAGAAAGCGCATAGAGGATCTTTCTGTATGCATTACAACATGCATTAAGCTGCCACCTGTCTCCAATATCGATATTTATACTAAATTGAATGTCCGGTTTAGAGGGGTTTTACTGTAAAATAAAATATTTATTTGACCGTGTCTAAACACTGGGTAATATAACAGTATATCGGTATCGTCCTCTAACATTTCAGCGCAATTTAGCCTATACCATTGTGTCATACAGCTAGAAGCTATCGACTTATATGATGTAAGTTCAACTTCCATTCC
Organism: Azorinus chamasolen; assembly: GCA_963576725.1. NCBI lineage: Eukaryota > Metazoa > Mollusca > Bivalvia > Cardiida > Solecurtidae > Azorinus > Azorinus chamasolen. The sequence continues at coordinate 108,882,714 of OY755236.1, forward strand.
ACGTCATTGCATTCCGTAGAATCTGTCTTAAGCGGCCATTCATTTATTGAAAATGGGGGTCTTAAAAAGCAAGGGGTTGCTTAATAGAGGGTAAAACTACTGTCGACCTGCATTGAGCTACCACCTGTATTGAGCTACCACCTGCACTGAAGACCCAGACTTATAGTTTATTTAATGTTCGCTTATGACAGGTTCACCTGTATGTTAGCCTGTGACTACTTCAGGTTGAATCAACATACATGTTCTTGACAAAACGATAATGTCTACATATTTGACAAAACCATAATGTCTCTGTCAGGCTGTTGTACCAAAGGTAAGAAACTCTTTTTTCGAAAGAAAATACAATCCGTACTTAAAGTTACATGTATTTCAATCCAAGGAAATCAGTGAAGCCATTGCCATTTCAAACACAGATAACAAGAATCCAGCGTCTTATTGGGGTTCAAGCTATTTAAGACTCGGCTCAATGTTTTTGATAGAAGTTGAAGAAAACATTTCTTTGAAAATAATACAGAACAGAACAATATTTTATTTCTTTAGGGTTTAAGCGTGATGTTTAGCATCCATACACACATATATATATAACACATACATAGTCGGCGTCAATATCAATATAATAAACACGTCATTTCGAAATGAGAGAAGAGATTAACCATTTAATTCATTCAGAGTATTCCTTCTTATTTTCACAGCACAATTAATGTAACAGGCAAGTTTGTTTTTTTGCCGTGTCACATTCTCTAGATGTCAGCAGTTGACAAAAAAAATAGAGCAGACGACAATTTTGTCAAATGAAAATTACTGAAGTTCTCAAAGTGGTTAATGGACATGACACGTGCACAGCATGATTAACTCGATAACCAAGTGATAAAAATGTAACATGTATATTTACATGTCTGACAACCTGTGTAATTAGCAGAGATTAGGCCGCCTCAGTAGTTTTTGTGTCTAGACACCAATTGTGCAATGGTTACGAATAACTGACAACTTTATATGATATTTTATATATTACACACTCAGTGGAATGCATGATTATCATAAACCCTTAATGTACGACAACCGAATATATAAAACAGTTTGCAAACACTGTAGACCCAGATCAAAGGGCTGTCGAGGGAACCCTTTGATCAGGGTTTTTACTGTTTGTCATAAAACTCATTTCCTTCAGTGCTCTTTTTTATACAAAATTTTGTTTAATTATTATATAGAAAGGGAGGAACCAGTTTTAATTGTTCAGGAGACTAGGGGCTGACTACAGATATAAAACAGTTGTTGCATAATGGTGTATTATTATATTAACGTATACTGTATAATCGAATCCGATTAATTACATTTCCTGTTGTACATATATCAAGGCTGAAAGATATTCAATCAAGTTGTTTTCTTTTGCTCTTTATAACATCGGCGTGATGTGATGTGGTGACGTTCTTGTGTTTCCATATATTATATGAAATATGAGTCAAAAAGTAAAACAGTTTAACTCCTTTTTCGTAATTAGAGAAGAACATCAACAATACACGGCCTTAATTGCATTGCAGGATTCATTGTGATAGGTCAATAAGAAACCATTTAATATTTTAGCCTGCTGAGCAAACTTTATTTTACATCCATTTTCATTCAATACATTTTCAATATTCAGACACAAAACAATGATGATGTTTAACAATTTAGATCCTGGTTAGACGCCAAAGTCTTTTATCGTCTCATTTGAATCCAAACTGTTTGCAAAAGTAATAATAGATCCGGCGTTAGCAGGCTAAAGGTTGATAATCACAAAACAATCGAATACACCAGGAAATGTTTTAAATCTACTTTTGATACTTTCTGCAGAACATTTAGAAACAGAATTGCATTGCTTCTTTGCTTAAATTTGCGATCTAAATGCGTGGATCTATTTATAATAGTATATGGATTAATTCAGACCTTCATTGACATTATAGACCCAATTATTGCTCCAAAAACGTTGATGCTGATTACGCATTTCTTCATAGCGACGACTTTTGGCACATTTGCAAGTAGAATAGACCTAGGTCAGAGGCTCATGTAGGAACCGTCTGATCAGGGTGAGCTCTGTTTGCTTAAGATATAAGAGATGTGATTCTAAAGTTTCTGCCCTGGCTAAGAATTCCCGTTTCCATACACTATTATAAAAATCATTTAATTAATATTTATAACGTCATTATTTCTTACATAAATATTGAGTATGTATATGGTAGACTCTTTCCCTCATATAAAAAGTATAATCTTTTTTTCACGCATTTGCGGACAGAGACGTCCCAGATCAGGGTCCATGCTTATAAAGCTTTTTAGTTGAGTCTGAGTTCGTTCTCAAGCTTTTGATTGGTCAGATTTGAGTTCTCAAGCTTGTGATTGGTCAGATTTGAGCCAGAGGCTCAAATCTGGCCAATCAAAAACTTGAGAACGAACTCAGACTCAACTAAAAGTTTTATAAGCATGGACCCAGATGGCTCCTGTAGGAACCGTCTAATCAGAGTCAGCTCTGTATGCTTATGAAATTATAACAGATTTCTACCAGTATCAAAACATCTTGTGTACATATGCCATAATAAAAAATCATGTAATTTAAATTGATGACGTCATTATTTGTTAAATGAATATTCATGAGGTAAAGAGTTAACCCCCACATATATACCAAACTAAGGAGCGCTACAATATATATATATATATTAATTTGAAGTGATGTTGTCTTGTAGTAGGTTTCACTAGTACACGGTGCAAAGTACTTATTTTCAATAGTATGCTCGCCCATGGGTACAAAATTGTTCTTTTACATTAAGGCAATTTAACACGGAAAGCTGATACCTTTAGAGTCAATAAATCAATTTTTAATGGTACGTTCTCTATATTTGAAATTCGGTATTTGCTAATGACACTTGAGTTTTTCTACTACGGAGCCCTGACATCTTAAGTAGATATAATGATATGTTGAATGGCTTTCTAATACAGCTTAATCCATTCATTTATGTTGAATTAATATCACTGTCACATTTTGAACTACTGCCGTCCCGATATTGACACGTAAATTATAGAAGAATATGTAAAATTAAATCAAGCGTCCATAGTGGGAAGATCTGATATCAATTTTCCTGTAGATATCAATTATAGATTGATGTTCTAAATTGATAAAATTTTCAAGTGAAGTGTTTAATGCTGTTATTTGTACATTTCTTCGCGGGTTGTTGAAATGCATTGTGTAAAAGAAAATTCTTGGTACCATTTCATTAGTATGAGTCATATGCTGGATATTAAATGTCACCAAGTTTAATTTTTCAGAGTTGATATAACGAGAAAGAACAGTTTAACCCTGTCCTTCATACATACGCTTTCATACACCTTTACAAACAGAGTAGAACCAGATCAGATGGCTTCCACGGGAGTCGTCTGATCAGGGTCTACTCTGTTTGCTATGAAATTATTATAGATCTGACTCTACAGTTTCTACCAATACAAAAGTCCTGTATACATAATTATTTCTCGTTGATCTTGAATTAGTTCATCAGATTTCAATTCTTTAAACTGAGCAACGAAATAATATATTAACCCTTTCCCTCATATAAACGTGTTTTCACGCATCTGCAAACAGAATAGGCCCAGATAAGACGGCTCTGTTTGCTAATTGAATTTGATAGGTCTGTGTCTTTAATTTCTAAAATGGCTACACTGTTCGCCCTTCCATATTTCACCATGATTATTTTGTCCGTGAATATTCAATATGTATTGGAATTCAGAATAAACATAGAACAGGGAGAGAGTTAAGTACAGTCATCCAGTAAATGAAAGTCAATTAGGTGGGTGTTATTACTATGTCGAGCCGAACAAGTGTGATTACAAGATGTGTGACAGGAAGTGACCAGGGTCTGTTCTGTTTGCTTATGAAATTATATTAGGTCTACCAATACAAAAAAACAATATTATGCACATTCGCCTTTATTAAAAATCAGCTAATGAATATTCATGATGTCATTAATTCTTATATATGAATATTCAACAGGGAAACAGTTAACATGCTTAAGGTAAACACGGTGACCATGCAGTTCAATGTAACGAGTGTTTTTATGCTCTTTTATGTTGAAAAGTCCCTGTCTACAAACGGTAGACACGGTGACCATGCAGTTCAATGTAAGGAGTGTTTTTATGCTCTTTGATGTTGAAAAGTCCCTGTCTACAAACGGTAGACACGGTGACCATGCAGTTCAATGTAACGAGTGTTTTTATGCTCTTTGATTTGAAAAGTCCCTTCTACAAACGGTAGACACGGTGACCATGCAGTTCAATGTAACGAGTGTTTTTATGCTCTTTGATTTGAAAAGTCCCTTCTACAAACGGTAGACACGGTGACCATGCAGTTCAATGTAACGAGTGTTTTTATGCTCTTTGATTTGAAAAGTCCCTGTCTACAAACTGTAGACACGGTGACCATGCAGTTCAATGTAACGAGTGTTACTATGCTCTTTGATTTGAAAAGTCCCTTCTACAAACGGTAGACACGGTGACCATGCAGTTCAATGTAATGAGTGTTTTTATGCTCTTTGATGTTGAAAAGTCCCTGTCTACAAAAGCAAACGTCATTTCCTAGGCATACGTTATCACTACATAAATAGTTGCATACGTTACTATTATGTTTTCTTAATACAGTGAAACTTCTCTAAAATGACCACTAAAACAGTCACAATTCTGTGTATTGAAGGTCGGTGGTATCTTAATTCAGAACAAAAGTAATACAGAAAGCTCACTAGGGAGCTTTCTGCATAACTTACGTTCTGCATTAAGCAACCACCCGTTCTTATAAAATCACGTGTTTATTCATGAGGCGGTCGCTACGTACAGGGATTTTACTGTAAGTTATCTACTTTGCATGGAGTACAGCATGGTCATATCGTCATACACGTAACCTGACATACCAGTGTCGTGTTCATACAGACATGCTTAAAACATACGTCAACCTACTAAAGCCGCTATCTAATGTATAAACATATATTGTGTTTTAACAGCATGTACTTGCTTGATGTAAAATAAAAAAATGATACAGAAGGCTCATATGGGAGCTTTCTATATAACTGTAGTCCTGTATTAAGCTACCAACTGCCTCTAAAACACACACAATAAGACTAGATATTTGTGGTTTTACCGTGTATATATGTTATTCACTTAGTTAAGCTAATATGGGAGCTTTCTATATAACCTTTGTGCTGTATTAAGCTACCACCAGCCTCTAAAACATACACAATTAGATTTTTGAGGTTTTACCGTATATATGTTATTCATTTAGTTAAGCTCCTGTTTGGGCTAAATGTATAACTTTCGACCTGTATTAAGCTACCACCTGCCTCTAAAACACACATAGACTAGATTTCTGTGATTTTACTGTATATATGTTATCCACTTAGTTAAGCTCCTATGGGGACTAACTGTAGTCCAGTATTAAGCTACCACCTACCTCTAAGACATGTAATTAGACTACATATTTGGTGGTGGTTTTGGAGATATTTTATTATATATGTTACTGACTTAGTTAAGGTAAATTACTTTGGTGAGGTAAGTGCATAGCAATAGAAGCACCATTTCCTCAGTTCATTCCTTATACAGTAGAACCTATCTTTCGCGGCCACAAAATTATTTCTAAAACAAGCTGTTGCTAAAAGCAGGGAAAAAGTGATACAGACAGCTCCTATATCTGCATTACTTTTGACCTACATTAACCCTTTCCCTCTTCTATGTTTATTTCAAATTTCAATACCTACTGTTTATTCATTGACATAGTAAATAACGAAATATTGCAGGTGAAACATTGTAGCAATTTTAGAAAGTAAAGAAACAAATATTTCAAATTTCATTAGCAAACAGAGCAGACCCTGATCAGACGGCTCCTCTACTCTGGGCCAACTCTGTTTGCCAATGCGTGAAAACACGTTTATATGAGGGAAAGGATTAAGCAACGACATGCCTTTACTTTATACTGTACTTTATAATAAGTTATTATGGTATTACAAAATGTATTTAGAAATATGATGAGTAATGTTGCCATTTAGAATACAGAATAAATATGTGACACCCTTTCCTATGTATATAAATATAATAAGTCATCTTATAAACCTCAATACATCTGATAAACCACAAGCAGGAAGGCCTTCGATGATATCTTACCCTTTCAGCCCTTCTCATGCTAAGCGTATCTTGGCTCGTATTTACAAACACATTGGATCCAGATGAGATACCGAGTAACTCTTCATCTCATCAGGATCCAAACTGTTTGACACACACTCAAAGGACTGAACAAATCGGAAATTAATAAAACATTCAGTAAATCAGAAGTTTTGAAGACAATATTGCATCACTATGAGAAGGGTTAAATTTTATCAAGCATTTTTAAATGCTTACATTTAACTGTTTTAAATAGAATTGTGACAATATTTTACACACGTGCAAGATTAAACAGTACCCTACAGGGTCATTTAAACATATTTTATACTGTGTCTTTCTTCAATTAAATAAATTTGCACTGAAAGGCTCCATAAAGGTCTGTTACAGTGCAAGCATATGGTGTAGATGTAATCAATATCATATATTGATATCTAAATTTGCTACAATAAACTGTATCAGACTTGGAGTACACTGACCACCAACGTCTTATATTGCTTTCATTTCTTTTATACAAGAACTGATTTGGTTATCAGATTTGCAACATTTCAAACGTCGATCATGCTTATAACTTAAGACTTAACCGTTAATCTCCCGAATTATTAAAACTGGCTACTCCCTTTCTGAATATCATTTTACCTCTTAAGAAAATGTTTTTTATCACAAACAGTGAAGGAGCCCTTTGGTCTGGATCTACACTTTTTGCAAAGGTCTTTCATACTTGGTTCCCTTACAGTGCTGGGAACGAGCCATTGATGTCCTTTACAAACAATGTGTCTATCTAAATGAGAGGGCTCCTAAAGGAATTCTCTCATCAGGTTCTTCACTGTTTGTCATATTACACATTTGTTTAGAAAAATCCCTAAATATTCACCATAAGCTTGACCTGTTTGAATTTTGGAATAGTCCATTTGAAAATTCAGCGTTGTAAAGGTTAAGGGTAAATATTTATAAAAGATCATACTACAATATTTTTTTTTAATTATCTACTTTTTAATTTGAAGTTGTAAAGCAATAGAATAATACAATAGATGATACCACAGTTTACTGGTTTCTGCTGTCGGTTGTCCGATGTAGGAACTGTGCGAATATAGCTGTTAAACTATTATTGCAGTAGAATCTCTCTTGAGCAACCATTCATTTATTGAATACATGGACTTAACTTCCATAGGAGCTTTCTGCATTACATTTGGCCCGCATTAAGCTACTACCTGCCTTACAGTCCCATAATTAGACCACTTTGTGATGGCCGCTTAAGAGAAGTTCTACTGTACTTCATGTTTTTTGTTGTTTACTTAGTTCCTGTATATATTTGTACTTACATATAATTTAATGCATCTAGTATATTGGTATTAACCCTTTCCCTGTTCTGTATTTAGGCCAAATTTCAATACCTACTGAATATTCATTAACAAAATGGCTATAAAGAAATATGGAAGGTGGAACATTGTAGACATTTTAGAAAGTAAAGAAACAGATCTATCCAATTTTATTAGCAAACAGAGCAGACCCTGATCAGACGGCTCCTCTATGAGCCGTCTGATCTGGGTCTACTCTGTTTGTAAATGCGTGAATTTGTGCTTTGGATCACATATGCTTGCAAAACCAACATCCTCAATTACTGTCAACATGCTAGCATTCTCTTCCATATGCTAATTTTCTACTAGGAATTTATTAGAAATGACTGTTGATTTTTTTCATCATTACTCAAACGTATCATCTTGACTACATCGACATGCTTTAGAATGTCTGTACATCTGCGGACTCTTCTATCAATCAGACGCCATGCATCCGAAATGAAATACAAGAGTCGGTAATAATATAGTTTTACACCACATGTTAAATATCAACCATTCCTTGTCTTTGATTATCAGAGTAATTCATGCGTGTAAGATAACTAGATCTAGCCAGCCTAGAAGATCAACAGCCAATATCCATGCAAATTTCTGAGATTTGTTTTCCTTTTCATCTAGCCGACAATTACAGCAATGTCGGCTTTAATTCAATACCATCGCTGATTATTCAAGTAAGGAGCTTGTTGATTAATTCAAATTTAATTACTTTGGACAATAAAGATATGTAGGTTTTTGGCTGGTGTCGTCCTCCGATGAGCCTACAGTGACCTAGACTATTCCAAGAAAAGCCTGTAGAATCCAGGCTCTAAGTCGACATTGATTAAGAATGGGCTGAGGATTTGCCTGGCGCTTCCCTGTCGTGCAACCAAGACAGCGTAAATAATTCGGCTGATCTGTGCCTTATGATCGACGAAAAACGAACATGAAACAAAAACACACGGAATTGTTACTGTTAGCTCTTCTCTTGCTAAGCGCGTCTTGACTGGCACAACATGGTGGATCCAGATGAGACGCCGAGAAACTCAACGTCTCATCAGGATCCAAGCTGTTCGACACTTGATCAATATTTTGTCAAAGCATTGATCCAGGGAAGTCAGTTAACATTTCAGCAAGTCACAGAGAGAGCAGATATTATGTTTTCAGCATGAGAAAATATGATGGTTGCGTCCAAGAGACTTCCGAACGAGAGAAAAACGTGTGTATATGAATTTGTGGAAAATGTCTGCAAAAGTCGTCCGTTTTATGACAGATATTAATGTAACAGGTCATTTACACAGAAGAGGTTTAAATTCACCAGCATCTGTTCCGGTTTGTGAATCAGGAATATCCTAATGCACGTGTTTCTTGTTCCTACAATAGTAGAAACAGACAAATAAACTAAACACTACAGTAGTACCTCTAAAATATGTTTAATTATGGATATGTAAGGCTGGTGGTAGCTTAATGCATATCAAAAATAATACAGAAAGCTCTATAGGAGCTTTCTGTATTACGTTTGCCCTGCATTAAGCAATTACCTGCAACTCCTATCTTCAATAAATGAATGGTCGCTTAAGAACTGTTTTACTGTACTCTTGAGTATCGGGTATGAAAACATGCTGACGAATTTAACCCATAGGCTAAATGTTAAAATACCAATAATGCATATTTCTATTTGTAGGACGACTTGCAAAAATCATAAAAAATGCAGGTGCAATAGGTATTATTTTAATTTGCTGAAAATTTAATCCTTTTCCTCACACTAACGCTGGACCATGTCTATGTAAACAGAGTAGACCCAGTAGACCATGTCCTCCTCTGTTTGCTTATGATTTTATCGTATACATGTAGTGGTATATATCTTTAATTAAACATAATTCATTGCTTTTATCCATGGGAGTTCCATGTCACCAGCAAAACCAAAGGTAACGGTCCCATGCCATGCCATATGCATGAAGAAAGTGAACACCGTGATCATCTCATTATGTAATTGTATAACGTGATATGTCCACCGTGTAGTTGTACATCGTGATTGTGTACTATTTTGTAGATGTAAATCGCCCCCCCCCCTCTTTGTAGTTGTACAACCTGATGCCCCCCCCCTTTGTAGTTGTACACCGTGATCACATGAAATTTTGTAGTTGTACAACGTGATCCTCCCACTTTGTATTTGTACACCGTGCTCCTCCCAGTTTGAAGTCGTATACCGGGATCATCTCATTTTTGTCGTACACCGTGGTCACGTGATATTTTGTAGTTGTACAACGTGATCCTCCCATGTGCATCGTGCTCCTCCCAGTTTGTAGTTGTACACCGGGATCATTTAATTTTTGTTGTACATTACCGTAATCACGTGATATTTTGTAGTTGTAAACCGTGCTCCACCCAGTTTGTAGTTGTACACCGGGATAATCTCATTCTTGGTTTACACCATGATCACGTCATATTTTGTAGTTGTACAACATGCTCCTCCCATTTTTAGTTGTACACCGTTCTCCTCCAAGTTTGTAGTTGTACACCGTTATCATCTCATTTTGTTGTACTACACCGTGATCCTCCTTGTCGACACCGATTGTTCCTGCTCTTACTGCAGCTTACACTGGCGCTGCTGTGTCGCTGATATTACTATAGCAGGATTTAACAGATGTTTATTCAATCAGAAACCGATGCATCCATGCACAATTGCCAATAGTTACCAATGCATGTTTGAAGTTGCATGGAAACCATATGTCTTTCAAAGCTATTTTATTAATATGTAAGAAGCATCAAACTTAAGGCCATTTGTTCAGTTGAACATAAACATTTGAAAACTTACAGTATCTGCAGAAGTATAACACCTGACTCTAACGTGTCATTGAAATGATAAAAAAAACCCCACAACAATGGTATATGTTAAGTGATTCCGATGAATGACACATTTGTTCATATTTGGAAATATAGTAAAACTTCTCTACAACGACTTCTCAAAACGAAACAACATGCTGGTGTTTTAACAAGAGGTAGCTCTAATGAAAGCTCTCTGCCTTACTTCCATTCTCCATTAAGCATGCATTTAACCTGTAGCCCGCGGGGCAATTTTTTGTTTGCTCAAAATATTGTAAACTCTATTTTCATAACACAGTGTAAATTCATATTTTCTACAAACTGCAGTTAAGAGTGCCAAAAAGTTTGGATACTGATATTTGCAAATGTAATAATTGATCTGCATGCAACAGGGTAAAGGACACATTCGTCCATGCTAATTCACTAAGCGCGTCTCCTTTAGTAGTGTTCTACAGTTATGATTTGCTATCAGGTGGCCTATCTTTTACGATTTGAAACTAGCTGTCACTTTTTTAATAAATATATAGAGTCGTTATTGGAATTGTTTATAGCCCACACAATTTGGATATTCGACTTGAATGGAATTAAACAAAGCCTTCCGTCTTAATTAGGCGTACGGTTTCTTGTACTGGAGTGACGTGCTACATGGTCTAATTGCTACACAAGTATTATATCAAAGATCTCGTCAAATTCTATAATCTGAACAGGTCTCACGAACACATTCATGAACAATGAACCCTATATCCCAATAGCTCGTTTCAGAATAATGAGCTCTATGGAGGGCATTTGAAAACGACTGGCGTGAAATCTCCAAATTATTTTTTCTTTGAAAAGTATGTTTTGTTAGATTTTAACGAACATTTCAGACTATACGAAATGGCAGTCTTGAAACATAAACTTAATGTAATTGAAACAAATTGATTTGGTTTATTTTCCACATGACTCTGGCATACCTTTATGTTAGAGATATGAGAGATACAAATCAATTTCAAACAGAAGAAAACTAGGTCATCGAAACGAACCTTATTTTGTAATATATCTGAGACATCGACATAAGTCAGCATTGTTGCTTGAAAAATGTCAATTCGATCAGTATTTCTGTTCATCACATCACACCACAGAACACTACATCATACACATAACACACATGACTTGTATTTGGCATTAAGTTGCATCACACACATGACTTTTAGTTGCATTAAGTTGCATAAGCCAGTACAATTTTACAGGTTTGTGAATTACACAAAAACAACTACACAGATAACTACATTTAACAGAGAAAGAAATGTTGGAATATCGTGATAATCAAAACTATATATGCACATTTTCGTTAGTGATATTTATTGGTAGGCATAATATAAAGAAAAGGATAGACTGTAACAGTTCTTATTGATTTTCAATTTATTACGTGTTGGCCAATGACAATAATATGATTTTAAGTATTTTGAGTTCTCTATATTTTGGACAGACACACGGACCCGATCATTGTCGGAATTGCATTGTATCTTTAGGGCAAAACATTGCACCGATGTTTCAGATGCGTTAAATTAACACTTGCTTCAAGAGATTTATCTGATAAAAACAATTTCCAAGTTGTCATAATGATGAAAAACAAACTGTTTTGGTACAGCAAGTTTTAAACGTTATACCTAAGAATTTAATGTAAGTACTTCAAACACATCTTTAAGCCTTTCCGTCATATAAACGACATTGACACCTTTGAAAACAGAGTAGACCCCATACTTGTAAGAGTCGTCTGATCAGGATCTGCTCGGTTTGCACAGAAATAATATAGATATGATTATACAGTTTCTGTTTTGGTAAAACACCCCTCATTAATAATACTTTTATAAAAACCTAATTTATATTCATGATGGCAATATCTCTGACAAGAATATTCATTAGGGAAAGGTTAAATCAATATATTTGTAATGTACAGTATACCCCTCTAAACCGGAATTCTATTAGAAGAAACTTAGATATTTTCAAGCCAGTGGATGCTTGCGCAGGGTGAAAAGCATGCAGAAAAGCTCATAGAGGAACCTGTCTCCATACCGATATTGTACTTAATTGAACGTCCGATTTAGAGATGTTTACTGTACAGTTTCTGTGTGAAACAAGGGCACTTTCATTTTATCCAAGTCTTGATTTTCCATGTTATTGCTTCTCTTCACTGTTTTAATCTGTTGAAATAAACAAAGTAAATTGTGTAGAGATCGCTAGTGAGTAAGAAAACGGATTGAAAGAGAATACGGTTTTGTCAAGCGAATAACTATTTAATTAGTTCAGGAACACATGGAATGTCTCAAAAGGAACTTGCTATTATAAAGCTACGTCCTTCATAGCATTTGAGAAGAAAAATGTTGATATGAAAGACCTCTCTGAGCCAAAAATGAATATAATTCCCCCGAATGTCAAACGGAAGCTGGGGATTCTGATCTTGCGTATTTAATTTCAGACCACTCTGCAATGTCGTCTCGTAAATTATAATTGATGTTGTTAAAGCTACGATCTTACGGCAATTCACACAGTGCTGAAGAATTTGCGTGGTCTCGGGGCACGAAACAAAGATTAATTATTAACACAAATCAAACAGCTGTTTATCTCAAGTCTCGCGAGATTTCAACGAGCTTTCGCTGGAAAAAGGAGATTAGTCTTGATGTTCGCTTGATGAGCATTGGATTGAATATTAAAACAATGATCCCTCCCTTCATGCTCCAAAGGCTAATATTTTATAACGTTTTAAGAATCAATTTGACAGTTTAATGAAAATAATCCATTGATTCGGCGTGTCCCCAATCCTGTGGGACCAGTTTCATCAGATAATGATTACAAGTCTATCCATCTGTTAGGCCTAATAGAGATGTTTTATCAGTAATCTGGAGAGATTCTCTAACCATTTTCTTGGTGACAAATTGTTCACGGACAAAAATGATTTATGTACTTCTGGGTCTAAGAAAAGTGATCCTGGTAATATTATTCTGAATGAGAGACTCGGTGTGTATCCCATATAATACAACTAAGCATTTTACCCATGTGTGAATGGAAATGTTTATAACAAAACGACCCACATTGTAGATATTCAGTACATCTAACCCACCCAGTCCGCTC